>CM038679.1:555720053-556099629 GCA_021605205.1 Aegilops longissima | reverse complement strand
ACTAAGCATCCACCCTTCCCAAGCGGACGGATCCGCCGGATGTTAGAGATGTGGCCACACTGCTTTGTGCGAGAGAGTGTGAAGAGAGCAACCCCAGAAGCAACAAGTAGGCTGGCCCGCCCCGACTATGTATATAGTGGAGCGGTTTCCTTTTCTCCATATGAACCTATCATATTATGTGACGTACATCAAGAAAAAAACTTTATTTATAAATGACGCGAACCTACTACTGCTCTCCTATAACCTTTCGCTTGGCATCTCCAAAATATTAACCTTGCGATTGGCTCTTCGCTTCTTCGGAAGTCGAGCAATAATGGTAGTGCAAAGATATTTTATTCTCGCTATATGAGACCGAATGAATTGCTGCACGCCCACCACGTATGGGGGTCGAGGGGCGAGGGAGAGTGCTACATGCGAGCAAAATGAGTGAATCTACACTCTAAAATACGCCTATATACATCAGTGTTTGGAGTATATACTAGTAGTTCATATTGAAATCTACTAAAGGACATATATATCCAAACAATATGATATAATCTCAATAACCAAGGTAGTAGGGAAGAGGAGTAAACGGAGGGAGTAGTAAATTTTCTCCTCGTCTCCATGAGCCACCGCAAGCATGGGCGTAGGGAGCGGGCGAAGGCGAGCAAGCTTCACCTCATCCTGCGAGCCACCGCTACTGCATGGGGGGAGATGGCGATCGAGCAAGCTTCTCCTCGTTTCATGAGTTGACGAGACACATCAAAAGTCTTGCTTTAAGGTAGTGATACGCCTCCAACGTATCTATAATTTTTGATTGCTCCATGCTATATTATCTACTATTTTGGGCAATATTGGGCTTTATTATCCACTTTTATATTATTTTTGGGACTAACCTATTAACCGGAGACCCAGCCCAGATTTGCTGTTTTATGCCTATTTCAGTGTTTCGAAGAACAAGAATATCAGACGGAGTCGAAACGGAACGAAATCAACTGGAGAAGTTATTTTTGGAAGGAAAGCCACCGGATAGACTTGGACTCTACGTCAGAAGATACGGGAGCTGGCCACGAGGGTGGGGGGCTCGCCCACCCCCCTAGGGCACGCCCACCCCCCTAGGGCACGCCCCCTGCCTCGTGGGGCCCCCGTAGCTCCACCGACGTACCCCCTACACCCATATATACCTACGTATCGTAAAACTTCCAAAACAGAGAATAGATCGGGAGTTCCGTCGCCGCAAACCTCCAGAGCCATGAAAAGTCAATCGGGACACTGTTCCGGCACCCTGCCGGAGGGGGGAACCCTCACCTGTGGCCATCTTCATCATCCCGACGCTCTCCATGACGAGGAGGGAGTAGTTCACTCTCGGGGCTGAGGGTATGTACCAGTAGCTATGTGTTTGATCTCTCTCTTTCTCTCTCGTGTTCTTGAGGTGATACGATCTTGATGTATCGTGAGCTTTGCTATTATGGTTGGATCTTATGTTTCTTCTCCCCCTCTACTCTCTTGTAATGGATTGAGTTTTCCCCTTGAAGTAATCTTATCGGATTGAGTCTTTAAAGATTTGAGAACACTTGATGTATGTCTTGCCGCATGATCTGTGGTGACAATGGATATCACGTGATTCACTTGATGTATGTTTTGGTGATCAACTTGTGGGTTCCGCCCATGAACCTATGCATAGGGGTTGGCACACGTTTTTGTCGTGATTCTCCGGTAGAAACTTTGGGGCACTCTTTGTAATAGCCTGGCTTATTAGGGATGATAGACTACTCATATCAATAAGAATTCTTCTTTCCGGGATCCCATTCTACGTAACTCCAAAGTTAAGCGTGCTCAGCTTGGAGTAGTTTCAGGATGGGTGACCGATCGAAGTTGTTCCCGGTGCGCACGAGTGAGTACAAAGCGCGCAGAAAAGACTAGTATTGATCCGGGGCCGCCTAGATCTCGCCAGAGTAACGACCACCGGCGGTGTGTCCGGGCGCAAGTTGGTATCGAGCCGACCGCGGTTACACGGATGGTTGCGACAGGTGCGTGGTCATGTTGTTCATGACGCTTAGGACCATTATGAGACGCGGCATGGCACATGTACCGGACTGGATGCACGACGGTTGTGCCAAGAGGGAACGTTTCGTGGGTTCGACGAGGACGCCGGTTCCTCCGAGGGGGTGTATGTAATAGCCTGGCTTATTAGGGATGATAGACTACTCATATCAATAAGGAATTCTTCTTTTCGATCCCATTCGACAGTAACTCCAAAGTTAAGCATGCTCAGCTTGGAGTAGTTTCAGATGGGTGACCAATCGAAGTTAGCTCCCAAAAGCGCACGAGTGAGGACAAAGTGCGCAGAAAAGACTAGTATTGATCTGTGGGGCCGCCTAGATCCCGCCAGAGTAACGACTCACCGGCGGGTGTGTCTGGGCGCTACACTCTTTGAGGTTCTATGTGTTGGTTTGAATAGATGAATTGAGATTGTGTGATGCATATCGATAATCATACCCACGGATACTTGAGGTGCCATTGGAGTATCTAGGTGACATTAGGGTTTTGTTGGTTTGTGTCTTAAGGTGTTATTCTAGTACTAACTCTAGGGCTGTTTGTGACACTTATAGGAATAGCCCAACGGATTGATTGGAAAGAATAACTTTGAGGTGGTTTCAGCATCTACCATAATCTCTTCGCTTGTTCTCCGCTATTAGTGACTTTGGAGTGACTCTTTGTTGCATGTTGAGGGATAGTTATGTGATCCAATTATGTTATTATTGTTGAGAGAACTTGCACTAGTGAAAGTATGAACCCTAGGCCTTGTTTACTAGCATTGCAATACCGTTTACGCTCACTTTTACCATTGTTACCTTGCTGTTTTTATATTTTCAGTTTACAAAAACCTATATCTACCATCCATATTGCACTTGTATCACCATCTCTTCGCCGAACTGGTGCACCTATACAATTTACCATTGTATTGGATGTGTTGGTGTCGGTGTCAAAGCCGGCGAATCTCGGGTAGGGGGTCCCGAACTGTGCGTCTAGGCGGATGGTAACAGGAGACAAGGGACACGATGTTTTTACCCAGGTTCGGGCCCTCTCGAAGGAGGTAAAACCCTACTCCTGCTTGATTAATATTGATGATATGGGCAGTACAAGAGTAGATCTACCACGAGATCAGGGAGGCTACGAACTAAAACCCTCCGGTTTATATAGACACTGGAGAGGGCTAGGGTTACACAGAGTCGGTTACAATGGGAGGAGATCTACATATCCGAATCGCCAAGCTTGCCTTCCACGCCAACGAAAGTCCCATACGGACATAGGACGAAGTCTTCAATCTTGTATCTTCATAGTCCAGGAGTCCAGCCAAAGGTTATAGTCCGCCATCCTGACACCCCTAATCCAGACTCCTCAAGAGTCTCGATCCAGCTTCAATGACGACGAGTCCGCGCAAGATATTGTCTTCGCATTGCAAGGCGGGTTCCTCCTCGAATACTTCATAGAAGATTTTGAACACAAGGATAGTGTCCGCTCAAATAAGTTCCACATACCACAGCAGAGAGAATAATATTTACATTAAATCCAATCATTGACGATTTCGCAAAGATGACATCACACCGCTGCCAAGCCTTTATTCAATCGCTTTTACTGTCCCACCTCAAAGCATTTAGCGAGGCGGTTTCCTTGTCACGCCTTGTCAAGTAGAGATCGTGTCCCCTTATTCCGGATTCTCATCAATACGGGCGGTAACCCAATCGTGCTGCTGGTATATTTCCTCAATCGGCGAGTCCCAAACGGTCACGGGAGGGCTCTTGGTATTCAACCTCTTTATAAAGAGACCAAGGCTCTACTCCTTTCTTTCAATCTCAATCGAATCCGCCTCTCGCCGAAGTTCCAACACCCAAAGCTCCAGATTCAGCGCCTGGACCTTCGATGATAAACCGCCCGCCTTCAAGGCGGTGGATGCCTTCCTCCGTTATGGAAGAAGACGTGCTAAAGCTGAGAGATGCCAGGTATCTAACCGGTGAAATCTCGCATAGGCTGCCTGCTCAAAGGGAAGGTTATTCCCACTCCCAAGCCTGGTGAGAGCGCGGTGTTCGCGTCTCACTTCCTTCGGGGGCTAGGCTTCCCGACGGACCCCTTCATGAGGGGGCTCATGTTTTATTATGGGCTGGAATTTCACGACTGGGCTCCGGAGTCCATCCTCCACATCTCATCGTTCATCGTCGTGTGCGAAGCCTTCCTCCGCATTACTCCTCACTTCGGATTGTGGCTTAAGACCTTCAAAGTAGAGCCGAAGATGATCGAGGGGCAGCACACGGAGTGCGGAGGCGCAAGAATGCTGACGCTCCATGGCCCGAGGGCTCTTTTCAAGAGGAGTTCAGCTTATGGCTACGAGAGTGGTTTTATATCACAGCTCCCAGGGGCACCAAGTGTGTGGCGCCACCGGCCTTTTGCTCGGGTCCCCCACCACAACTAGCGTCATGGGTCAATAAAGGGTTTAACTGGGGGCCGTCCAAGGACGTTCCCTTGTTGCAGGGCCACATTCGAGATCTCCTAGAGAGAGACATCAATCTGGTCGCGGTGACGCAGGTCATGTTGATTCACCGCACCTTGCCCTGCAAACATCACCCCCTCCGCCTGTGGGAGTTTAATAGGGACCACGAGCTCTCCAACATTTTTTGGGCGCGACGCCCATGGAGATGTACAAATTGTTTTTCGGATCACAAGCAATGTGTCCGGACTCAACCGAGGACGCAGGTCTGAGCTGCAATCGCCCGGATACTCAAGTAAGTAGTCCTGCATCTTTACACGCCATCTGATATTTATCATAAAATTGCCCTTAAAAGAGTTGTCCTTAAACAGAGTGGATAGCGAAAGCAAAGCTAATCAGTGTCCGCCCTCCCCGAGACCACGCCGGATCCCGTGTTAACCAGATGTTTGGAGGTTGCGCCTTTGGAAGAAGACGAAGGGGGAACAAGGAAGCTACCGCCTCCCGAAGGAGGCTGTCAGAAAGGAGGAATCGAGAATCCTCCATCCGTGGAAGAAGAGGACCGGCTCAAGACCAAGACCATGGTCTCAAAGCGGGGAAGAAATCTTCGCCGAGGGTCCTGCGCCGGAGATGCCTCGGCCGACCGTGCCCCTAAGGGGATCAGCCTCTAGCGAGCCGTAAGTAGAGAGGGAGTTTTGAAATAAGAGACATCCTGTTCTATTTCGAGGAAGATAACCAATTTTTACCTTGTAGTTCGGATCTCAGCCCTTCTCAGCGGAGCTCATCTTCAGGGGATCTTCGATCAGAGATGATGGAGAGCGGAACGCCTCCCCCTGTCGTACCGCCGTGTGAGGCGGGCGACCCTAAGGTGTCATCATGGAGGGTTTCTCTGAATCTGGCAGGGCCGGAAGGCTGTCGTATGCCCCCCCAAAGCCCTCCATGTCCGGCCTTCGAAAAAGGCCATCAGACGAGTCCGGCACCGTCCGGTGCGTGGTCGGAGGAGCTGAAGGATTTGCTCGGGTGAGCGTCTATCTCAGAAGAACACCATGCGTTGATGGGTACGGTGATTGAAAGGATTTCATCCGCGGGAGAGTGGGTTGTACGAAGCTGTCAGGAGTTTACTGATAGGTTTTGAGGTACGCGAAATGATGTACCTTTTGACAGTTCCGCATATAAAAGATGCGCCCTATATAGATAGTAGCCCCTGAGACTCGGTGCGTTGTCAAAAATGATGGCGCGCCGAGGATCATAATCCCAGGTATGATATGTCACTTTTCCTATGTAGGTGGCGGCGTCCGTGGCTAGCCGGATCGATGAATTTGCCGAGCTAAAGCGGCAACTTGACGTGGCAGATGTCGACATCGCGCTTTGTCAACAAGCGGCTTGACGAGTCACAAGGTATGTAATTTCTCCGCAGACACCGGTAAGGGGTTTGATGCTCGTACCTTACAACCTGTATGCTTGATGCGATGGTGCCGCCGTGGAGAACCTTTCGGCGAAACTCGCCCGAGCCAAGGAGCAGGCCAGGAAAAGTGATGCGGCTGCCTTAAATGCGGCTGAAGAGCTAAAATCCGAACAGGCTGCTCACTGCCGAAGCAAGAAGGAAATGGCCGAGATGGCTGTGAAATTGAAGGATGCTGCCGATCGCTGCAAGCTTCTTGAAAAAGAAGATCGGGCGGAATAGAAGGACCTGAAGAAGGCCACTTCCGAGGCCAAGGATGCTCGCTCTATGATGAGAGCTATGAAGGAGGAGCTACGTCAGGCCGGAGATATCGCGACTGGAAAGCCCTTTATGCTGCGTTTGAAGTTCGGGGATCCTAAATATGCTCCGTTGGACTGGCTGTGGAGTGCGGCGGACCCTTATCTGGACTTGGCGGCGAGTGCCGCGGATGTGGCCGAACACTTCCGGGATCAAAAGGATCACGAAGTGGAAAAGCTTTTTTGGTCGTAGTTCCACAATCCAGAGCGCCCACTTCCATTAACCGATCGTTTGGCCGCGTGGGCGGAGCTGAATAGGTTATCCGGACTCGCCATGAAGTATGTCGTGAGTCATCTGTGGCCGGAAAGGCCCGAGCTGAAGAGTTATTTTAGCTTGGTGCAGCAGTTCCTTGGTGCGGTGCCGCATATCAATGCAATGAAGAGGTCAGCGCTGTCGGCGTTCTGGGAACGGAGGTACCCAGACTTGCCTGCCTGCGGCCTGCGGCGTGGCTCAAGGGGTGGCCCAGTACGACCCATCTTCATCAGCACAAGCTCAAGACCCTCGTGAGGGGCTGGCCTCGCTGGCGGACGACAGAAGCTTCTCGTGCACGGCCTCGTCAGCTGGGCTGGCTCGCGAGGCGGAGAGATCAAGGCGGGTACCTCACGAGGTGCCCATGACGCAAGCCATGACGACCAAGGGCGCCAAAGGGCGCCAGCCCAGCAGTTGTCCTCATTTCCTCTTTGGTGCAAAGGAGGCAAGCACAAAGCGAGAGTATCAAGCAAAGGCAACCATTTCGTGCAACAAGACCAAGACCAACACAACGGCAGGAAGGAGGTCATCGTGGAGCCCAAGCCGGCGTCATCGCCGATCCTTTGGCGAGCAAGGACCAACTTTAGTCAGATAAGTGTACTAGATGTTCCCTTCAAATGGCCGATTGTTGGCGCCTTCCCGCTCAATATTTGGGAAGAGGCCTGGGCCTTGCCTATAAATAGGACTAGCCACCCACAGGTTAGAGGGATCCGGAATCTAGAACAGAGCTAGAGATCAAGCAATCTAGAGAGAGAGAGAGAGAGAGAGAGAGCGATCGAATTCCCCCTAGCAGTTCGTCAGACTGCCAAGAATGACCCTCATGAGGCTGTTCTTCCTTGTACTGCTCATCATCAGCCCTCGAGGCAATCTGAACGCCCGGACACACCGCCGGTGGTCGCATTCTCTGGCGGATCTAGACTGGCCCCACAGATCAATACTAGTCTTTTCTGCGCACTTTGTCCTCACTCGTGCGCACGCTGGAGCAACTTCGATCGGTCACCCATCCCGACACTACTCCAAGCTGAGCACGCTTAACTTTGGAGTTCTCGTCCAATGGGCTCCGGAAAAGAAGGAATTCCTTATTGATATGAGTAGTCTATCATCCCTAATAAGCCGTGCTATCACATACACCCCACTCGTGAGGAACCGACGCCCTCGCCGGCCACAGAACGCTCCTCTTGGCACAAACGCTCGGCTTCCATCCGGTACATGTGCCATGTCGGGTGCCACGACGGGTCACAAACGCCATGAACAACATGACCACGCACCTGTCCGCAACCATCCGTAACCGCGAGGGTCGGCTCGATACCAACGTAACGCCCGGACACACCCGCCGGTGGTCGTTATTCTGGCGGGATCTAGACTGGCCCCACAGATCAATACTAGTCTTTTCTGCGCACTTTGTCCTCACTTTCGTGCGCACGCTGGAGCAACTTCGGTCGGTCACCCATCCCCGACACTACTCCAAGCTGAGCACGCTTAACTTTGGAGTTCTGTCCGAATGGGCTCCCGGAAAAGAAGGAATTCCTTATTGATATGAGTAGTCTATCATCCCTAATAAGCCAGGCTATCACACAATCCACCACACCACACACTGGAGTAGGGTATTACACCACAATGGTGGCCCGAACCAGTATAAACCTTGTGTCCCTTGTGTTGCTCTTTGTGTAGTTTTAGATCCTTGCGAGGCGACGAGGTGTAGGTAGGTAGGAGGTGAGATCTCCGCGTGCACCCCAGAGTTCGAACCTAGAGGGTCTGCCGGAACCCGAAATTCGACATTTGCCGCGCCAGGTAGGGGTGCGCCGGAGCTTTCCCTTCCGCCAACCCACTCTCCGCTAACATCGCGATTCACCCTATGATGAGCAGCGCGCCGCCCACTCCGATGGCCAGCGCCAGCGCAGGGGCCAGGGGGCTCCGAGCCTTGTCCCCGACCCTGCGACAGGTGCAGTGGCCGAACAAGTTCAAGCCGGAAACGCCACCGCGCTACAACGGCACGACTGATCCGCTGGCCTTCCTGTTGGCGTACGAGGAGGCCGTCCTCGCAGCAGGGGGCGACAACAGGGTCATGGCTAACTGGCTTCCCATGGCCCTCACCGGCGCCCCACGCATGTGGTTGCCCACCGCCGCGGCTTCCGTGGCCTCTTGGGAGGAGCTGCGACTTCTTCTTCCTTGCCCGCTGCGCCAGCGCCCCCGGTCGTCGCAGCTCTCCTGGGCGGCTCGCAGGCGCCACCTTCAGGCCGCCACATCAAGCCATTCGTCCGCCAGATCGGCGCTGCCTCCACGCAGCATGGGGCTCCTCCGGGTCGGTCGGCGCCCAAGGCCGATCTGGCCTTCAGCTCGGAGGATCACCCCTCCAACTCAGCCTGCTCGGGCGCGCTCCCATTGCTATGCACCCCACCATCTGCCAGGTGGCCGTCACTAGGACTCTCATCGATGGAGGCGCGGGCCTCAGCGTGCTCTCGGTTGAAGCCTTCAGCCTCCTCCACATACCGCCGAGCGGCTTCAGCCCAAGAGGGCCCTTCTCGGCGCCGGAGGCGGTTCAGCCGGCCCACGGGCAGATCCGTCTTCCGTGACCTTCGGCGCCACGACAACTTCCGTGATGGAGCTAATCGACTTGCATCGCCCCATCGCCTCCCATACAACGCCATCCTCGGCTACCCAACACTAGCCTGATTCAAGGCGCGACTCACCCAGCAGACAACCTCATGAAGATGCTCGAGCAACGGCGTCCTCACCGTGTCCGGAGACACCGGGATGCGCCAGGTGCTCAAGCTCGCTCTTCAAGACTGCGGCGACAGACATCCCGCCGACTCGGACGCCTCGAGCCCAAGGGGCTGCGCCGCCTAGAAGAAGCAATTGTTGACCAAAGACAAGGCGTAAACCAAGCAGACATCGGTCGACGAGGACGGATCCACTAACGCCACCTTCACCATAGGCGCCAACCTCGAGCCCGAAAGCAGAGGAGGCCCCGATCAAGTTCCTACGCCGAACAAGAAGGTATTCGCATGGGAACCTGATCAGCTGGCAGGGGTCCCAAGAGGCGTAATCGAGCACCACCTCAACGTGTGCCCCGTGAAGCAGAAAGCGAGACGGCAGTCCACTGAGAAGAAGAAAGCGAGACGCCCCGTGAAGAGACCCGCAAGCTAGAAGCGGCAGGGGTCATTCGCGAGGTCCGATACCCTGATTGGTTGGCTAACCCGGTTGTCGTGCCAAAGAAACGGGGCAGGAATGAATGTGTGTTGACTTCACCAACCTCAACAAAGCCTGCCCGCAGGATCCATTCCCGCTCCCTCGTCTCGATCAGATCGTCGATTCCACCGCCGAAAAGCGACCTGTTATGTTTCTCGATGCCTTCTCCGCTATCACCAGATCAAGATGGCGGTAGAAGACGTGGAAAAAATGGCTTTCCTGACCCCGTGTGGAGTGTACTGCTACACATGCATGCCATTCGGGCTGCACAATGCAGGAGCGACCTTTCAGCGGCTGATGCACATCACCTTGGGTCCGCAGCTCGGGAGGAATGTTGAGGCTTACGTCGATGACATTGTGGTGAAGGCTTGTGAGGCCTGCCAGTTCCATGCCAAGCAGGTCCATCAACCGGCGGGAGGTCTGCAAACTATACCCCTCTCGTGGCCATTCGCAGTCTGGGGGCTGGATATCCTGGGCCCGTTTCCTCGGGCGCCAGGAGGCTATCGCTACCTCTTCGTCGCCATGGACAATTTCACCAAGTGGGCTGAAGTGGAAGCCGTCCGCACCGTCCCCGCAGGTTCTGCGGTCAAGTTCATCAAGGGCATCGTGAGCCGGTTCGGGGTGCCGAACCGCATCATCACCGACAACGGTTCGCAGTTCACCAGTAACCTCTTCAAAACATACTGTGCCAACCTTGGGACGCAGGTATGCTACGCTTTGGTAGTGCACCCACGGAGCAACGGTCAGGCCGAGCGGGCCAACGCAGAGGTCCTGAGGGGCCTCAAAACCAGGACATTCAAGAAGAAGCTGGAGGCCTGCGGCAGAGGCTGGTACGACGAGCTCCAGTCCGTGTTGTGGTCCATCCGCACGACCGCGACCAAGCCGACTGGCGAGACCCCGTTCTTCCTGGTCTATGGAGCTAAAGCGGTCCTCCCTCACGAGGTCAGACATCGTTCCGCCCGGGTCCTGGCGTTCGACGAGGCGTAGCAGGACGCCATGCGGGGACGGACCTCGTCCGGGAGGAGTATCGCCGGAAGCCGCGCCACGAGCGGCGAGGTACCAACAAGCACCGCGCGCGATACCACTTTGCGCAACATTCGCCCTAACTCTTGAGGTAGGGGACCTCGTGCTCAGACGGGTTCTCTCCAGGGAGGGATTGCATAAGCTTTCTCCCATGTGGGAGGGCCCGTTCAAGGCTGTTCATGTTTCGAGGCCCGGCTCCGCGCGCTTGGAGACTCAGGAAGGGGTGCCCGTCCAGAACGCGTGGAACATCCAGCACCTCCGGAGGTTTTACCCTTAAAAAGGCCCGGTGCCTGTGAAGAAGGCGAACGCCTGTGAAGCTTTACTTTCTGAAAAAGGCCCGGTGCCTGTGAACAAGGCGAACGCCTGTGAAGCTTATCTTTCTGAGAAAGGCCCGGTGCCTGTGAAGAAGGCGAATGCCTGTGAAGTTGTTTCGTTTTGGAAAAGGCCCAGAGCCTGTGAAGAAGGCAAACGCCTGTGAAGCTTATCTTTCTGAGAAAGGCCCGGAGCCTATGAAGAAGGCCAATGCCTGTGAAGTTTGCTTCCCCCAAGAAAGGCCCGGAGCCTGTGAAGAAGGCCAATGCCTGTGAAGCTCGCCGCCCGTGACACTCTCATGTAATAATGAGTTGGGGCTGTACACGCCCCGGAGTCTCAGGAGCGCCGGCCTCAGGCCCTGGGGCTCCCTCCCACGCGCAGTGGTAGCACTTAGCTCCATGCTGGTGAGAAGACGTCGAAGACTAGATTAGGTGCCGGACGCGACTTTTTCATTTGCTTTCTGCAGTTGGCTTGTTCATCCCCATTTGAAGTTGCTTTGAAGTTGTTGCCATCTTTGGCTTGTGACTCTTTGCCTTCTTCGCTCTCCTGCCTCGATTTCTCTCGCGTGAGTCTCGCGAGGGAGCAACGCGGGCACCCTCGCGAGTGTTTTCTGCCCCTACTGTTTGAGGTTTCCCTAACTGGGTCCACTACGGGAGCGCCCCTCCAGTCCGTGCCCCACGGGCACCGCGACACGAACACAGGACCCGGGTCGGTCGCCTCCACGACTGAGGCTGGAAGCTACCTCTCCTGGCTAATCTTTGCAGGGCCTGAAGCGTTCGATGAGGCCTCGGCGTCGGGAGGCGAAGACCGCGACAGGTCGCCCCCAAGCTAAGTAATTTCTACGCGCAGGCGTGTGGCACAAAAGCCTAATACAGAAATAGAGGAAACAATATGATAATTAACAGCAACAGTCCAAGCACGCCCCCGCGGGACCCTACATTACTGTCTCTTTGCGCAGGAAAAGGAAAAGAACAAAACAAGCGCAGCTCGCTTGACACCAACTCGCGGCGAAGGCTCGAGCTGCCTCCGGAGTTCAGGCGGACTCCCTCTCGCGCTTCACCGAGGCGCGACGGCGGGCAGACCCGCTACCTCCCTCCAGGCGGGCGCGGCGGCGCGGGGGATGGCCATGGCCACCGCTGGAGGAGCTGCTGTCTAAAGAAGGGTCGCCGAAGCTCGACGAACCCGAGCGCCGCCGACCACGCGCGCGCTGTCATCTTCATCCCGATCGTCTCCGGGGCTAGGCCCACGGCCGTGGTCATCGTCCTCGGGGCAGCACCCAGCGCAGCGACCGTCTTCCCCGAACACCCTCACGTAGAGGGTGACATCGCCGTCGAACTTGAAGTGCAGGGTGCACCGCCGCTCAGACCACGCGCGGCAAACGTTTGCCAGCCACGGGTCAGGGCCATGCTCCCAGCGGCAGAGACCTCCAGCGAAGCCCAGGAGGCCCGGCTGCAGCAACCGTCTGCCTGGAGCCAGAGGCCGCCCGGGGCGCCAGCTGGAATTTCACCTAAAAGGAAGTGGGGAAGCTGGAGCCAGGTGTTGGTCGGCTCCGCCGACCACACGACAAACTCCGGCAGCACCTATGCCGAGTGGAAGCGCGGCTTGGGGGGTCGCGCGGCCGTAGCGCGCCCCCATCAACGGCCTGACGCCCATCACCGCGCGGGATATCGCCTCCGCGGCCGCGAGAAGCCGCTACGGGAACCACAGGGTGCTTGCGAGGACGGCCTCGACCGCGCTTGGCCAGGGGAGAGTCAGGCTCCACCTGGCGGGCCTTTCCTTTGTCTGCAGCCGAGAACCTCTTCGGTGGAGCCACGGAGAAGAAGGAGAAGCAAGAAGAGATGGACTGGAAGGGCACGCGCCGTTCCGTACTTATAGCCAGGGAAGGCCAACCGTCGACCTCCACGATCACAGGTAATCATGATCCGCCTTGCATGCAGGGACTTGTCAATTCGTGCCGCTGCCGAGGCGTCGTGGGGAAGTGGAGACGCCCACGTCCCAATCAACCGCCACGCGGCGCCTAAGGCCGCAGAGCTGTTAGGGCCAGCGCGCTCGTGACTTGCCCTTCGCTTTCTCCGCCAAGCCAAGTCCAGCGCGCTTTGGGTCCGGGTTATTGTCGGCGCTAGGGAACGGGGTACCTGACTTGCTCGCTCATGCCTGCGGGCGTGGCTTCAAGGGGTGGCCCAAGACGCCCATCTTCATCAAGACAAGCTCAAGACCCTCGCGAGGGGCCAAGCCTCGTGGGGCGGACGACAGGAAGCTTCCTTAGGCCCGGCCTCGTGAGGCTGGCTCGCGAGGAGGCAGAGAGATCAAGGCGGGGTACCTCACGAGGTGCCCATGACACAAGCCATGACGACCAAGGGCGCCAGGCGGGCGCCAGCCCGCACAATGTTCTCATTTCCTCTTTGGTGCAAAGGAGGCAAGCACAGGCGAGAGTATCAAGCAAAGGCAACCATTTCGGTGCAACAAGACCAAGACCAACACAACGGTAGGAAGGAGGTCATCGTGGAGCCCAAGCCGGCGTCATTGTCAGAGCCTTTGGCAGGTGAGGACCAACTTTAGTCAAGATAAGTGTACTAGATGTTCCCCTTCAAAATGGACGATTGTTGGCGCCCTTCCCGTTCAATATTTTGGAAGAGGACTAGGGCCTTTGCCTATAAATAGGACTAGCCACCCACAGGGTAGAGGGATCCGGAATCTAGAACAAAGCTAGAGATCAAGGAATCTAGAGAGAGAGAGAGAGCGACCGAACTCCCCCTAGCAGTTCGTCGCACCAGCCAAGAACAGACCCTCGCGAGGCTGTTCTTCCTTGTACTATTCATCATCAGCCCCTGAGGCAATCCACCACACCACACACAGGAGTAGGGTATTACACCACAATGGTGGCCCGAACCAGTATAAACCTTGTGTCCGTTGTGTTGCTCTTTGTGTAGTTTTAGATCCTTGCGAGGCGACGAGGTGTAGGTAGGTAGGAGGTGATATCTCCGCGTGCACCCCAGAGTTCGAACCTAGAGGGTCTGCCGGAACCCGAAATCCGACAAGCATGCATAGAGGGTGCGCGGATGGCTCTTGCCTGTGTCAAGACATACTGGGCGGAGATGAAGGCCACCGCTGTTGCATCCCAAGATTTGGACAAGAGCCGAGTACCTGCCGAGCACTATTTTCAGGAAGTTCTGCAGGGCGCTCGTTTAATAGAGACGCAGATTTCAAGGATATTATGTTCAATAACATGTATTATTGTAAAACAATGTTTCGAGGGAATATAAAAGCTTTTTATACTTGTGCGGCCATTAATGTATATGTATATATAACCTGAAAGATGGCAGTCGTCGGCTTCAGCCCCCACGCATATAATGCGGGGGTGTTCACAGATGGCGCATTTTCACACTTGATCCAACGTCTTGGTCCTATAAAAGAGGTGATAGCGCAGCGAACTAGGCAACCGGACTATAATGCTTTATCACTTTCACTTAGCCATAGGAGTTTGACAGTGGGGCTACTATATAGCCCCTAGGGGCACCGCGCTCACCCGAATTCGGGGCGCGTGTGTGCCTGGCCGGGAAATGGCCCTTCGTTAATGCGGAGGAATCCTAAAGATTCCGGCGGGTCATCGAGTGGTTGACCAGTCTCACGCTATATGAGGAGAATCAGTTTTCTGCTTTCTCTACGGAGGTGCTCGCCTGGCCGAACCGGGGCACAATCGCAGTAGTTCTCCTGGTGCCGCCTTAGCCGATAGAGCGGAACGTAAGGCAGCAAAACACAGGAGCCGGGGAAACCCAACATTTGACCAAAGACATGATTCGGAGCTGATGCATATAAGGCTAAACTCCCGACGCCGAACACTCCCTAAGGTATCCGGTCTTTATGAAAATGGGCTGAACAACGCCCTTGGTAATGAGCCCCTGGTGTCCAGGTATGCGCAAAATTCTGACGTGGCCACATGCCAAGACGCCAACTTCCTCCTCGGTTATATCACGAAACCGGGGGATGTATATCAACAAGAGACAGTAAAAAAGGTTTAAGCAGGGTCTTAATCTAAATATAATCCTTGGAACGGGTCCCTACTGCACGTCTGCGCCTGTGTCTCCGTTGTGCCGTATCCTGGACGGGTGTAGCACGGTGTTCATATGCACGGAGCCCCTAGTACGGGGGTATGCGGCTAGTAAGCCCTTGTATGTTTACACCGGACTCGTCTAGCCATGTCCGGGGTCTGAACGACCTGTTTAGGTGCTTTGATCAGTGAAGACGGTTTAGTGTGTGGCTGTCAAGGCAGCCACACAATCTTCCGCACTCGAGGAACACTCGAAATTTCCCTTTAATGAGATGATGCCTCGCGGACCGGGCATTTTCAGTATAAGAGATGCATAATGCGGTATTGCGTTAAAGCGGGCGAAAGCTTCGCGTCCCAGTAGTGCTTGATAACTACTTGTGAATGGGGCGATGTGGAAGGTTAGCTTTTCGCGGCGGAAGTTGTCGGGGGAGCCGAACATAACTTCTAGCAGGAGAGAGCCCGTAGAATGGGCATATGGGCCTGGCGTTACCCCTTGAAAGGAAGTGTTGCTATGGCGAATTTTTGTTGGGTCTATCCCCATTTTGCGGATTGTGTCCTGATATAGCAGGTTTAGATCACTGCCGCCGTCCATTAGGACTTGTGTAAATTGGAGTCCGTCAATTATTGGATCTAATATCAAGGCAGTCCAGCCTGCGTTCCGGATACTTCTAGAGTAATCCTAATGGTCGAAGGTGATTGTTTTAACAACCAGTGGCGGGACTCCGCTGGGATAGGCCGTATGGCGCGTATCTCTATAGGCGCCACCCTGTTTTTCCCTTTTGTCACGTGAAGTGAGTTTACTGTTTTGACTTCTTGTGGGAAATTCTTTTGTTTTCCGGTGCTCTGCTTGTGGGGTTCTTCATCGTCCTCGCTTGGTGTGTCGAGCCCCTTGTGTTCGGCGTTGAGATTGCCGGATTGCTTGAAGACCCAACAATCTCTGTGGGTATGGTTTGCGTGCTTCCAGGAGTCTGATGGATTTGGCATATCTTGTCCAAGATTTTGTTTAGGTTAGATAGCTCGTTCCTGTTATCCTTGAGGGGCAGCTTTTTCTGATTCTGCCGACAGCTTTTGAATCCGGCATTGACTGCCGTGCTCTTCGGGCTGTTTCCCTTGGTCCGGCGCTGGTCCTTGCTGCGTCGCGGTTTCCCATTTCCATCCCTAACTTTAGATGTACTTGGGTCGCTGGTACTGCATCTTGCCAACCAGCTATCCTCTCCTGCGCAAAAGCGGGTCATGAGGCTTGTTAATGCGGCCATTGTTCTTGGCTTTTCTTGGCCGAGGTGTCTGGCGAGCCATTCGTCTCGAACGCTGTGTTTGAAAGCTGCTAAGGCTTCGGCGTCCGGACAGTCGACTATCTGGTTCTTTTTAGTAAGAAATCTGTTCCAGTTTCGGGCTGACTCTCCGGGTTGTTGAGTTATATGACTTAAATCGCGCATCCGGAGGTCGGACATAGGTCCCTTGAAATTTGCCCGAAAAGCATCCTCGAGCTCTTCCCAACTTCCAATGGTGTTTTCAGGAAGGCTTTTAAGCCAATGTCGGGCTGGCTCTTTGAGCTTGAGGGGTAAGTATTTTATGGCGTGGAGATCATCTCCTCTAGCCATGTGTTTGTGGAGGATGTAATCCTCAATCCGCACTCTGTGGTCTGTTGTTCGTCAGATGCCTCTATGTTTATGGGATTGAATCCCGCTGGAAATTCATGATCCAGCACCTCATCGGTGAAACATAGGGGGTGTGCAGCACCCCTATATTTTGGTGTACCGTGATGTTCGGATACTTGATGCGTTGCATTGCTTACTAGAGCTTGCTTTCTTGGCCCGTAGATAGATCTAGCTGGGCCATCTTTTTAATGCGAATCTCAGCGGATCACGTGCGGCTTGTGTGCGGCGCCCTTTGCCGCTCTATGTTGGCCATGGGGTTGTTCACCCGACCGGGTGGCTTCCTTATTTTTTGATTGCGGGGGCTCTAAGGCCTCCTCATCAAATTCCGGCAGTAATTTTCGCTTCGGATAGCTCTTTGTGCGGTGACTGTCGCCGTATTTGTCTGCGGTGTTGAGTACTTTGCTCCATCTAGTTCTGAGTGCATCTTCTGCTGTTTTGAGCTTCCGCTTCTGCTTTTTCAGGCTACGCACAGTGGCGACGAGCCTTTTGTGGAGGTTCTTCTGCTCCAGTAGCTTGTCCGGCGTGAGGTCGTCCGGACTGTTATCTCCGCCGAGGACGGGTTGTTTATCCAAGTTGCCCTGTTCGGACGGTTGCTCGATGGCATGTTTGTCGTCCGCCGGTTCGCCCTGCTCTATGGCTGGGTCTGTATGGCTGCTGTCTCTCTCGAGGTGGGTTTTGGAGTGGCGCTTACGCCGTCGCTTTGACTGCTTTTCGAGGGAACGATCCCTCGTTGCGTCCCTTTGTTCCTCGTCGTCGTTTCTTTTAGGTGTGTCCACCATGTATACATCGTGAGATGGGGTGGTTGTCCAGTGCCCTATAGGCGCTAGTTCCTGTTCGTCTCCTACATCGTCTTCCATACCGTCGATGTCTTCGGAGTCGAAGTCGAGCATGTCGGTTAAATCATCGACAGTGGCTATGAAGTGGGTGGTGGGTGGGCTTTGAATTTCTTCGTCGTTCGCATCCCAACCTTGCTGACCATAGTCCGGCCAGGGCTCCCCTGATAAAGAGAGAGATTTTAATGAATTCAGAATGTCGCCGAAGGGCGAGTGCTGAAAGATGTCCGCGGCGGTGAACTCCATGATCGGCGCCCAATCGGATTCGATTGGCAGGGGCGCGGAAGTTTAGGAGTCCGGAGAGGAGTCCGACACTTTGGAGTCACGGGCTTCGCAGAGGACAAGGCTGGTGTTCGGCTCGATTGCCGTAGAGATTGCAGCCCCCGAGGCGGTGTCCAGCCACCCGCCCTCGGTTGTCCTGATCGGCTCGAGCTAAGGGTCGGAGCGGGCACGGGTGCGGCCTCCAGGGCACTGTTCGGCGGCAGAGCTAGATCATGCCCATCGTAACAGTGCGGCTCGCACGGTTGTGGCTCGGATTCGTCGAAGATCAAGTCTCCGCGGATGTCAGCCGTGTAGTTTAAACTTCAAATCTGACCTGATGGCCAGGGCGAGCTTCGATCTGCTCCAGATGGCTGCTTAATTGCCCGCAGCAAAGCCGCCGAATCCGAAGATCTGTCCGGGGAGAAAAGTCTCACCCTGGACCGCATCATTGTTGATGATCGAGGAGCCAGCGGGCGTAAAGATGACGACACCGAGGAACTCTCAATGAAAGCACCAATGTCGGTGTCAAAGCCGGCGGATCTCGGGTAGGGGGTCCCGAACTGTGCGTCTAGGCGGATGGTAACAGGAGACAAGGGACACGGTGTTTTTACCCAGGTTCGGGCCCTCTCGATGGAGGTAAAACCCTACTCCTGCTTGATTAATATTGATGATATGGGTAGTACAAGAGTAGATCTACCACGAGATCAGAGAGGCCAAACCCTAGAATCTAGCCTATGGTATGATTGTTGTTTGTTCTACGGACTAAAACCCTCTGGTTTATATAGACACCGGAGAGGGCTAGGGTTACACAGAGTCGGTTACAATGGGAGGAGATCTACATATCCGTATCGCCAAGCTTGCCTTCCACGCCAAGGAAAGTCCCATCCGGACACGGGACGAAGTCTTCAATCTTGTATCTTCATAGTCGAGGAGTCCGGCCAAAGGTTATAGTCCAGCCATCCGGACACCCCCTAATCCAGGACTCCCTCAGTTGGGGACACAAGAGACTCTTTGTTATTTGGTTGCAGGGTTGCTTGAGAGAGACCATCTTCAACCTACGCCGCCCATGGATTGATAAACCTTAGGTCATCCACTTGAGGGAAATTTGTTACTGTCCTACAAACCTCTGCACTTGGAGGCCCAACAACGTATACAAGAAGAAGGTTGCATAGTAGACATCAAGCTCTTTTCTAGCGCCGTTGCCGGGGAGGCTAGGTAAGTGAAGGTATATCTTTAGATCTTGCAACCGAATCTTTTAGTTTCTTGTTTCATCACTAGTTTAGTTTATAACAGAAAACTACCAAAAACTATGGAATTGAGTTTGTCTCATACGCTTCATCTTTTTAATACGTTCCGTGAGTAATATGGAAATGTAAATTGTGCCAAAGTATTATAAGAAGAATGCATTAAAATGTTTGGCACTAGAACTTTGAATGATGAGCATGATTGCAATGTTGTTAGTATGAACTCCTTGAATATCCATGGTACTAATGATGATTGCACTAGTTATGATGAAAATGTCTCCTATAAACATGTCAATTTTTGTGGAGTAAATTGGGTTTGCAAGTACACACCAAATAGGGAAGATAGATATTGCAAGAGGCATAAGTACTTAGAAACCAAATTGTTGCAAGAAAGGCTAGATGATAGTGCTAAAAATTTAAGATACCTTAGCCGTACTTGTGAACTTTGCAATGAACATGGTCATTTAAATATCAAATGCAAATTGTTTCATGATCGAATCGTGTCCAAAAATTGTGATGACTTGATTTCCCTTGCGCATTATAATGAACTAAGTTTGCTTTTGGGTTATGAAGAATTGAAACGTCAATCTAAGCATATTCCAGAATATAACCTCAAGAAATTCGTCGATATTGATCTAGAAGAGATTTATATGTATTGTGCGGTGAATTGCATTGAAAATCCTTATATTGCCAATTACATAAAGAAAATAAAACAAATATAGGATGAAGAGAATACTAATGAAAGGGAAGAGACTTCCCAATATCCTCCTGTTATTTCTTATGATGAATCAGGTAACGAGGAGGAGCCTTCTACTCAACCAATCTCATTAATAAGGAGCTCCAAAAAGAGGATTGAACCCACACATGATGTGATGAAGAAGAAGAAAATAAAAAGAGGTAAAAAGGTATCTCTCCCAAATAAAGTTGCTCCTATTATTGATGTGCCTCATCAAAATGAAGATGATACACTTGATGATGATCTAGTTATGCCTATTGCTTGTTGTGATGATTATGATTGGGAAGATTATGATACCCCTTATGATTTTGAAAATCTTTTTGGCACTTCCTTGGAATAATATAATAATTGCTATACTATTGGTGCTACCATACTATTAATGATGAGAATGATTATACTTATGATATGAAAAGGCCCAAGCTTGGGGAAGCTATGTTTGATGAGGATGACATATTTGAGAATATATTTTCTGCAATTAATGTTTGTCCCAAGCTTGGGGATGCTATGTCTAATAATGATGATATTTTTAGTCTCCCAAGTTTTGATATACAAAGTAGTTATGATGATAGCATGCCTTCTACTTATGATGATTATATTGATGAATGTGGGTTTGGAAGAGTGTCAACTTTAGGAAGTAGTGATCCCACTATTTTGGAGGATGTTGAATCTTATAATATTTATGAAAGTGGATTTGGAGAGGTCATGACTTTACTTAGTAATGATTCCACTATCTTGGAAGAGGTTTCAATCGATTATGATGAGAACAAAGTTGCTACTTATGATGATTATTGTGATGAAACTTATGCTATAAAAAGTAGTGATGACTATATTTATAAAACCTGTCATGATTATGAGTTCCCTTTCTCTGAACATTACTCTTTTAATGTGGAAACTATTTATAGTATTCAAGTCTCTTATGATACTCCCACTATTCCGAATGAGAAGAATTTTGCTTATGTGGAGAGTAATAAATTTTCTATGCTAGTAGATCATGAAAAGAATGCTTTAGGTGCTTGTTATATTGTTGAATTCATTCATGGTGCTACTGAAAATTATTATGAGGGAGGAATATATGCTTGTAGGAATTGCAACAATATCAAGTTTCCACTCTATGTGCTTAAAGTTTTGAAGTTATGCTTGTTTTACCTTCCTATGCAAGTTGATTATTGTTCCCAGAAGTTGTTTGCTCACTAAATCCCTATGCGTAGGAAGTGGGTTAGACTTAGATGTGCTATTCATATGCTTCATGATGCTCCTGTTATGTTTCAATTCTTATCTTTTATGTGAGCATCATTGTCATCATCATGCCTAGCTAGGGGCGTTAAACGATAGCGCTTGTTGGGAGGCAACCAAATTTTATTTTAGTTTATTACTTTTTTGTTATGTTTAGGAATAAATAATCCATCTAGATTCTGTTTAGATGTGGTTTTATGTTTTAATTAATGTTTGTGCTAAGTAGAACCTTTGGGAAGACTTGGGTGAAGTCTTTACGATCATGCTGTAAAAAACAGAAACTTTAGCGCTCACGAGATTAGCTAGAACTTTTTACTGGAGAGTGATATTTAGTTGATTATTTTTGCATATGATTACTAGACAAAATACTCAGGTCCACCAATTTATTTTAGAATTTTTGGAGTTCCAGAAGTTTGCGTTAATTACAGATTACTACAGACTGTTCTGTTTTTGATAGATTCTGTTTTCGTTGTGTTGTTTGCTTATTTTGATGAATCTATGGCTAGTAAAATAGTTTATAAACCATAGAGAAGTTGGAATACAGTAGGTTTAACACCAATATAAATAAATAATGAGTTCATTACAGTACCTTGAAGTGGTGTTTTGTTTTCTTTCGCTAACGGAGCTCACGAGTTTTCTGTTAAGTTTTGTGTTGTGAAGTTTTCAAGTTTTGGGTAAAGATTCGATGGACTATGGAATAAGGAGTGGAAACAGCCTAAGATTGGGGATGACCAAGGCACCCCAAGGTAATATTCAAGGATAACCAAGAGATTAAGCTTGGGGATGCCCCGGAAGGCATCCCCTCTTTTGTCTTCGTTCATCGGTAACTTTACTTGGAGCTATATTTTTATTCACCACATGATATGTGTTTTGCTTGGAGCGTCATGTCATTTTCTTTAGCTTTGCTTGCTGTTTGAATAAAATACCAAGATCTGAAATTATTAAATGGGAGATTCTTCACATAGTTGTATAATTATTCGACTACTCATTGATCTTCACTTATATCTTTCAGAGTAGTTTGTTGTTTGCTCTAGTGCTTCACTTATATCTTTTAGAGCACAATGGTGGTTTTATTTTGAAGAAATAGATGAACTCTCATGCTTCACTTATATTATTTTGAGAGTCTTAAATAGCATGGTAATTTGCTTAAATAATCCTAATATGCTAAGCATACAAGATTTGTATGAATTCTTATGAGTGCGTTGAATACTATGAGAAGTTTGATGCTTGATAATTGTTTTGAGATATGGAGGTAGTAATATTAGAGTCATTCTAGTTGAGTAGTTGTGAATTTGAGAAATACTTGTGTTAAAGTTTGTGATTCCCGTAGCATGCACGTATGGTGAACCGTTATGTGATGAAGTCGGAGCATGATTTATTTATTAATTGTCTTCCTTATGAGTGGCGGTCGGGGACGAGCGATGGTATTTTCCTACCAATCTATCCCCCTAGGAGCATGCGCGTAATACTTTGCTTTGATAACTTCTAGATTTTTGCAATAAGTATATGAGTTCTTTATGACTGATGTTGAGTCCATGGATTATACGCACTTTTCCTTCCTTCCACCATTGCTAGCCTCTCTAATACCGCGCACCTTTCGCCGGTATCATACACCCACCATATACCTTCCTCAAAACAGCCACCATACCTACCTATCATGGCATTTCCATAGCCATTCCGAGATATATTGCCATGCAGCTTTCCACCGTTCCGTTCTTATGACACGCTTCATCATTGTCATATTGCTTTGCATGATCATGTAGTTGACATCGTATTTGTGGCAAAGCCACCGTTCATAATTCTTTCATACATGTCGCTCATGAGTCATTGCACATCCCGGTACACCGCCGGAGGCATTCATATAGAGTCATACTTTGTTCTAAGAATCGAGTTGTAATTGTTGAGTTGTAAGAAAATTAAAAGTGTGATGATCATCATTATTAGAGCATTGTCCCAGTGAGGAAAGGATGATGGAGACTATGATTCCCCCATAAGTCGGGATGAGACTCCGGACGAAAAAGAAACAAGAAGAAAAAAAGAGGCCATAAAAAAGGGAGAAAAGGCCTAAACAAAAAAAAAGTTAGAAAAATGAGAGAAAAAGAGAGAATGGATAATGCTACTATCCTTTTACCACACTTGTGCTTCAAAGTAGCACCATGATCTTCATGATAGAGAGTCTCCTATGTTGTCACTTTCATATACTAGTGGGAATATTTCATTATAGAACTTGGCTTTTATATTCCAATGATGGGCTTCCTCAAAATGCCCTAGGTCTTCGTGAGCAAGCGAGTTGGATGCACACCCACTTAGTTTCTTTTGTAGAGCTTTCATATACTTATAGCTCTAGTGCATCCGTTGCATGGAAATCCCTACTCACTCACATTGATATCTATTGATGGGCATCTCCATAGCCGTTGATACGCCTAGTTAATGTGAGACTATCTTCTCCTTTTTGTCTTCTCCAAAACCACCATTTTATTCCACATATAGTGCTATATCCATGGCTCACGCTCATGTATTGCGTGAAGATTGAAAAAGTTTGAGAATGTAAAAAGTATGAAACAATTGCTTGGCTTGTCATCGGGGTTGTGCATGATTTAAATACTTTGTGTGGTGAATATAGAGCATAGCTAAACTATATGACTTTGTAGGGATAACTTTCTTTGGCCATGTTATTTTGAGAAGACATGATTGCTCTGCTGGTATGCTTGAAGTATTATTATTTTTATGTCAACATGAACTTTTGTCTTGAATCTTTCAGATGTGAATATTCATATCACAAGTAAGAAGAATTACATTGAAATTATGCCAACTAGAATTCCACATCAAAAATTATCTTTTTTATCATTTACCTACTCGAGGACGAGCAGGAATTAAGCTTGGGGATGCTTGATACGTCTCCAACGTATCTATAATTTTTGATTGCTCCATGCTATATTATCTACTGTTTTGGGCAATATTGGGCTTTATTATCCACTTTTATATTATTTTTGGGACTAACCAATTAACCGAAGGCCCAGCCAAGATTTGCTGTTTTATGCCTATTTCAGTGTTTCTAGGAAAAGGAATATCAGACGGAGTCGAAACGGAACGAAATCAAATGGAGAAGTTATTTTTGGAAGGAAAGCCACCGGATAGACTTGGACTCTACGTCAGAAGATACGGGACCTGGCCACGAGGGTGGGGGCGCGCCCACCCCCCTAGGGCGCGCCCCCTACCTCGTGCGGCCCCCGTAGCTCCACCGACATACCCCCTGCACCCATATATACCTACGTATCGTAAAACTTCCAGAACAGAGAATAGATCGGGAGTTCCGCCGCGGCAAACCTCCAGAGCCACGAAAAGTCAATCGGGACCCTGTTCTGGCACCCTGCCGGAGGGGGGAACCCTCACCTGTGGCCATCTTCATCATCCCGGCGCTCTCCATGACGAGGAGGGAGTAGTTCACCCTCGGGGCTGAGGGTATGTACCAGTTGCTATGTGTTTGATCTCTCTCTCTCGTGTTCTTGAGGTGATACGATCTTGATGTATCGCGAGCTTTGCTATTATAGTTGGATCTTATGTTTCTTATCCCCCTCTACTCTCTTGTAATGGATTGAGTTTTCCCCTTGAAGTAATCTTATCGGATTGAGTCTTTAAAGATTTGAGAACACTTGATGTATGTCTTGCCGTGCGTATCTGTGGTGACAATGGGATATCACGTGATTCACTTGATGTATGTTTTGGTGATCAACTTGCGGGTTCCGCCCATGAACCTATGCATAGGGGTTGGCACACGTTCTTGACTCTCTGATAGAAGCTTTGGGGCACTCTTTGAAGTACTTTGTGTTGGTTGGATGAATCTGAGATTGTGTGATGCATATCGTATAATCATACCCACGGATACTTGAGGTGACATTGGAGTATCTAGGTGACATTAGGGTTTTGGTTGATTTGTGTCTTAAGGTGTTATTCTAGTATGAACTCTAGGGCTGTTTGTGACACTTATAGGAATAGCCCAACGGATTGATTGGAAAGAATAACTTTGAGGTGGTTTCGTACCCTACCATAATCTCTTCGTTTGTTCTCTGCTATTAGTGACTTTGGAGTGACTCTTTGTTGCATGTTTAGGGATAGTTATGTGATCCAATTATGTTATTATTGTTGAGAGAACTTGCACGAGTGAAAGTATGAACCCTAGGCCTTGTTTACTAGCATTGCAATACCGTTTACGCTCACTTTTACCACTTGTTACCTTGCTCTTTTTATATTTTCAGTTCACAAAAACCTATATCTACCATCCATATTGCACTTGTATCACCATCTCTTCGCCGAACTAGTGCACCTATACGATTTACCATTGTATTGGGTGTGTTGGGGACACAAGAGACTCTTTGTTATTTGGTTGCAGGGTTGCTTGAGAGAGACTATCTTCAACCTACGCCTCCCACGAATTGATAAACCTTAGGTCATCCACTTGAGGGAAATTTGCTACTGTCCTACAAACCTCTGCACTTGGAGGCCCAACAACGTCTACAAGAAGAAGGTTGCGTAGTAGACATCAGGTAGGCCCCACATGGTTTGCCTCTTTTTTTAACGTAACACGTCAAGTCGCAATTTGTTTGTTCACCTGTGGTAGACGATCCTCCATCCACCAAGTGGACAACCAGTACACGTGCCAATTTACCACCTGGGCTGCCTTTTCGTACAAAATTGATCTCCACCGTGTACCCGGACGGTTGTGGTTGGGAAAGAGACGGGAGTACGTGCGCTGTGCATGCACCTCTTCTCTTCCTGCATGCCCCCCACCTACGTGGGTGTGTGTGTGAGATACAAACCACGTCCGTGAGTGTTTTTTGTTTTGGGGTGGGGGTGGGGTGGGGTGGGGGATTGATTTCGTGAATTATTTGTGGGAATATGTGTCGATGACATCTCAAACAAAATTTTGCATGCAATGTGTGTGAAATGGAGGCCTATCCATATCATACATAGAGGTCGGGCAATCCACGAGAAGAGAGGAGGGGCATAGCTATCGATAGAGTTGAAGAGAGGATCAAGTGGGTGGGTGCGAGATCGATGAAGAGAGCCATCGAAATTGTGTGTGTGTGCAAGTCAAAGATATAGGGCGACTGCCTACGGAACGTTAGAGGGCACATGTCAAGTTTGTGTGTGGCAGGGAGACATGATTAGGCGCTCGATGTATCGGTGTGTGTGTGTGGGGGGGAGGGTGGGGAGGGGTAGGGAGAGGCCTAACTATAGAGGTAGAACGACTCGTATATGTGTTGAGAAGGAGAGACCCAGCTATGTCTTGAGGGAGATCGGTCGACATCCATAAGTAACTGAAGGACGGGAAATATGATGGGATAGAGAGAGAGAGAGAGAGGAGAGAGAGAGAGAGGGAGGGAAAGGGAGGGAGAGGGGTAGAGTGCTGGACGGGTGATGGATTTGCTTCTCGGAGATAGTGGGAGAGGCCTACTAGACAAACTGAGGGTGGAACTGCAATGTTATCAATAAGAGTGGGGATGTGTTTACGTGTGTGCACATGCGTGATAGATCTGTGGGGCGCATCCATGGATGATGAAGGGGAACCATGTGTTTGGTAAGAAAACCTAACTAGATCGGTAGATCAATTGTTGTTTGTCGGAGGAAGGAGAGAAACAACTAATGAGGTAGATCGATCGATGTGTGGGTAAAAGCGAGTTATAAGGACCTAGCTAGCTATATGTATAGCGAGAGACCGGTCGGTGTCGTCCATTTGTTAGAGGCAAATAAGGCCCAGTGAGACGGATAGATAGAGAGAATGGAGCTAGGAGGTGGTGCGAGGCCCAACTACTAGCTAGATTGGGGAGGAGTGTGCTGTTGTGAGATCGATGAAAAG
Source organism: Aegilops longissima (assembly GCA_021605205.1). Taxonomy (NCBI): domain Eukaryota; kingdom Viridiplantae; phylum Streptophyta; class Magnoliopsida; order Poales; family Poaceae; genus Aegilops; species Aegilops longissima. Next base: position 556,072,765 of record CM038679.1, on the reverse strand, counting down.
AGGCGAGAGTTTACACATGTGTCGACCATATGAGAGACACGAGGCAAGGACACATAAAGGAGGAGATTGAAGGTGTGTGTGTATGTTGTAGGCAGGCATCGCTGGAGAGGTTTATCGCTCGGTGTGTGTTGGAAAGGAGTTGTGGAGACTCTGGGAGAATGACCTAAAGAAAAAAATGAATGTGGCCGGTGGATAGAATGACGAGGGAGGGGGAGGGAGAGGAGGGAGTGTGCATGCACGAGAGAAAGTTAGTGGTAGCTACAAAGGTTAGAGGATTGTGTGGGTGTAAGAGACCAACAAAGATCATAATTTGATATGAAAGCGGATTCATATATTTGAACAGGAGATCATAGTGTTTTAAACATTGCATGCATGAATATAGCGGTGATACACGTGCTGTGCACGTGTTATACCATAATGTGATAATGCATGGCGTTTGCAACTCACAACTAAATGCAAAACAATCTAAACCATACTATACATCAAACAATCTCACATTTTATTTGAATTTGTGATAATGTATGGCGTTTGCAGCTTACAACTAAATATCGAACAATCTAAACAATACTATATATCGAACATTCTCACATTTTATTTGAATTTGTGGTAATGTGTGGTGTTTGCAACTCACATCTAAATACTTGTAGGCGTAGGGGGTGGGGCACCATACATAATGTGATAAACACATTATACGTATGAGACATGGTTTAGATTAGGAAGATCTAGCTAGAGCTAGAAATGTAATGTGATTTGAAATCAAAAGAAAGTGGATTCAAAAAATCTAGTTCGAGTTCATATAGTACACATAGTTCATATGTAACTCGAGACTAATCATGTGGTGTGCTGTGAAGATAATACACAAACGATGGTTTAACTTGACAATAATGATGATTGTAGATCTTATTAAAACAGAGAAACGAATTCAAATGCTTTGACTTCACAACAATCATTACTGTAGATCTTATTCAAATAGAGAAACGAATTCAAATTTAGTTCATATTGAAGCGGTAGTATATACGTTTGGAATGCACTAAAACGTTCATTTGAGTAGTAGGTTGCATGTATTATACACGTAGCGGAATATTTTAATTGAACATAACATGACTTCAAAGTTTTGAATGACATTTGCAGTGCGCATTGATTTGGTACAGTACACGTTAGGCTTGTCCGGAAATTTCAACCCGTGCCTTGTTAGCCCGAAATATTTAAGATATATCTTTGTCTCGTTGTGCTCCGACAACTCCCTCCATCTCAACTCGCGCCTTGCTATTCCGAAATTACAATGCGCGCGAAAACTCCCACCTCCTGTGAAATCCCGACACGCGAAATGCCCGTGGTACCCCTGAACCGAAAGAACCGCCTCAAATCGGTGGGGGTTACTTTCGTAACTTACCCCACATTTCGGACAAGTGCATCTCCAAGCCATGGTTCCCCACTGCCATCCCATCCGCCCACCCATTCGTACACTGAGGCCGCGAAAACCCGCGACGAAACCGCACACCCTACTCCGTCCGCCACCCAGCCGGAGCCTCTCCCCCGACGACGTCGTCCACAGCAACACCTCGACGTCCCTCATCCACCATACCGGATGAGGATCCGTCGTCGATCTAATCGTCCCGCCTGTTCAGCCACCCCGTCCTCCACCTCCAAGGAGCTGCCCCGACGTTCCCCTCATCTTTCGCGCCACCTCCATTCCCACACCGCCGTCTTCACCTGCACCACCGGAAGAGCATCATCATCACCATTTCCTCGGATGAAGCTGCGGCCTAATCGGCGCCACCAAAGAGTTGTATACTAATCGCCGCATTTTCTTCTTGATTCGATCTCACAGTGCTACCGGCGCTCGGTCCCGAGCCGACACGGCGCGGCTCCATCCACGGCGGCGTCGCCGGCCACTTCCTCCACGGCGTCGCTCCCTCGGCGGCGACGTCCATATCAGTAGGAGCTGCTGCTGCTTTAGCTCTCGCTCGTGCTGCTGCTCTGCTCTTGCTCTCGGTCCGCTTGTAACATCCCAAATTTTCAATTTGGAATGTTAGACATAGGTCATCATATGCATATCATATTTTATTGCATTTTGGCTCGATCCTAGAAATTTCATGCAACTCAAGGACCCATGGAGAGAGTTGGAGATTTCATTATTTTCATATTTGAGTTTTCTCAAATTTTGAAAATAGGATCATTTGGTTTTATTTATTTTATCTTCAATTATTTCTATTATCAAAATATGAAAGAGGGAATAAAATGACTTTCCCAAAATAAAGAATATTGAAGATTTAATAAAAAAATCAAATAAGATTTTTATTTGGAGTTTATCGCCATTTTATTTGAATTTAGGAAAAATGCGCGTTTTTCAAATTTGCATTTAGGCCCCAAATAAATGCTCATCTTGTCTGGCTTGATTTTAGAAGTCGGGGAAAATTTATTTTTGGATTTTTGGAGTCCGTTTAGTATTTCTTTCGTTGGTTTTTCTGTGCGTAATGATTTTAAAAAAAGTCCGAACCGACCTATTGGGCGTAATCGCCAGACTCCGCTTGGCGGGGCTTTATATAAGCGCCTCGGTGACCCCCCAGCCCAAGCCGCCGCCAGCCCACCGCCGCCCGCCCGTGCCTAAACCCTAGCGCGCCCGTGCCGCCCGCCGCCGCCGCCTCGCACCGCCGAACGCCGCCGCCGCCGAGGTTGACCCCGCCATCGCCGTTTTTTCAGAAAAACCGGTCGTTTTTTCCATCGGTTTTGATGGTTTTAGATCCGTTTTTTTATTAGATCGGTTTTTTTCGGTTTAGGTTAATTAGCGAGCGTTCGCTCGTTCGTTCATTTTAACGAACGCGTTCATCATTTAGATCCAGATAACGAACGTACGTTCGTTAATCTGTTCGTCGTTTTTCTTTTTCTCGAATTTATTCCGCGATTTTTCTAATCGCGATTTCTGATCAGATTTTCGATCTAGTATAACTTTTCGCTCGTTTGTCGGAATCAGGCGATTCAAGCGCCTAGAGTTTCGTCTTGAAACCCTCTTTCCGAATAATCAACTCAAAAAAGTTTTTGCCTCTGTAAAATTTGACTTAGGTCCATATTAGTAAATGAAGCTTGTTTCTTTCGCCGTTTGACTTTCATTGCTTCGTTCGATTTGATTCTTTTTGCAAACCATAGTTCTTAAGTTGAACTTTCTGGTTAGATCTTTTATTTGAGTTTTACCTGTGCATTAGATGAGTACTCATTGCATGCTTGTTTTTTTGCGATAGAGTACCCATAGTGCGCCGCTTGTTACTTTGAATCTCTAGGTTTCGTGGATCATCAGCAAGGCAAGTAACACTTTGATCATACCTCTTTACTACCCAGTTTTTATGCATTAGATCAATCCTCAAACATTGCATGATTAGGATCTAATTAAACTGTGGGTTTTGGGAAAGTAGTTGAGGTAGTACCTATTACCTGTTTTATTATCAAACCCTTGGGAGTTACTTCTACGTTTGCTTATTATGCCATGCTATGCTAGTAGATGTGGATTGGGTGTGTATCCATGACAGATGTGAGATTTTAATTAATGGTTTATCTAAGGTGGCAACTTAAACACACATCTGGGTGGATTGAGGTACCTGGGTATTCCAGGATTGCCTGTTTCTTTTTGGACCGCCACCCAGGCTCAAAGGGATTGTCGGTGTCAAAACCGGCGGATCTCGGTTAGGGGGTCCTGAACTGTGCGTCTAGGCGGATAGTAACAGGAGACAAGGGACACGATGTTTTACCCAGGTTCGGGCCCTCTTGATGGAGGTAAAACCCTACGTCTTGCTTGATTAATATTGATAATGTGTGTTACAAGAGTAGATCTACCACGAGATCAAAGAGGCTAAACCCTAGAAGCTAGCCTATGGTATGATTGTTGTTCGTCCTATGGACTAAAGCCCTCCGGTTTATATAGACACCAGATAGGGTTAGGGTTACACAGAGTCGGTTACAATGGTAGGAGATCTACATATCCGTATCGCCCAGCTTGCCTTCCATGCCAAGGAAAGTCCCATCCGGACACGGGACGAAGTCTTCAATCTTGTATCTTCATAGTCTTGGAGTCCAGACGATGATGATAGTTCGGCTATCCGGACACCCCTAGTCCGGAACTCCTCGATAGCCCTGAACCAGGCTTCAATGACGACGAGTCCGGTAGCGTATATTGTCTTCGGCATTGCAAGGCGGGTTCTTCCTCGAATAATTTATAGAAGATTGTGAACACCAGGATAGTGTCGGCTCTGCAAAATAAATTCCACATACCTCCGTAGAGAGAATAATATTACACAAGATCAATCTGGCGGCGTGATTCGTGGCGTGGCGTCGCACCACTACCAAGCCTTTACTCAAATTGTTTTTATTGTTCCACCTCGGTAGCGTTTAGCGGCGGTTTCAGCAGCACGTCTTGTCGAGCGAGATCGTGTTCCCCTTATTCGGGATTCCCATCAATACGGACGTCGGTAACCCAACCACGCCATTGATTGTGACGCTTGGGGATAGCGAGTTTTACCAGGCGGTGGGGACACATGTTTCGTCCGCCCATATAAGGGATAAAGATCCAACCCTTTTACTGCGCCTTCTTCCTCCTTGGCTTATCCATCTCCATGAACTCGAGCTCCAGCGCCCAAGTCCGCACTTCTCACCTCAACCTTCTCCAACTATGTCCGGGCGGGAGGCAAGTGGATGGCCTCCTCCGTCCGGAGGGGCAGATCCGAGAAGCTGCTGACGCGGATATTTGTCCAGCAACATCGCGCATCGGCTCCCCGACGAGGAGAGCTCATTCCCAACCCCAGGCCCCATGAGAGGGTAGTATTTCTTCCCCATTTCCTCCATGGACTGGGCTTCCCTTCATCCCTTTGTCCGGGGCTCATGTTCTACTCGGCCTAGATTTCCATGATCGGCCCCGAATTTCATCCTCAACATCTCGGCGTTTATCGTGGTATGCGAGGCCTTCCTCTGCATCCAGCCCCACTTTGGCTTGTGGCTCAAGACCTTGATGTCAAGCCGAAGGTTGTGAAGGGCAGCCAAGCGGAGTGCGGAGGCGCCATGGTGGGCAGGATGTCCCACGTTACGTGGCAGGAGGGCACATTCGTGGAAACCATCAAGGGGTGGCAATCGGGGTGGTTCTACATCACCGAGCCGCGTGACCCTGATTGGGCAGCGGCCCCCGAATTCATATCTGGATTCCCCACACGGCTCTCGTCATGGAAAGAGACGGGCCTGAAGTGGGGGGATTCGGACGAGTTATTCGGACTCCAAACAGGCGTCCGAAACCTGGTGGACAAGAATCTCAGGCTTGTCGACGTAATCTAGGTGATGCACATCCGCCGGATTCTCCCGTGCCAACAACGGGCCTTCAATTTGTGGGAGTTCGATCCAGCACAACACCGAACCTTGAGCCGGCTCTTCGATACTACGTACGAAGATGCCTGGAAGGTGCTGTTCAAGGTGCGAAGCCCCGCATCCGCTAACAAAGATCGCGGATACAGCTAGCGGCGTCAAGCCAGCGAGGTAAGTTATTTTACCCTTTACGGGACTCGTTTTTCGTAGATTGACTCTACATGGGATCTAAAAACTCCCTATTCTTTGACATGGTCGGTGAAGGCGTCCGGACAGATTAACTGTCGGTTCCTTTCTGAAGACCCAGCGGACGCCGGATTGATGGGGCTGCTGGCTCGGCACCCATGTGGTGCGGAGAAGAAAACCAAGAAGGAGGCCACGGGAACTCGAAAGAGCTCCGATGCGTGTCTTGTCGGATTCTGAAGCAGAATCTTCTCCACGAAGGCGAGGAGGAAGAAGAAGCTTCTCCCCGGTGAGGAGGAGAGAAAAGGAAGGCCGCCCCAGCGGGAGGCGGAGGGTCAGAAGGAAGAACCCTTCCTCCGGACTTCTCCACCAACATCGGCAGACGGCGAGGAGATTGGCCTACAAGGCCAAGCCCTGGCGAGATCGTAAGTGTCCGGATTCCCGAATAACTTCAAGGTTTTCATTTTAGCCACATAATGTCTTTCTAATGCCGCATACAACCCTGCAGTCCGCCCAAGGATGATCTTCCCGTTTAAATCGGCGGGTCCTTGGGTCGTCGGATATGGATTCCTTCGACTGCCTCCACCCCGTGCAGCGGGCGACACCGAGGTGGCATCGGAAAAAAGGACCCACCAGGAGGAGGAGGCCCGGAGGTGTCACAGACACCCTCCCGGACTGTGCACGGACTCGGCCCGGAGGCCACAGTGGCTCCGGTCGTGGCGACCCTTCGTAAGAAGGGCAAGACCGTGGCCCGGCTCCCTCCGTCCAACCGTGGGTGCGGATAATTTCTTTGGGCGCTCAACGGCGCCTCCATCGAAGGAACAAAGCACTGTTATGAGTGCGGTGATTGAAGGTTCAGCTTCGCCAAGGCGGGCTGACCGAAGCTTCGATAGCCTTCTAACAGGCTTTGAGGTAAGAATTTAAATATTTGTAAAATGGTACCGCATAGACAGTAGCCCCGATGCTCGGTTCGGTGTTGGGAAAGAAAAGCGGACTGAGGATCTTTAGAAAGATAAGCGCAGGAGTCATAAAAATATGTCAATATGGGATTGCAGGCTGTCTTTGACCTCCACCGTCTTGATCATGGAGGTCAATACTTTGAAGGAAAACCTCGGCGGTCCGAGAGCAGGCTCGGCCATGTCAAGCAGCTCGAGGAAAAAGAAGGTGAGTAATACCTTATGAAATTTGTACCTTCTGAGAAAAGGATTTGGTTGCAAGAAAAATGATAGGGATAACGTGGGTATTGTAGGGGCCACTAACGAGGTGGCGCCCACAGAAGGAGGCGGTGGCAGCGGCCGAACGTGTCTGACCGTGGGCGCACCGAGCGAGAGAAGCAGGAGGCGGGTGGCGGAGGTACAGCAAGAGCTCCGGGATCTCATGAAAAAACATGAGAGCTTGGGCGTGACTCGAACTTCGAGAGTCTCGAGCTTGCAACGACTCTTGAGAGTGCCAAAGCCGCTAAGGCGAAGCCTACAAGGCCCTCCGAGAGATTGAGGCGGTGAAGAAAATAGCAGCGGGTAAGGCATTTTCCGTGCAAAGTAAGCATGTGGCGTTAATTACCTGTTTCTTACCCGAATTGGAGCTCTCCGGGGCGTTCACAGATCTTCCTCATGGCGTGTCCGATGCTGCCGCATTCTACGGGCCGAGGAGGGCTCGACGGAGAAGGTCTTCGGTCTCGGTATCTTTGAGTCGGACATCCGGTGCCTTAGTGACCAGTGAAGCAGCTGGTCGAGCTCCACAAGGCGGCCGAACAGGCCATGAAGGGCCTCATAGTTGGCTTTGGCCTAAGGAGGCCATGCACAGGAGCTACTTGACTGGTGCGGCGGTGATGGATGCGTGCCGTGGGTTGAAGTGATCAAGCATTCCGCTTGTATTGAGGGTGCCGTCGGGCCTTGCCAGCGCAAAGGTGCCTTTGGGGCAAGATGGATGCCCGAAGCTTGTGACGGACCCGCCACGGAGGGCAAGGAGCATCGCACGCCCGAGATGTATTATAAGAGTGTCTTTGAAGCCCGCACTATTGCGGGTGAGTGCTCAAAGATGTAATATTTGAGTAGACTCGCATTTTGTTATCTGTCGCTGAAAACTTAGTTCATATCGCTAAGCAACGCTTGTTAATTTAAAATATTACCTTCATGCGGCTGTTTATCAAATCGAGAGATGGCAAGTCGTCGGCTTCAACCCCCATGCCACGAGTCTTTGGGGTGTTCGGGATAAACTTGGCGCTCTTGTTCCCATTTTGGGTCCATCTAGGAGGCGCTCAACACAGCGAACAAGGCAACGGACTTATAATGCTTGAACACTCTCACTTAGCCATAGAATTCTATAATTTTAAATTTAGTGAAAACCCTAGTCTTGAAGGCGGAATTTGGGGCGCTATCACGCCTTGGCGAGCAGTATCCGGCTCCTCGCTCTAAGCGGCATAAGTCTTTAAGGACTGCAAAAAACCTCTCGAACAGCGACCGGCTCTCACCTCATCATGGCGGTCAGTTTAGCTTTCTCCAGAGGCGTTAACCCAGCCGAACTGGGCGGAATCGCGAGTGGTTCTCCGGTGCTACCTTAGCCGATATAACGGGCGTAAGTTACCAAAACACGGGGCCGGGCAAACCCAACTATTGACCCAAGACATGATTCGAGCTGATGCATATAGTGCTATAAGTTGAGGTGCCGCACTTGTGAAAGTGTTAGGACTCATTATACCATAATCACGGAAACATAAGCCCCTGGTGTATATTAGCCGTACCAAAGTGTATGGATGCAACATGTCGTGAATGAACATATGCATGAAAAAGAAATGCAATTATAAACAAAAAGGTGCTGCATTGTTTTATTCAATAAGTGCTGCTACGAATGCGAGCGATACAAATAGTCACGATAAGCAAGGTATGAGACTATTAAACATGTCCCCTCCGGGGTAGGCTGCAGATTGGTGTATGAAAATGCTCATAATGGAGACCACCTGTATATTCGTTGTAGCCTTTATCCTTCCCTGGCTGTTGCATCGTGAGTTGGCAGGTCTGCTGCGGGACGGAGGGCTTCGACAAGCGGAGTCTGTGGGTAAAAAGTAAAAGGTAAAAAGAAAAGAAAAAGAACGACACACTTGAGAGCCCTGGTGTGGTTGAGCCGCGATCTGGGTTTGTCGTGGTCGTGCCCTCTCCCCATGCCAATGGTATCTTGAGCGTAATGGTGTGCGAAGGACCTGCTGACGTTTTGCGGGAGTTGGGGTTGGGGCTGCACTGCTCTGGCGTGCTCGGAACATGCCAGTGGTCTTGTTATGCGTTACTCGGGCGCTTGGCTGTGTCCGGCAGCTTAACGGCGGACTCGAGAATTCCTTAAGAGGCTGCATTGCACTTCGCGCGAGAGCTGCTGTATGTTCCTCCGTGCGGAGAGAACGTTCAGTGTTTCCGTTGACCGTGATGACTCCTCGAGGGCCTGGCATCTTGAGCTTGAGGTATGCATAGTGCGTCACCGCGTTGAACTTTGCAAACGCGATACGTCCGAGCAAGGCATGATAGCCGCTGCGGAACGGGACTATGTCGAAGATTAACTCCTCGCTTCGGAAGTTATTCAGGGATCCGAAGACCACTTCCAGTGTAATTGAGCCTGTGCAATTGGCTTCTACACCTGGTATGACGCCTTTAAATGTCGTTTTGGTAGGTTTAATCCTTGAGGGGTCTATGCCCATTTTGCACACTGTATCCTGGTAAAGCAGGTTCAGGCTGCTGACGCCGTCCATCAGGACTCTGGTTTGGTGAAATCCATCGACGATTGGGTCTAAGACTAGTGCGGCGAATCCACCGTGGCGGATGCTGGTGGGGTGGTCCCTTCGGTCAAAAGTGATCGGGCAGGAGGACCATGGATTGAACTTGGGCAACTGGCTCCATCGCGTAGACATCCACGAGTGCGCTTCCGCTCCCTTTTGGGTATGTGCGTTGCGTATATCATGTTCACCGTCCGCTTTGTGTGAAACCATACATCCTCTATTGTTCGGCGGTTGGGTCTCATCCTCGACATCGCTATGTAGCCCCTTGTCATTGTTTTGGCAATTAACTTGCCTGCCTACTTGAATACCCAACAGTCCTGTTGGTGTGGTTAAGCTAGCTTTTCGAAGTGCCGTGTATCGCTGGCGGTGATATTCGGTCCAAATTGGACGGACCGGAGTAGTTCTTTTGAATGGCTTTTTCCGCTGACGGGTTTAGAGCCTCTGAATCCGGCATTGACTGCCGTATCCTCAATATTGTAAATGCGTTAATCGGCGTTTGTTTTTTATTCTGACGCGGCCTGCCATTTCGGTCCTTGAAGTCCGGACTGCGAATTTTCTTTGAGGTTATTGTTGCGTGCTAGCCAGCTGTCTTCACCAGCAGAAGCGGGTCATGAGTGATGTGAGGGCTGCCATGGATTTGGCTTTTCTGTCCTAGGTGGCGGGCAAGCCACTCGTCATGGATCTTATGCTTGAAGGCTGCGAGGGCCTCCGCATCCGGACGGTCGGCGATTTGGTTTTCTTGGTTAAGAACCGTGTCGAGAATTATGCGGCGATTCGTATGGCTTCGAATTATGTGGCTTAGGTCATCGGCGTCGGTGGTCGCACATAAGTGCCACAGAAGTTATCGAGGAATCGCGGCTTCGGGTCCTCCCAGCTCCCAATTGACTCTGCGGGCAAGCTATTGAGCCAATGTCGGGCTGGTCCTTTAAGCTAGAGGGGAGGTATTTGATGGCGTGAAGATCGTCACCGGGCCATGTGGATGTGAAGGAGATAGTCTTTGATCCAAACCGCGGGGTCTTTGTGCCATCATAGGATTCAATATTGACGGGTTTAAACCCTTGAGATTTGATGATCCATTACTTCGTCGTGAAGCATAGTGGGTGTCTTGGCGCCTCTATCTTTAGCGATATCACGGTGAGCTCAAAAGAGCTTGGTCTGTTTTGTTCGACCGGCCGGACTTATCGTGTCCGGCCGCGACGGTTGTAAATCACGTGCCGTGGGGCACCCACGAGATCCATAGATCGATCTTGAGTGTCTTGCCTTGTCCTCCAATATATCTCGCAGGTCGGGCGTTCCCCTTTGGCCGTGTGCTTTTGAGCGATCTTTGAGGTGCAGTTCTAGTGAAGGGCCTAGAGGCCTCTCTGTCGCGACCACGGGGTGGTCGGTCAGCCGTATTGTCTCCTGGTGATGCGGGTTCGTAAGCCTCCTCCTCTAATTGGGGGAGCACCTTGCGTTTAGGGTAGCTTTTGGAGGGCATTGAGCTAATGCTCTTGACGCGAGGACTTGATCCATCATCGGCTAGCAGATCCTGATCAGCTCTAAGCTGTTGCTGCTTTTTCTTGAGGCTGTTCGCCATGGCCATAAGCCTGCGTCTAAAACGCTCTTGTTCGACGGGATTCTCAGGTACGACGAATTCATCGTCGTTGAGGCTTGCTTCGTCTCCGTAGGGAGGCATATAATCCTCTACCTCTTCTTCTGCCGCTCTCTCGTGAGGGCTGGCGGGATCATGAGATTATTCATGCTAGAAACTTCTGTGTGCAGCCACAAGCTACTATGGGCTCTAGCATAGTTGATTTAGTCATGCGAACTCTTACAGTGGTAGACTAGCAGATGTAGAGGGATGTAGGTGTAACTTTCTACCCGTTCGTAAGGTGCTAGCGCTTCTGAAAGACTATGTCTCGGTCATCCGTTTCTCAAAAACCATGTAGTGCGAGAATCCCAACGAAGGAGATCGAGTCTTGTGGGGAAAACCTCTGCAGGGTGTATCAAACTAATCATGGTTAGCCGTGTCCCCGGTTATGGACATCTTGAGTATCTAGTACTTGGATTATCATGTGAATCTCATCATGTTACTTTAAATTAATATTGTTGGGTTTTAATGATGATATTTTAATTGGGATTGAGAAGCTGTCAACCATTCTCAATGTTTAACAACCACCATGATAGTTAAATAAAGTTTATTCCTTTATAGTAGGGAAAAATTGGCTTTATGCAAAACTGTAACGATAGAGCTTTCCACCAGCCATATATGCATGTAGTATAGCATTACTCTTTCATGTTGCTCTCTATGTGTTACATTGCCAGCATATTCCATGTGCTGACCCATTTTCGGGCTGCAACGTTCATGTTGCAGACTTTTCAGACGACGAGTAAGGTGCCTTAGGTCGTGGTTCTATACTCAGTGATGCCGTTGGAGTTGATGGCCTCGCTTATCTTCCAACCCTTCCGCTGTTATCGTTATTAGATGGCCTTAAGCCATATTTATTGTAATAAGTTCTCTTTTGAGACATTCGATGTAATAAGTGTGTGATTGCTACTCTGTTATAAATCCTTCAAATCTTTATGCGTGTCGGCATTCTTGATCCAGGATGACAACGATGCACGAGGTCGACTGTTTGAGGTCTGGTCGCTACAAGATGGTATCAGAGCACACGCTGATTGTGGGACACGACCACTCAGCTAAAGCCCTAGATCACTACTCTTTCTTCTCATTTCTGACTCCTCATCTTTTCTACTCTTTTAGGATGGCGGATGCAAGGAACAAGTTCATGCAACCGGATGATGATACACCCTTTGGACGCCACTTGAAGGAAGTCACTAGATACCGAACATCCAGTACCAATCTTCACGGGACCTACAACGCCACTTTACCCGAAGAGGGCTGGATGATTCAAGTTCAAGTCGGGAAGGAAATTACGCACTATCCACGGAGCCCATAGAGTTTTTCTTTGATGCACCAACCTGGAGTCTAGGAAAGAGCATGGCAGCCCACATCACCATGGGACGTATTGGAGAAGTTTACCGCAATGATCTCAAGGATACTATCTACCAGATTTGTGGGCGCCGAGATGAGCAATGGGAGATGATCAGCACCAGGAAGGATAGATCAATCGCAACTTTTATCCAGGAGTTAAACCAGCACATCCGACGTCAGGAGAACCAGATGTGCGCAGGTATGATGGATCTGCAGAAGGCCTTGACCAAGATCACGGAGCTGGAGGAAGAACTCAAGGCTACACGTGAAGATTACATGGAAGAAATTGAAGTGCTAGTGGAGAAGAATGACGACTTAACCAGGAAGCTCGGAGTTTTCGTGGGAAACCCCGCGCCAGGAGGAGATGATGACGATTCCACTTGCCCGAATAACTATATCATCATCGACGACACCGACTCAAACCCGGACGACAGCGATGATGACTATGTTGATGAAGCTGGAGCGGATATCATGGAGTCTTCATCGGACAGTTTTTCTAGTTGACCACCATAACAGTAGTAGAAATTCCCCCATTGTATCTAGTTTAGTCCAAGCACTTTTGTAACGATAGTTAGACCGTTGTATGCCCTTGTTTGAATTGATTGGAGTGATATTCTTTGCATTTGTCTCATGTCCATATGGGTAGTGTTTTCTCACTAGACCTCATTCTATTCTATATTCTCATCTTCTCTAAACATCCTCAGATGCCTCCGAGACGCGACACCGGGTTTGTTTTCCCACCAGAGATCACTCAGTTGATTCAGCAGCAGAATGCTTTGATGCAAGCACTAGTACAGAACCAAGGCAACAACAACAACAACACCAACAACAACCCACCACCACCACCACCTGTTGACCATTTGACTCGTTTCTTGAGGTAAATCCGCGGTGTTTTCCGGTAGCACCGAGCGATTATTGCAGATGATTGGCTCCGCAAGGTTGGAAGGGAGCTGGCCACTGCAGGATGCACAGCTGTAGAGAGAGTGCGTTTTGCCGCACATCAGCTTGATGGACCCGCAGCATCATGGTGGGAGAATTACACAGCCACACACCCTATCGACCTTTGTCACATGGGATCGAGTTTGAGCAAGCTTTTCAATCTGCCCACGTTTCAGCGGAGCTATGGCCATGAAGAAGCTTGAGTTTCGCAACTTACGCCAAGGAGGACGCACTATGGGCCAGTATGTGGAGGACTTTAGTAAGTTAGCACATTATGCCCCAGATGACGTTGCTACAGATCCAGCTAAGCAGGAGAAATTTCTGGAAGGACTGAATGATGAGCTGAGCATGCAGTTGATGGTAGCAACTTTCAACAACTACCAGGAGTTGGTAGATCGTGCTCTTATGATTGAAGGGAAGCAGCAACAGATTGAAAACCGCAAAAGGAAGTATGGTCAAGGGAAGTACAATGCTGGAGCTCAACAAAAGCTACGCTTTACCCCAAAACCGGGAGGACAATTTCAGCATACCCATGGAGGAGGTAGCTCGCACAATCATAATGGTTCCAAGAATGGAAACGGGAATGGAGGAAGCAACGGAAAAAACCGCACCAACCCGTCAACCCCAGCCAAGAGAGACCCGAGCCAAGTCACTTGCTTTAAGTGTCAGAAGACTGGATATTATGCCAATGAATGTCCGAAGCCCGAATGGAAATGGCAATGGAAGCTACGGGAAGAAGCGAACCCTTTCAGCGGGGGCGGGTGAACCACGTTAACGTGGAGGAGGTTGAAGCTCGGCCGGATGCGATAATAGGTAAGATTTTGGTTAAGACATTTCTGCAATAGTTCTTTTTGATCTTGGTGCATCGCATTCATACATATCACGGGATTTGTGGATAAGTACAAACTGCCCACCAAGGTTCTTAGAACACCTATGCTAGTAAGCTCACCGGGAGGCGGAGTATATGGCGATCGTGGATGTTTTCAAGTACCTTTGAGCATAGATAGGCATATTTTCCCCACGGATTTAATCATTCTGGAATCGCAAGGTTTGGACGTGATTCTAGGTATGGATTGGCTATCAATGTATGGAGGGAACATCGATTGCGTCGGTAAGTCGATTTTGCTTACCACCCCAGAAGGATGAAGAATCAAGTATGTGTCACGGCATGAGCCAAAGAGGACACAGGTAAATTCCTTATCAGGAGTTGTGCAGAAGGAAGTACCCGTGGTGAAGGATTACCCGGATGTGTTCCCAGAGGAGTTGCCAGGCATGCCACCGGATAGAGACATTGAGTTTCTGATTGAGCTGTTGCCAGGCACATGGCCGATATCTAAGAGACCGTACCGGATGCCCGCACAAGATTTGGAAGAAATTAAGAAGCAGATTAAGGAGTTACTGGATAAAGGTTTTATTCACCCAAGTTCTTCGCCTTGGGGATTGCCCGTACTTCTAGTGGAGAAGAAGGATGGATCATTGAGAGTGGTTGTTGATTATCGAGGATTGAATGAAGTAACTATCAAGAAAAAGTATCCATTGATGATGATCAACGACTTGTTTGACCAATTGCATGGAGCTAAGGTATTTTCCAAGATCGATTTGCGATCAGGGTACCATCAGTTAAAGACTCGGGAGCAGGATATACCCAAGACAGCTTTTACCACCAGGTACAGGCTGTATGAGTATACCGTTATGTCATTTGGGCTGACTAACGCACCTGCCTATTTCATGAACATGATGAACAAGGTGTTTATGGAGTTTTTGGATAAGTTCTTCGTGGAGTTCATTGATGATATTTTGGTCTACTCAAAGAACGAAGAAGAGCATAAGGAACATTTGCGTTTGGTACTTGAGAAGCTCAAGAACATCAGTTATATGCCGAATTTAGCAAATGTGAGTTTTGGTTGAAGTAAGTTGGATTTCTCGGACACGTTATATCCAGAGAAGGTATAGCAGTTGTAACGCCCCAGATTCGATGCGCTAGGTGTCCGTCAGTTATTTGCCGTCCTTGCCATGTCATGTGCTTGCGTGTTGCATTTTGCCATGTCTTCATCTGCATTTCATATCATGTCATCATGTGCATTTCATTTTGCATTCGTGTTCATCTCTAGCATCCGAGCATTTTCCCCGTTGTCCGTTTTGCAATCCGGCACTCCTATGTCCGCCAGCAGACGCGCGTCCACCGCCCGCCGCCCGTCGCCGGACCAACGAGGCCGCCACGTCACCCGGCGTCGCCGGACCAACCACCGCCGCCACGTAGCCACCCTGCCACCAGCAGCGCTTAACGCAGGCCCCTTGAGCGGCGCGAGGCCCTTCGGCCGTCCTGCCGCCGCCTGAACCAGCGCCCCGCCGCCGTTCGCCGCCGCCGCCCGGCGGTGCTACGCCTCCGCCGAACCTCACTTCGCCGGCGCCGCCGCCGCGCCGCCGAAGTCTCCTTCCCAGCGCCCGGCCTCCGCCACCGGCGCCGTCCACCGCCGCGCGCTCCTCTCGTCGGCCTCGCCATCCGCGCCGCCGTCGCCTCCGTCCCCGCCGCCCGGCGGGCGCCGCCGCCTCCCGCGCTCGGTCGCCGGGCCACCGCCGCCTCCTCGCGCCTCTCCCACCGCCCGTCCTTCTCCGCGCCGTCCGCACCATCTCCGGCCGGGTCCGGCCAGATCCGGTCCGGCCCGGCCTCGTCGGCTTCCTCCCCTGCCTCCGGCGCACTCCGGCGATCCTCGGGATCCGTGCCACCCGGATCCAGATCCACCGCCCACGGTTGACTTTCCGCCCCCTCTGTTTTTCTCTAAGTCCTGAAATATTTTTGCATTGTCATGCCATATTCATCCCATCATAACTTGCTGCATACTGCTCCGTTTCGTGCGTGTAATATGTCAAATTGTTTGTCTCAAGGAGTACTTCATTTTGTTCCATTGCATCATTTTCATTTGAGCTCATCTTGATGCCTGAATCTTCGTTGCAAGAGTGCTATATGATGTTAATCTTCTGAAACTGTTATAACTTGATGATTTGTCATTTTTGTTGCATTTGATGTGTGCATCCTATGAGCATGAGCTCTACATGAATTTTGAACTTTGCCATGCCATCTTTACAGGGGTGCTATCCATGTATTTTTGTGAGTTGTGTAGTGAGTGCATCAAGCTTGTTAAGTAGGGTACTTGCTATTGCTGTTTTGCATGTCTGAATCTGTTATTTCGTGATGCTATGTAAACCTGCTTCTACAAGTCATTCTATGCATAATCTGGAGATGTTCACTAAGAGTGTTTTGTTCTACATGTCATGCTCTATCTATCCATGCCCCTGGTTGCATTTATAGCCTGCTGTAGCTTGTTGTTATCTTGCTCTCAAAGTTGCTAAATAATGTTGTTGTCAGCCTGTTAACATTAAGTTCAATGTTGCCATGATTGTTGTTAGTGATCCATGCACTCTATGAACTTGTTCTTACCATGTTTAGCTTCATAAACATGTCTTGTTATTGTTAGTTGCCTTTCCATGCCATGTATTGCTCTGTAGTGAGTGGTTCAAGCTCACCAACATGCCTACTTATTGTTGTTCCTGCCATGTATGGATCTGTCATATCATTTGCCATGTTTACATGGGTGCCATCATATTTTCTGTGCCCTTTTGGCTCATAGTCACTAAAGGACTTTTGTTCTATGAAATTAGTAGATTCATGCCATGCCTTTGTTTGCCATGATAAGTTCCTTTAGCATGTTGTTTGATAGCTCTAAACATTGCAACCTGATGTTATTTCTGCAAAGTCTGAAACTGTTATTATATGCAATCTCGCCATGTCCTTTTGAGCATGTTTTAGTCATTTATGGATATAGCTCAGTGTTCATGTTTTGTCATGCTTTACCTGTACATAATGTCCATGCCTTTTGTTATCATGTTAAGATGTTGTACCTTGTTGTTTAGGTGCTTGCAATATGCCTAGTTGCTGTTTTCGACAGATTGTTGCTATAACTTGTTTCATGTGTATGTGTTGAACCGATGATCTTGACGCGAGAGCGATGTTTGCTTCTTTGGAGTTCTTCTTCTGCTGCTTCATCGATCAGGGGATAGGTTCCAGGTCGACAGCCTGGGCTAGCAGGGTGGATATTGTTTGAGTTTCTGTTTATGTTTCATCCGTAGTCGGATGTTGATCTTGTATATGATGTTGATGTATTCTTGTGGCATTTGTGCCTTATGTATGTATCCCCATCTATTATGTAATGTTGATGTAATGATATCCACCTTGCAAAAGCGTCTTCAAGATGCGCTTCTATCCTTGGTGGGACCTTCGAGTTCCTTTAGGATCGGGTCGCATCTTGGGCGTGACAAGTTGGTATCAGAGCCTCGACCGACCCTAGGAGCCCCCTTGATTGATCGTGTAGTTTGGCCGTTGTTGAGTCTAGAAGAAAACTGTTTTCGGAGTCTAGTTATATCGGAGAGTAGGAATTCTTTTACTCCTCAGCCCCTTCGTCGCTCTGGTAAGGAATCTTGACGTAGGTGTTTTGAATTACTCCTCTTCCCCTTCAAATTTTTCTTTAGGTTCACGCAGTTGGTTTTCCGATCGTTGGTTCTCATCTCTTTTTATCCGGTGCATTTCTCGTGAAGTCGATTCGAACCCCTTCATCTTTGCAAATTCAATCCTCAGTTGTCTTATTTTCCCACCCTCTCTCCTTGTTCTTCTTCTCGGAACCGAAGTCCGTAATCGAGTATCCATTCTACTCGTGCGAAGTCTTTGCTTTCTCTCCTCAATGATTTCAACCGGTGTTTCCTCTTGAAGTTATTCAGCGGGTTTCCCCTTCCAAATTGCCTTGTTTTCCCGCCCTCTCATCCTTTTTCTTCCCGGAGTCTGACTCTCTCTCGACCAGCTATCTCATTCGTGCGGAACCTCTTCAGTCTTTCGTAAATTATTTCAACCGGTGAATTCTCGTCTCGTTCGTCATTCTTCATCTCTTTCTTTTCCGGTGGATTCAATTCAACTTTTTCGAGTTGATCACATTCTTTTCCTTGGTTAAAGTGTTTTCCCTGCTCGTTCGCCTCTCGCCAGTTTATCATTCCGGAGTTCGGAGGACATCTCAGGAGATTCGCATGTGTTCGAATTAATTCGAGGTTGCCACCTCATTCAAATATTTCAATTGTTCCGGTGCATCATCTATCTGTTCAATAACCCTATCCAACGGTGTTTTCTCGTTAGTGGGCCCTAACCCACAGGTCTTTTCCCAGGATCTTACCTGACTCTTCTAATTATTCCGGAGTTATTCTCAAGTTCTTTTTGAAGTTTGACGTAAGAATGAATTTCATCAGTCAGACGCCTTCCCAAGATCTCTTTCAAATTCTTTTCATTATTGGCTCAACCTCTTCGCTTTTCATTCTACCGGAGTATCTCAACAATTTTGGTGGTGTTTATAAATCGTCCTTGAAGATCAAGTAGAGTTTCTCTTAAATCTTGTCCGTTCCCGGAGATTCATGGTGCTAGCTCGATGTTATCCTATCTAATTGTTTCGATCATGCAAATTCTTTTCATCCATCCGGAGTACTTAAGGAGTTACTTTCCGTCTCAATCATCCGGAGGCCATCTTTTCGGAAGATGTCTTCGTTCCAAGTTTTCAAAGTCGTTCTCCAATTATTCTATATCCGTGCCCTTCGTTCGTCTCAATATTCTTCCCGTGCTGCGTTCAAGCATTCGTTAATCAGTTCGCGATCTCTTCGATCTCTTTTCTCTAAATTCCCTCAAGTATCTCCGTGCTTTTCTAATTCTTTCCGGCGATCCGTTCTCTTCTCTTTGTTCATTTTGATTTTCACGGTGGTTCGTTGAAGATTTCTTTTCGGTTTTTCATCATATTCAATTCATTCGTTCTTTTAATCCTACCGGTGGCTCAGGAAGACCTCCCCAAATTTGGCGGTATATCTCCCTTTAATCTTTTCCCAATGTGGACAAGTGATATGCAATCCATTGCTTCTCATCAATTTAATTGATGAAGGTTAAGCATACAATAAATCTTATTCTTATTTCATCAAAGTGATTAATCCTTTTCTTCGGAGTTTGTTCTTGATGGATAAATTCTAGTTCCAAGTGTTCTCATCTTTTCTTTTCCGGAGTTCAAATTTCCTCGGCCATCTCGTCGGAACCTCCATCTAAATCATCGCAAGGCTTAATCTTATTCTTTTCATCCTTCATTTCTATCTCATCATCCTTTTGTTACCGGAGTTCTTCACAGTGGTTCTTCATGATTTAATTCATTCTTCAAGTGTTCATCAAGATTCTTTTGGAGGAATTCAAGTACCTTTTCTTCTTGCATCTCGAAGTGCAATTAATTCTCCGTATTCTTCTAAACTGGAGTTTTGCATTTCTTTGTTCTTCTCAGCTATCCAATTATTTCCGTTTGTGGCCGGTTATCATCTTATGATCTTGAGATGTTACCTATAAGCCCACAACAAGCTTATTTCTTTTCGTTGTTGATTTTCTCAACAACTCCGTTCAATCCTTCCTTCTAAGTTCTTTTCTTTGAATTCTTTCAATTCTTCCGGAGGCATTGTGTTGTTCCTCTCGTCAACTATCGTTCCATTTTGTCAAACTCAGTTCCAACTCCTTCCATGTTCAGCCGGAGTGCTGCATAAATCCTTACAGTCGTATTCGTTTCTTATCTCGTTCTAACCGGAGTGGTTTCAGAGTTTATCTTGATTCCGTGAGCTTTGATTCTCGTCATTCTCATCATTCCTCTCTTCTTCTCGAGTGCTCTCGATTCTTTGCTTCTTCTATTGAGTTCTTGTTTCACCTCTTCCTTTTCTCTTCCGTCTCGGTCCTAAGATCTCGGGACGTGATCTCTTGTTAGTGGAGGAGTGTTGTAACGCCCCATATTCGATGCGCCAGGTGTCCGTCAGTTATTTGCCGTCCTTGCCATGTCATGTGCTTGCGTGTTGCATTTTTCCATGTCTTCATCTGCATTTCATATCATGTCATCATGTGCATTTCATTTTGCATTCGTGTTCGTCTCTTGCATCCGAGCATTTTCCCCGTTGTCCGTTTTGCAATCCGGCACTCCTATGTCCGCCCGCGCCGGACGCGTCCACCGCCCGCCGCCACATCGCCCGGACCAACCAGAGGCCGCCACGTCAGCCCGCCGTCGCCGGACCAACCACCGCCTGCCACGTAGCCACCCGGCCACCAGCGCCGCCGCGAGGCCGCGAAACCAGGCGAGCGCTTCGGCCCGTCCGCCGCCGCCCGGACCACAGGCCCCGCCGCCGTTCACCGCTGCCGCCCGGCGGTGCTCGCCTCGCCGAGCCTCCCGCCGGCGCCGCCGCCGCCCGCCGTGGAGCCTCCTTCCCAGCGCCCGCCTCCGCCACCGGCGCCCGTCCGCCGCCCGGCCTTCCGCCTCCTCGTCGGCCTCGCCATCGCGGCCGCCGTCGCCTCCGTCCCGCCGCCCGGCGGGCGCCGCCGCCTCCCAGCGCTCGGTCGCGGGCCACCGCCGCCTCCTCGCGCCTCTCCCTGCCGCCGTCCTTCTCCGCGCCGTCCGCGCCATCTCCGGCCGGGTCCGGCCAGATCCGGTCCGGCCCAGCCTCGTCGGCGTCCTCCCCTGCCTCCGGCGCACTCCGGCGATCCTCGGGATCCGTGCCACCCGGATCCAGATCCACCGCCCACGGTTGACTTTCCTCCCCCTCTGTTTTTCTCTAAGTCCCGAAATATTTTTGCATTGTCATTCCATATTCATCGCATCATAACTTGCTGCATACTGCTCCGTTTCGTGCGTGTAATATGTCAAATTGTTTGTCTCAAGGAGTACTTCATTTTGTTCCATTGCATCATTTTCATTTGAGCTCATCTTGATGCCTGAATCTTGGTTGCAAGAGTGCTATATGATGTTAATCTTCTAAAACTGTTATAACTTGATGATTTGTCATTTTTGTTGCATTTGATGTGTGCATCCTATGAGCATGAGCTCTACATGAATTTTGAACTATGCCATGCCATCTTTACAGGGGTGCTATCCATGTATTTTTGTGAGTTGTGTAGTGAGTGCATCAAGCTTGTTAAGTAGGGTACTTGCTATTGCTATTTTGCATGTCTGAATCTGTTATTTCGTGATGCTATGTAAACCTGCTTCTACAAGTCATTCTATGCATAATCTGGAGATGTTCACTAAGAGTGTTTTGTTCTACATGTCATGCTCTATCCATACATGCCCCTGGTTGCATTTATAGCCTGCTGTAGCTTGTTGTTATCTTGCTCTCGAAGTTGCTAAATAATGTTGCTGTCAGCCTGTTAACATTAAGTTCAATGTTGCCATGATTGTTGTTAGTGATCCATGCACTCTATGAACTTGTTCTTGCCATGTTTAGCTTCATAAACATGTCTTGTTACTGTTAGTTGCCTTTGCATGCCATGTATTGCTCTGTAGTGAGTGGTTCAAGCTCACCAACATGCCTACTTATTGTTGTTCCTGCCATGTATGGATCTGTCATATCATTTGCCATGTTTACATGGGTGCCATCATATTTTCTGCGCCCTTTTGGCTCATGGTCACTAAAGGACTTTTGTTCTATGCAATTAGTAGATTCATGCCATGCCATTGTTTGCCATGATAAGTTCCTTTAGCATGTTGTTTGATAGCTCTAAACATTGCAACCTGATGTTATTTCTGCAAAGTCTGAAACTGTTATTATATGCAATCTCGCCATGTCCTTTTGAGCATGTTTTAGTCATTTATGGAGATAGCTCAGTGTTCATGTTTTGTCATGCTTTACCTGTACATAATGTCCATGCCTTTTGTTATCATGTTAAGATGATGTACCTTGTTGTTTAGGTGCTTGCAATATGCCTAGTTGCTGTTTTGGACAGATTGTTGCTATAACTTGTTTCATGTGTATGTGTTGAACCGTTGCTCCGTTTTGAGTGTGCTCTATATGAAACTTGCTTGATTTTGCATGTAGTTTCATATTATCATGTTGCATCCGTGTTTTGAGTAGTTTGCTTGATGTTTGTATGCATTTTGTATCAATGCCATGCTTATCTTGTTTTGCTCATATCTTCTAGACCGTAGCTCCGAATCTAATGAACTTTATATGTAACTTGACTAGAATTCCATGTAGATCATCGTGGTGCATCTTAACTTGCTGTTTAACAACTTGAACATAAGGTTTATTCAGATCTGGACCAATTTCGAAATTTGCATATGAGGACTTACCGGAATTGTTATATGTTGTTCCCGGCCTCATTTAAACTTGCCGTGATGTGTTGCTCTTGTTTGCATCATCTCTTGCCATGAGTAGCTTCATGTAGGCTTTGTCATGCATCATGCTTGTTGTGCATCATGTCTTGTTCATGTGTGGTGTGTTTACCATGTTGTGTGCTTCTTCTCGATAGTTCCGTTTCGTTGCGATCGTGAGGATTAGTTCGCTCACGCTTGGTTCGTCTTCGTGGCTTCATCTTCTTCATGGACTCGTTCTTCTTCCTTGCGGGATTTCAGGCAAGATGACCGCTACCCTGGATCTCACTACTATCATTGCTATGCTAGTTGCTTCGTTCTATCGCTATGCTGCGTTACCTATCGCTTGCTGCTCAAGCCTCCCAAATTGCCATGTCAGCCTCTAACCTTTGTCACCCTTCCTAGCAAACCGTTGTTTGGCTATGTTACCGCTTTTGCTCAGCCCCTCTTATAGCGTTGCTAGTTGCAGGTGAAGATGACGATTGCTCCATGTTGGATTATGTTTATGTTGGGATATCATAATATCTCTTATATTATTAATGCATCTATATACTTGGTAAAGGGTGGAAGGCTCGGCCTTATGCCTGGTGTTTTGTTCCACTCTTGCCGCCCTAGTTTCCGTCATATCGGTATTATGTTCCCGGATTTTGCGTCCCTAATGCGATTGGGTGATTTATGGGACCCCCTTGACAGTTCGCTTTGAATAAGACTCCTCCAGCAAGGCCCAACCTTGGTTTTACCATTTGCCTCACCTAGCCCTTTTCCCTTGGGTTTAGGAGCCCAAGGGTCATCTTTATTTTAGCCCCCACCGGCCGTGCTCCTTCAGTGTTGGTCCAAACAGGCAGATCAAGGGCCACCACGGGCAACTCGAGGGCTGGTTTTACTCGTAGGCTGACCTATCCGGTGTGCCCTGAGAACGAGATATGTGCAGCTCCTATTACTGTCGAAATGTCTTGTTTTATTACTGTCGAAATGTCTTGTAGCCGGGATTCCGAGTCTGATCGGGTCTTCCCGGGGAGAAGGAATATCCTTCGTTGATCGCGAGAGCTTATCATGGGCTAAGTTGGGACACCCTGCGGGTATAAACTTTCGAGAGCCGTGCCCGCAGTTATGTGGCAGATGGGAATTTGTTGATATCCGGTTGTAGTAAACTTGAAGTAAACTCTTCTAAAATACACCAACCGTGTGCGTAACCGTGA
Source organism: Aegilops longissima (assembly GCA_021605205.1). NCBI lineage: Eukaryota > Viridiplantae > Streptophyta > Magnoliopsida > Poales > Poaceae > Aegilops > Aegilops longissima. The sequence continues at coordinate 556,049,182 of CM038679.1, read as the reverse complement.
GTGTCTCTTTTCGGGGTTGATCGAGAGGAGAACACGGTTTCTGGGTTATGTTTGACGTAAGTAGGAGTGCAGGATCATTTCTTGATCATTACTAGTTGACGACCGCTTGCTTTGCTTCTCTCCTCACTCTTATTTGTGTATGTTAGCCACCATATCATGCTTAGTCGCTGCTGCAACCTCACCACTTTATCCCTTCCTTTCCCATTAAGCTTTGTTAGTCTTGATACCCATGGTAATGGGATTGCTGAGTCCTCGTGGCTCACAGATTACTATAACAACAGTTGCAGGTACAGGTTCATGCGATGATCTTGATGCGAGAGCGATGTTTGCTTCTTTGGAGTTCTTCTTCTGCTTCTTCATCGATCAGGGGATAGGTTCCAGGTCGACACCTGGGCTAGCAGGGTGGATATTGTTTGAGTTTCTGTTTATGTTTCATCCGTAGTCGGATGTTGATCTTGTATATGATGTTGATGTATTCTTGTGGCATTTGTGCCTTATGTATGTATCCCCATCTATTATGTAATGATATCCACCTTGCAAAAGCGTCTTCAAGATGCGCTTCTATCCTTGGTGGGACTTTCGAGTTCCTTTAGGATAGGGTCGCATCTTGGGCGTGACAGTAGTAGATCCCACCAAAATTGCCACTGTGAGAAACTAGGAAGCACCAATGACAGTTGGAGAGCTCCGGAGTTTCCTTGGACTGGCAGGATACTACCGGAGATTCATTGAGAATTTCTCGAAGATTGTGAAGCCTATGACGGAGTTATTAAAGAAGGATACCAAGTTCAATTGGACTGAGGAATGTGAGGCTAGTTTCCAAGAGTTGAAGAAGCGTTTGGTTACCTCACCAGTGTTGATTTTGCCAGATCAGCGCAAGGATTATGAAGTGTATTGCGACACTTCACGTCGAGGACTGGGAGCAGTACTTATGCAGGAGGGAAGAGTTGTTTCATATGCTTCACGACAACTTAAGCCCCATGAGTTAAATTATGCCACCCATGATTTGGAGTTAGCAGCCGTAGTGCATGCGTTGAAGACTTGGAGACATTTTCTCATTGGAAACCATTGTGAGGTGTACACGGATGACAAGAGTTTGAAGTACATCTTCACGCGGAAGGAGTTGAATCTCAGGCAAAGGAGATGGTTGGAGCTCATCAGGGATTATGATATGAGATTGCATTATCACCCCGGAAAGGCTAACGTAGTAGCAGATCCGTTGAGCCGCAAGAGCCATGTCAACGCACTCATGACCGGAGGTTTACCAAAGGAGTTAGCCGAGGAATTTCGAGAGCTATGTTTGGAGATAGTTCCGAGAGGCTATGTAGCAGCACTGGAGATACAGTCTACATTGATGGATAAGATCAGTGAAGCTCAGAAAGCTGACAAGGATATTGCCTCTATTAAAGACAAAATGAGCAAGGGAAAAGCTAAGGGATTTCGTGAGGATGAGCACGATACCCTATGGTTTGAGGACCGCGTTTATGTGCCTAATGATCCGGAGATCAAGAAGTTGATTTTGCAAGAGGCCATGAATCGCCGTACTCGATTCACCCAGGAAATACCAAGATGTATTTGGATTTGAAGGACACTTTCTAGTGGACCGGAATGAAGAAGGATATTGCGGAGTATGTAGCAGTTTGTGATGTATGTCAGAGAGTGAAGGCAGAGCATCAGAAGCCAGCTGAACTGTTACAGCCATTGCCGATACCCGAATGGAAGTGGGAAAAATTAGGCATGGACTTTATCACTGGATTGCCCAGGACTCGTTCAGGCTATGACTCGATTTGGGTTGTAGTCGATCGTTTGACGAAGGTAGCTCATTTCATTCCAGTAAAGACCACCTACAACAGTGCCAAGTTGGCTAAGATATACATGACCAGGACCGTATGTCTGCATGGAGTTCCGAGGGGTATCGTATCAGATAGAGGAATCCGGTTTACCTCAAAGTTTTGGAATCAGTTGCACGAAACTTTGGGTACCAGGCTAGAGTTCAATATAGCTTTTCATCTGCAGACAGATGGAGAGACCGAGAGAGTCAATCAGATTTTGGAGGATATGCTGAGAGCATGTGCATTGGATTATGGATCAAGTTGGGATGACAACTTGCCATATGCGGAGTTCTCTTATAACAACAATTATCAATCTAGTTTGAAGATGGCCCTTTCGAAGCCTTGTACGGAAGGAGGTGCAGAACCCCGCTGTTGTGGGATGAAGTTGGAGACCGCCAGTTGTTTGGAGCAGATGTGATTAAGGAGTCTGAACAGAAGGTGAAGTTGATTCGCGATAGACTCAAGGTAGCCCAGTCTAGGCAGAAGAGCTATGCGGATTCAAAACCAAGGAGACAGTTTTCGAAGCCGGAGATAGAGTATATCTTCGAGTATCCCCACTTTGAGGAGTTAAGCGCTTTGGAGTTAAAGGAAAGTTAGCGCCACATTTTGTGGGACCATACAAAGTTTTGGAGCGCATGGCAGAAGTTGCTTACAAGTTGGAATTGCCCGAAGGATTGTCAGGAGTTCACGGCGTGTTCCACGTTTCCCAGTTGAAGAAGTGCCACGCAGAGATGGCTGATATACCGCTGAGGGATACTGTGCCGCTGGAAGCAATTCAGTTGGGTAATGATATGACCTACGAGGAGAAACCAGTCAAAATTCTTGAGTATGCCAGCCGAGTCACCCGCAACAAGGTTATTAAATTTTGAAAAGTTCAGTGGAGCCACCACACCGAGGATGAAGCCACCTGGGAGCGAGAAGAAGACCTGCTGAAGGACCACCCTCACCTATTTTCTAGCCAACCCGAATCTCGAGGGCGAGATTCATCTTAAGGGGTAGGTTTGTAACATCCCAAATTTTCAATTTGGAATGTTATACGTAGGTCATCATATGCATATCATATTTTTTTGCATTTTGGCTCGATCCTAGAAATTTCACGCAACTCAAGGACCCACGGAGAGAGTTGGAGATTCCATTATTTTCATATTTGAGTTTTCTCTAATTTTGAAAATAGGATCATTTGGTTTTATATTTTTTATCTTCAATTATTTCTATTATCAAAATATGAGAGAGGGAATAAAATCACTTTCCCAAAATAAAGAAATATTGAAGATTTAATAAAAAATCAAATAAGATTTTTATTTGAAGTTTATCGCTATTCTATTCGAATTTAGGAAAAATGCGCATTTTTAAAAATTGCATTTAGGCCCCAAATAAACGTTCATCTTGTCCGGCTTGATTTTAGAAGCCGGGGAAAATTTATTTCGGGATTTTTGGAGTCCGTTTAGTATTTCTTTCGTTAGTTTTTCTGTGCGTAATGATTTAAAGAGATGTCCGAACCGACCTATTGGGCCGTAACCGGCCAGGACTCCGCCTGGCCGGGGGCTTTATATAGCACGCCCCGGGCCGACCCGCCGCAACCCAAGCCGCCGCCCCAGCCCACACGCCTAGCGCCGCCCCAAACCCTAACACGCCACCCGCGCCGCTTGCCGCCGAGCCGCCGCCGACCGCCGTCGCCGCCGTAGTTGACCCCGCCGCCGGTTTTTTTTGAAAACCGATCGTTTTTTTCCGTCGTTTTCGATGGTTTTAGATCCTTTTTTTATTAGATCTGTTTTTTTCGGTTTAGGTTAATTAGCGAGCGTTCGCTCGTTCATTCGTTTTAACGAACGCGTTCATCGTTTAGATCTAGATAACGAACGTTCGTTCGTTAATCTGTTCGTCGTTTTTCTTTTTCTCAGATTTATTCCGCGATTTTTCTGATCGCGATTTCTGATCCGATTTTCGATCTAGTATAAATTTTCGCTCGTTTGTCGGAATCAGGCGATTCAAGCGCCTAGAGTTTCGTCTCAAAACCCTCTTTCAGAATAATCAAATCAAACAAGTTTTTGCCTCTATAAAATTTGACTTAGGTCCAGATTAGTAAACGAAGTTTGTTTCTTTCGCCGTTTGACTTTCGTTGCTTCGTTCGATTTGATTCTTTTTGCAAACCAGAGTTCTTAAGTTGAACTTTCTGGTTAGATATTTTATTTGAGTTTTAGCTGTGCATTAGATGAGTACTCATTGTATGCTTGTTTGTTTGCGTTAGAGTACCCGGAGTGCGCCACTTGTTACTTTGAATCTCTAGGTTTCGCGGATCACAGCAAGGCAAGTAACACTTTTATCATACCTCTTTACTACCCAGTTTTTATGCATTAGATCAATCCTCAAACATTGCATGATTAGGATCTAATTAAACTATGGGTTTTGGGAAAGTAGTTGAGGTAGTACCTATTAGTTGTTTTATTATCAAACCCTTGGGAGTTACTTCTTCGTTTGCTTATTATGCCATGTTATGCTAGTAGACGTGGATTGGGTGAGTGTATCCATGACAGATGTGAGATTTTAATTAATGGTTTATCTAAGGTGGCAACTTAAACACACATCTGGGTGGATTGAGGTACCTGGGTATTCCAGGATTTCCTGTTTCTTTTTGGACCGCCACCCAGGCTCAAAGGGATCATGAGATTATTCATGCTAGAAACTTCCGTGTGCAGCCACAAGCTACTATGGGCTCTAGCATAGTTGATTAAGTCGTGCGAACTCTTACAGTGTGTTAGTGCATCTAGTGCCACCCCTAGTTTGGTTTTGGAGTATTGACTACAAACGTGGTTGAGGGACTAATGTGTTTGTGAGAATTGCAGGATAACACAGGTAGTAGTCCCTCCTTTATTCGGTTTACCTACCGGATATGACCCTTAAAAATGTATGAAGACATTGAAGATAATGGTGGTGCGTGAAGATATTCACATTGAAGACTATGATGAAGAAGACATTGAGTGAAGACTATGGAGCGAAGACTTAGCTGTTTTGTTGTTTCTTTTCTTCTTTGTTGAGTCATAGGAACCACCGCCTTTGTTAAGTGGGGTCCAAGTGATCAAAGTCGAGTGGTGAAGTGATGCTCAACTAAAATCCTATGTCTTGACGAAGACAATGAGAGCAAATCTTATCCAGAGTCGGATAAGTCAGCTTTACTTGTAGCCCAAGTCAAGCTGTCGCGTGTGTTTAAAATCTGACCGTTGTGACACGTGTCAGTTCCTTAGTGACCCAGGGTCATTTCGGACAAATCAGGTCGGGTTGGCTAGTGGCTATAAATAGCCCACCCCCTACACCATAAATTGGTGGCTGCTCTGAGTTAGTGCACGGCTTTTGTCGTTGAGAGCAACCCACCTCCGAAGAGTTTGAGAGAGAAATCCTTGTGATGACGAAGCCCAAAACACCCAGAGCCCAAAGAGTCTTTGGCATCACTGAAGTCTTTCTGTCCGCGTGATCTGAAGACTTGTTACACTTGAGGATTGTGAATCCTCCAGCCGGTTAGGCGTCGCGTTCTGAGCATCCAAGAGTAATTGTGGATCACCGTGAGCGAAGTGCATGAAGGTTTGGAAGTCTACCTTGAAGACTTACCAGAGTGATTGGGCGGGGACTGTGTGTCCTTAGCTCAAGGGGAATAAGGTGAAGACACGGTCTTCTGAGTTCAATCCCAGCCTCCCTAACCAGACATACAGTTGTCACAGCAACTGGAACTGGTCGAACAAATCCTTGTCTTCACAACACACTGGTTCTATCTCTTACTCTCCTTACTTACAGTTTTTCTTTGTGAAGTCATTGCCTGATTGCTCTACTTGTTTGACTTCACTATGTGACTACTTGTTCTGATTGGCTTCATACTATCTTCTATCCCGATTGAGGGAGTCCTGGATTAGGGGGTGTCCGGATAGCCGAACTATCACCGTTGGCCGGACTCCTGGACTATGAAGATACAAGATTGAAGACTTCGTCCCGTGTCCGGATGGGACTTTCCTTGGCGTGGAAGGCAAGCTTGGCGATCTGGATATGTAGATCTCCTACCATTGTAACCGACTCTGTAACCCTAACCCTATCCGGTGTCTATATAAACCGGAGGGCTTTAGTCCGTGGGGCCGAACAACAATCATACCATAGGCTAGCTTCTAGGGTTTAGCCTCTCTAATCTTATGGTAGATCTACTCTTGTACTACCCATATCATCAATATTAATCAAGCAGGAGTAGGGTTTTACCTCCAACGAGAGGGCCGAACCTGGTAAAAACATCGTGTCCCTTGTCTCCTGTTACCATCCGCCTAGACGCACAGCTCGGGACCCCTACGAGATCCGCGGTTTGACACCGACATTGGTGCTTTCATTGAGAGTTCCTCTGTGCGTCCTTTGTCGGGAAGGATGCCTCATCCCGTCTTTAAAGACGACACCGTTGCCAAAGGAGCTTTGGCCACCGCCAAACTCTCCAGCTAAGCGGTTTCTTATGACCGCTGTTCGGCGCTTGCTACCGGCGATGACTTCTCAAGTCATCGAAAGCAATCTTCACGTTAACTCGGACCTCGCCGAGCAGTTAGATCCGATGGAGCTCTCTTCCTTAAACGAGCTCTTGGATCGCATCGCCGCCCTGGGAGTCGCTACAGACTACGATCAGATTGGGCCTAAAACCGATCTGAGAGAGATCAACTCTCCCCAGGTTACCCACCACGTTGCTGTGGTAGAGGAACAATACGGCGACCCTTCTCCTACCTTAAGGACCAGCTATGTCCGGATTCCTGACCCCTCCATGCCGGATTCCCGCGGAGGAGAGGACACCACTCAAGCCCTGAACTTAAAGTCAGGCAGGGAAGCGTCATCGGGCCAACTGCTTTTCTCCTCTTGCAGTTGGGTTCGGTCGACGAAGAATCCACCGGCTCGCCCTGGCAGGACACCCTCACAAACAGCACCTTATAGATGCTCGATCCTTCAATCTCTGGTGGATGCTCCATCTGGGATCGATACTCCCACTACCGCTCCCTCACGATCGGATTCGGTGAATCTGTTTGCTCCATGAAAGCACAAGTGCTCCCTAGGTGGTTTTGGTAATTAATGACAACATATCTCTTGTTGGACTAACACTTTTATCTAGTATGTTTCAGATAAGTTCAACAATGGAGTGGCATGGACTAAAGGATGTGGGAACTCCTTCAAGTGCTAAGGACAAAGGATTGGCTCAAGCTTCAAGCTCAAGACTCTTCATTTTACAATTTAGTGATCCAATATCACATCGAGTCTATAGGAAAAGCCAATACTATTAAGGAGGGATGAGGTGTTGCTTAATGAGCCTCTTGCTTCAAAGTGCTTAGTGATATGCTCCAAATACCCTCAACTACTTTCCCACTTCCACACATATGTCCTAAACCTAAAGTCAAACTCGGCCCCACTGATTCTTTCTATCCGGCGCCACCGAGTTTGGATGTCTTAGCCACTGCCACAAACCCTAGGCAAATCGGTCTCACCGATAGGGATCTCAGTCTCATCGAGATGGGATTGTAATCTCTCTGTGTATGTCCATTATCAAAATTGGACTCACCGAGTTTGAGCAATTGGTACTACCAAGATTACAATGCAAACTCTCTGGTTAACTTGTTATCAACATCGGTCCCATCGAGTTTGATAATCGGTCAAACCGAGTTTGCCTGACCAACTCTCTGGTTAGCTAATTACCAAAATCGGTCTCACCGAATTTGTGTAATCGGTCTCACCGAGATTATGTTATGCCCTAACCCTAACCATATCGGTCCTACCGAGTTGCATTTCGGTCCCACCGAAAATCACTAACGGTCACTAGGTTTACTAAATCGGTCTGACCGAGTTTAACTATTCGGTCCCACCGAGTTTGGTAGATTGTGTGTAACGGTTAGATTTTGTGTGGAGGCTATATATACCCCTCCACCTCCTCTTCATTCGTGGAGAGAGCCATCAGACTTAACCTACACTTCCAACATCCTATTTCTGAAAGAGAACTACCTACTCATGTGTTGAGGCCAAGATATTCCATTCCTACCATATGAATCTTGATCTCTAGCCTTCCCCAAGTTGCTTTCCACTCAAACCCTCTTTCCACTAGATCCAAATCCTATGAGAGAGAGTTGAGTGTTGGGGAGACTATCATTTGAAGCACAAGAGCAAGGAGTTCATCATCAACACCCCATTTGTTACTTCCTGGAGAGTGGTGTCTCCTAGATTGGCTAGGTGTCACTTGGTATCCTCCGACAAGATTGTGGGGTTGAACCAAGGAGTTTGTAAGGGCAAGGAGATCGCCTACTTCGTGAAGATCTACCGCTAGTGAGGCAAGTCCTTCGTGGGCGACGGCCATGGTGGGATAGACAAGGTTGCTACTTCGTGGACCCTTCGTGGGTGGAGCCCTCCATGGACTCGCACAACCGTTACCCTTCGTGGGTTGAAGTCGCCACCAACGTGGAAGTACGATAGCACCACCTATCGGAACCACGCCAAAAACATCCGTGTCTCCAAATTGCGTTTGAATCCTCCAATCCCTTCCCTTTACATTCTTGCAAGTTGCATGCTTTATTTTCCGCTGCTCATATACTCTTTGCATGCTTTCTTGCTATATGTTGTGAATGTTAAACTTGTGCCTAAACTCCACTCAAACTTCAAAGGAACTTAAAAACTGCAACTTTGGTACTTAGTGTCTAATCACCCCCCCTCTAGACACCTCTTCTCAAGGTCCTACAAGTGGTATCAGAGAATTGGTCTCCATTGCTTTGGTTTAATCACCATTGGAGGAAGATGGATGAGTCTACTTTGGGGAGTCTTAGTCATAGAGTGCCTATTCTTGATGGAGAGTATTTTCGTGAGTGGAAAAATGAGATGCTTGTTATTTTCAATCAATATCATTTTAACAAGTACATTGCTAGTCCTTGTGCACCTTGTGTTGATCCTATGCATCCTACCCTTGATGAAGCTATTGACATGACTAGGAATCTTAGAACTATTAATCTTATCACTAGAGGCTTGCCTAGAAACTTGATTAGAATCTTGCCTACTTTTGAGTGTGCCTACACTATATGGAAATTTCTTGAGGAACGATTTCCTGATTATTCTTTGAAAAATCTTGATGAAATTCTCCATAAGTCTATTGCCTTGTGTAAGATGAATACTAGTGATCCTATGTTTGGTGATCGTCTATTTGAGCTTACAAACCTTATGCGTGCCAAAGGAAATGTTGGTATTATTAGTGACATTATTTCCGAAGCTATAAGAATTCATAAGCAAGATGTGTGTCAAATTCATTCTAATGAATCACCCTCTCTAGGATTTGATCCACCACATGACGATGTTGAACATGGATAATATGATGAGGATGATGATAGTGACTTCGATCTTGATGATGCAATGAGACATTTTGGTCTTAAGGCAAATCTTCGGGGATATATGTCAGGAGGAAAGGAATGGGTTCTTGATAGTGGATGTACCGATCACATGACCGGAGATAAAGACATGTTTCGTGAGCTTGCTGAAAATGATGGTCCTCGAAAGTTTGTCACTTTCGGTGACAACTCAAAGGGTAAGGTGGTTGTCCTCGGTAAGGTGGCCATCTCACATGATAGCTCCATACAAAATGTTATGCTCGTTGAATCCCTTGGTTACAACTTACTTTCAGTATCTAGACTTGCTGATTTCAGTTTCAATGTTCTATTCTTCAAGTAGATTGCCAAGTGTTTCACGAGATAATCATAAAATGGTCTTTACTGTTGTGCATAGAGGTGATCTATACATTGTTGATTTCACTAAAAAGGCTCAACCTAAAACTTGCTTCATTGCTAAATCCTCAAAAGGTTGGTTATGGCATAGACGATTAGGTCATGTTGGTATGCGAAACCTTGACAAGCTTATTAAGGGGAATCATATCCTTGGACTTAATGATGTCATATTTGATAAGGATAGACTTTGTAGTGCTTGTCAAGAAGGTAAACCGGTTGGAGGAAGGCATCCCGTGAAGAACATCATGACCACGAAGAGGCCACTCGAGCTACTTCACATGGATCTCTTTGGTCCCAACTCTTACAAGAGTCTCGGTGGAAATTCTTTTGGTCTAGTTATAGTTGATGATTTTTCCAGATTTACGTGGGTGTTCTTTCTCGATGATAAATCGCAGGTCCAAAAGATCTTCAAAAACTTCGCTAGGAAGGCCCAAAACCAATTTGAAGTGAAGATCAAGGAGGTTCGCAGCGACAACGAAAAGGAGTTCAAGAACGCAAATGTGGACACCTTTCTTGACGAAGAAGGGATTTCACACGAGTTCTCGGCTACATACACACCTCAACAAAATGGAGTTGTTGAGAGGAAGAACCGGACGCTCATCGAAATGGCGAGAACGATGCTTGATGAGTACAAGACGCCGAAGCACTTTTGGGCAGAAGCGGTTGAGACAGCTTGTCATGCAACAAATCGCTTGTATCTTCACAAGCTACTCGGCAAGACGGCATACGAGCTACTCACCGGTAACAAACCCCAAGTTGGATACTTTCGAGTATTCGGCTCAAATTGCTACATTCTTGATAAGCATCGTCGTTCTAAATTTGCTCCTAAGTTTCATGAAGGTTTCCTACTAGGTTATGGCTCAAACTCTCACACTTACCGTGTCTACAACAATTTCACCCGAAAAGGTTGAAGAGACGGTAGATGTGAAGTTTGATGAATCTAACGGCTCGCAAGTAGAGCAATTGTCAATTGATGTAGGAGACAAAGATCCTTCGGAAGCAATCCAAGACTTGTCTATTGGCAAGGTCCGTCCAACGGGGGTGAAGGAGAGTACCTCGTCCGTCCAAGTGTAAGCTTCTACTTCACGACAAGGTGAACCAAGAGTTGATACGGAAGCATCCACAAGTGGGACACACCAAGATGAAGAAAACGAGGAAGTGCATCAAGATGAACGTCAACAACCTCCTTCTCCACCACGACAAGAGAACGACAACGCCAACAATGAACAAGGCCAAGAAGAAGAACAAGATGAAGAAGATGTTCAACGAAGACCCAAGCAAAAGCTTTCACGAGTTCGAGCAAGAATTGCTAAAGACCACCCCGTCGGGCAAATCTACAATGATATTCAAACCGGGAGAATCACTCGCTCTAAACCTCGTTTAGCTAACTTTTGTGAAAACTATTCTTCCATCTCTAGCATTGAACCTATGAAGGTCGAAGAAGCATTGGAAGATCCGGATTGGATAAATGCTATGCATGAAGAGCTACACAACTTTGAGAGGAACCAAGTTTGGACATTGATTGAGAAGCCCGAAAACAACCACAACATCATCGGTACCAAATGGGTGTTTCGCAACAAGCAAGATGAAGATGGACAAGTAGTTCGCAACAAAGCACGTCTAAATCGCCCAAGGCTACACACAAGTCGAAGGTATGGACTATGGTGAGACTTATGCCCCGTTGCTAGACTTGAGTCCATTCAAGCATCTTACTTGCCTATGCTAATCACCATGATATCACCTTGTACCAAATGGACATTAAAAGTGCTTTTCTAAATGGTGAAATAGAGGAGGAAGTTTATGTTAAACAACCTCTCGGCTTTGTCAATCCTAAGAAACCCAATCATGTTTACAAACTTCGCAAAGCTCTTTATGGACTTAAACAAGCTCCTAGAGCATGGTATAAATGCTTGACCAAGTTCCTTATTAAAAAGGCTTTGAAATTGGGAAAATTGATTCTACTCTTTTTACTAAAAGGGTTAATGGTGAACTCTTTGTGTGCCAAATTTATGTTGATGATATTACATTTGGTTCAACTAACCCTCATTTTAGTGAAAAGTTTGGGAAGCTAATGTCGGAGAAGTTTGAGATGTCTATGATGAGTGAACTCAAATTCTTTCTCGGTTTGCAAATCAAGCAAACTAAGGAAGGTACTTTTGTCTCGCAAACGAAGTACACTAAGGACTTATTCAAGAAGTTCAATATGCAAGAATGCAAAGGTCTGACTACACCCATGCCTACTAGTGGACATCTTGACTTAACCAAAGATGGTGAACCGGTTGATCAAAAGGTTTATCGCTCTATGATTGGTTCATTGTTATATCTATGTGATTCACGTCCCGATATTATGCTAAGTGTGTCCATGTGTGCACGATATCAAGTTGCCCCTAAAGAATGTCATCTTAAGGCCGTGAAAAGGATATTTAGATACTTAATCCATACACCAAATTTTGGCATTTGGTATCCTAAGAGGGCCTCTTTCGATCTTGTTGGCTATTCCGACTCGGACTATGCCGGATACAAGGTTGATAGAAAGTCCACTTCGGGTACTTGTCAATTTCTTGGTAGATCTCTTGTGTCTTGGTCCTCCAAGAAACAAAACTCGTATCCTTATCCACCGAAGCTGAATATATTGCCGCTGGTTCATGTTGTGCTCAATTACTTTGGATGACCCAAACTCTTAAAGATTATGGGATATATGTGAGACATGTTCCATTTCTTTGTGATAATGAAAGTGCTATCAAAATTGGTCATAATCCTGTGCAACATTCTCGAACTAAGCATATTGAAGTTTGTCGTCATTTCATTCGAGATCATGTTGCTAAGGGTGACATTGATCTTAAGCATGTTCGCACCGAAAAGCAATTAGCAGATATATTCACTAAACCTCTTGATGAGAAAGTGTTTTTCAGGTTAAGAGGAGAATTGAACATCATTGATGCTTCAAACTTGGAGTAGAAACTCCATTGGATACATGCAAGACATGAGCTTATGACTAATCCTTGATATTTCTCTTAGGATGAAAAACTTATGTCTTGGACATATTTGTATCTTGCATGTTATCTAACCCATGTAGGTACTTGGTTGAATCAATTCCATGAGATTGTAACCTACTCATATCTTGAGCAATCTCTACATCACCAAGTCTCTACACGAGGTGGTTGAAGACAAGGAAGCACGAAACCATTCAAACATATCCTTTGACAAATTCTATGTTGAGTTTCATGATTGTCATTTTTGGATATACAAGTGCTCTTCCTTGCAAGAACTAACCCATGTAGGTAGATGGACTCAAATTCCAAGTGGTGCTCCAAATTCTCGATGAGCTACATCAACCTTGAGCAACCCACGCAAGTTCAACTACATGGACAACACCACCAACCAAGGTATGTTATTCCATCTTAGAGAATGTCGGATTTCGGGTTCCGGCATACCCTCAAGGTTCGAACTCTGGGGTGTCCGTGGAGATCCAACCCTCCACCGTCTCGTACCTCGCCGAATCGCAAGGACCTAAACTACTAGAAAGAACAGCACAAGAGACGCGAGATTTATACTAGTTCGGGCCACCGTTGTGGTGTAATACCCTAATCTAGTTTGTGGTGTGGTGGATTGCCCCTTGGGCTAATGAAAAACAGTACAGGGAAGAACAGCCTCGGGACGGTCTGTTCTTGGTGGTGTGATGAACTGCTAGGTGGTGTTCCCGTCGCTCTAGCTTGAGGATCGGGTCTCTACCTCTCTCTCTCTGGATTCCAATCGTCCACCTTCCGATCATCCTCTCTACTATGGTGGCTAGCTCTACTTATATAGACGAAGGCCCTGGGCCTCTCCCCAAATATTGAGCGGGAAGGGCGCCAACAATTGGCCATTTTGAAGGGGAACAACGGGTACACTTATCCCGACTAAAGTTGGTCCTCGCTTTGCCAAAGGCTCGTGATGACGCCTGCTTGGGCTCCACGATGACTCCTTCTAGCCGTTGGGGCTGGTCTTGGTCTTGTTGCACCAAACGGGTGCCTTTGCTTGATGCTCTCTTTGCGCTTGCTCCCTTTGCACCAAAGAGGAAGGAGGACGCTTCTGCGGGCTGGCGCCTCGATCGCGCGCCTGGTCGCCATGACTTGCGTCATGGGCAACTCGCGAGTACCCTGCCTTGAACTCTCCGCCTCCTCATGAGCCAGCCCGACGAGGCCGTGCACGAGGAAGCTCCTTGCCGTCCGCCCGTGAGGCTTGGCCCCTCGTGAGGTCTTGAGCTTGTGTTGATGAAGATGGGCTGTCCTGGCCTCATTTGAGCCACGCCGCAGACGCAGAGCAGGAAAGTCTGGGACCCCGTTCCCCTGAACGCCGACAAGAGCCCCCTGGCCTGGCGCGCCGAACTTGGCCGAGCGGAGAGGCGAAAGGGTAAGTGCGAAGCGTCGTGGGCCCTAACAGCCTGCGGCCTTGGGCGCTGTGTGGCGGTTGATTGGACGCGTGCGCACTGCTCCCCCACGACGCCTTGGTAACCGCCCGGATTCGACAGGTCCCTAGATGTAGAGTTGGGCATGATGACTGGTGATCGTGGAGGCCGACGGTTGGCCTTCGCCGGTTATAAGTACGGAACGGCGTGCCCCCTTCCAGTCTATCCATCCGCTTCTCCTCTTCCTCATCTCGTCTGGTTTCCATGGCTCCGATCCGCCGGTTCTCCAGGGAAGAGAAGGGAAAGGCTCCTCAAGAGGATCCTGACCCGCTCCCCCCAAAGAAGCGGCTTGCTCTCTGGTGTCAGGGCAGGAGCGCTCGCCAGGAGGCGCCCATGCCCTGGTGCGTGCGGCCGCCACCAGGGTATCCTCTTCCCTTGTACGCGCGAATTGGTGGCCCTAAGGGAGGCGAGGCCGGGCGCCACGAGCGGCGCCGCCGACGACGCCGGCGGGTCACGAAGGTGTGCATCTTCCCCCCTGGAGTCCACGCCGAGGGCTCCTGCCGGGAGTTCGTGCTTCGCGTTGCCGCGCCTCCCAAGTCCTGGATTCGTCTTCCTTCCTTCTTCGCCTCCGTCGTCCGGCAGGGGGAGCCCCTGGGACTCTGGCTGCAGCACGCCGGCAGCAGCACCCTCGCGACCGGGACAGAGGTCGCAGTAGTTGCCCCGGGCGAGGTCTTCATGACTCGAGGCTGGAGCGAGGTCGCCCGGGTCTGCAGGACGAGGGGCGCCCTCACGATCCACCTAGAGTACGACGGTGCTTCGGTTATGTCCTTCAGGCTCTTCGACGCGGAGGGTCGTCGGCTGGAGTGCTGCCCCGGGAGAGGCGGTCGGGGCCCTGCTGCGATGAGACGGAGGCCGACTGACCACTCCCTTGGTAGCTTCTCAGGCGACGAAGGCGCCGGAGGATCCATCGACTCCGCCGAGCTCTTCGCGACGCCGGAGACGAGCGGCGACAGCTTCGAGCCCCGAGCTGCGCCGCTCCGGGCAGAGGCGGGCTCGTCGAGCCGTCGCCGCCCCGATCTGGATGGGGTTGGCTCCGGACCGGGTGGCCCACTGTTGATGATGGCGTCTGCCGTGGTGGTCCCTGTAGATAGGACTCCTTAGGATTCGCGTCTTTTGTTCCTGCGAGGAGCCAAGAATGTACCCCACGGGGGCTTGTAAGATGTTTGTAGCTTCGTTTGCCAATATGATCCTTATTGTGAGGCAGTGCGGGATGCTCATTCTGTTCTAGCTCAGTTTCTCCCTTTCAGACCTCGTGAGGGCTTGGTGCTCTGCGCCGACAGGTCCCAGTCCCAAGGCGGCTTCAGCCGTCGCTGGTATGCCAGGTCGCGATGCCGTGGTCAAGGCCAGGAGGTGAGCGGCCCGAGGTCCGGTAAGAGCCTCTGAGTCACGATGCTCAGGGGGTCCCCCTTGGCACTCAAGCAGCCATCATTCGGTGAGAAAGGAGAGCGACGCTGCAAAGACGGAGTTGCATTGAGTGTGGGGATGTTTTTGCGATGACTAGTGTGTCCGGAGGGTGACTTATCTCGAGGGTCAGGACAATGCTTCCTGGTGCGGCGCCAGGTCCGTGCCTTGGCCGGCGAGAGATTGCGTGGCGAGGTCGTTCTGTGATCCTTGGAGGGACCCTGCAGGTTCACCACAAAGGAACAAGATCTCACCGTGGCGATCGTTAGTCCTACCGTTAGTTGCTTTGGAGAGGCACGAGAGGCCTCGCGAGGTGTGTCAGGGCACCCGTGAGCCAGCGCGGGACTCATGAGGCCCTACCTCAAGGCGGATTGCGCCTGGCTCTGGGCCTTATCTTCGAGTGTGTTCCTGCAAAATTTGGCGGATGCGGTGTTTCTCGTCTTTGGGTCCCGACTCGGCTAGTCTCACCGTCACCGGGCAAGCCAGGTCAGCGATGCCATGGACAAGACCAGAGGGTGAGGGTCGGAGAGCCGGTAGGAGCCCTGAGTCGCGATGCTCAGGCACCCCCCCTTTAACGCTATAAGCTGGATTAGATGACGCAACTCGTCCTCGGGTCTGGCTCTCGGGCTGGTCTCACCGTCGCCGGCAAGCCAGTCGCGATGCCATGGACAAGACCAGAGGGTGAGGGCCGGAGGGCCGATAGGAGCCCTGAGTCACGATGCTCAGGCACCCGCCCCCTTTAACGTGCAAGCTGGGTTAGATGACGAAACTCTACGTCCTCGGGTCCCGGCTCTCGGGCTGGTCTCAGCCATCGCTGGCAAGCCAGGTCGCGATGCCATGGACAAGACCAGAGGCTGAGGGCCGGAGGGCTGGTAGGAGCCCTGAGTCACGGTGCTCAGGCACCCCCCCTTTAACGTGCAAGATTCCGCCACCCAGGAAAAGGCACCAAATAACAAACAAGGTGGAGCGAGAGCATAATCCTAAGGAGAACGCAAGAAGGATACGTGCCGCTGGGACTGGCCCGAGCGGCTTGGGGGTGATGCAGCCCGAGGGGCGCCCCCAACAGGATAAGCTAAAGACATGAAATAAAAGGGATACATGCCGCAGGGACGGACCCACGTGACCTGGGAATAATGCGGCCCTGAAGGCGCTCCCAGCCGGAAATAAAACTTAAAGATGTCACCTGGTGATGTTGGGGATGAAGGGTTGTTGATGTAGCAGACTCGGTGGGCTGCGGGAGCCGATCCTCACGAGCCCCCAGGCCCGGGGGCCTCGGGAGGCTCCGGAGGCGCTGGCGGCTCCTTAGGGGCCATCTCCATCTCCGCCAGGGCTGCGGCGTGCCTGACCTCTTGAGCCTCCAGGATGGTCCTCATGAGACGCTGGTGCGCGGCAGCCGCGTTTGGCAGGCCATAAGGCATGCGTACGTAGCTGTGGGCGGACCCTCGCAACGTCCCACTCGCGAGGGCCAGAGGCGCTCTTGAGATGCGGCTCGGTTGAGCCCTGGTATGTCGATGCAGACGCGCAGCCCACCATCCTCGCCTGGATGGGGGGCCACAGCGGGTAGGCGGCGGCTGCCCCTCATGACCCTTGACTCCTGTAGCTCCTGAATGGCCTTGCTGATGAACTCTTGAGGGTTCTGTCCTCCTGGTCTTGCTCCTGCTTGCAGGAAACGTGCTTCGAAACACGCCTCCACGTGGTGCCCAAGCGCCTCCCTCGAGACCTTGGCAAGGTCGGCGGCCCTCCAGGGGAGAGCCCTCGAGCCCTGCCTGAGGAGGGCACCGGGCGCGCTTTCCTATGCAATGGAAAGAGGCTCCCCTGGCCCGACGCGGGCCCTGAGGGGCCTGTCTCTAGAGGACCCGGGCCGGTCGATGTCTTCTTCTTCTTGGGTGCGGCCTCGGGAGGCCTCCTGCTGCTGTGGTCTGGGTCTTCCAGTGATGCGGCCTGAAAAGCTCGCTCCAGGGAGCACACTGCGTCTCTCTCTTCACAGGGCACCGTGATGACTCCGCCACTTCCTGGCATCTTGAGGACGTTGTAGCCATGGTGGTTTACGGCCATGAATTTGGCCAGCGCTGAGTACCCGAGGATGGCGTTGTACGGCAGGCGAATGTGGGCGACGTCGAAGTCGATGAGCTCGGTGCGGTAGTTGTCGCGAGCCCCGAAGGTGACAGGAAGGCGGACCTGCCCGATCGGGACCGTGGAGCCGTCAGTGACTCCGGAGAAAGGCTTGGTTGGCTGAAGCTGACTGTGAGGCACTTGAAGATTGTTGAATGTTTCCATGGATAGGACGTTGAGCCCTGCTCTGCCGTCGATGAGCGTCTTGGTGACTAGCACATTGCTTGTGATTGGGGAACAAAGCATCGGGAGAACTCCGGCTGTGGCTGCACACTTGAGCTGATCCGCTGAGCTGAACGTGATGGCGCACGCCGACCACCTGAGAGGGCGCATGGACTCGAGCTTGGGGAGGACTGCATTCACCTCGTGGGCCAACTGCTTGAAGATGCGGTGAGAGGCTAGGGCTTGAGCTCCGCCCAGGATGCAAGCGATCGCACGCGCTTCCTGGAAGCCCCCAGCCCCCTCGTCCTGATGACGGTCTTCGATTCTCCTTGGCGGCGGCAGCAGCGGAGGGAGGCCTGCGTTCCCCTGCGGGCGATCCTCGCGAGGCTGATCCCTCCGGCCTCCCTCGCGAGGTGGGTCTTGCCAGCAGTCCTCGCGAGGTTGGTCGCACCACCCTTGGCGCGGTCCGCGGTCTTCCCAGCGTCCTGCATTCCTTCCTCCTCGACCGTAGCCCCGGTCGCTGTGCTCGGGGCGTCTGCCGACCCTTCACGTCCTTGGCCTTGGACTTCTTCTCTTCGGGATCCGCGGCAGGCAGCTCTAGGAGGGAGAGGCGCCCCTCCTCAGCCCTGGCGCACTTGGTCGCCAAGTTGAACAGCTCCAGCGAGGTGCACAGATCTTCATGCATCGCCAGCTCCTCCTTCATCTTGACGTTGCGCACACCGTCGGAGAAGGCAGAGATGATGGCCTCCTCCGTTACCCTGGGGATCTTGAGTCGCGCGTTGTTGAAGCGCTGGATGTACTTTTGCAGGGTTTCCCCTCGCTGCTGCTTGATTCGGTGCATGTCGCTCACGGCGGGTGGCCGGTCGCGAGTACCCTGGAAGTTGGCGATGAAGCGGCTGCGCATCTCGGCCCAGGAAGAGATCGTGCCTGGGGCCAGGTTCAGGAGCCAGGTGCGGGCCCCGTCCTTGAGCTCCATGGGAAACCAGTTCGCCATGACCTTTTCATCCCCGTTGGCAGCCTCGATGCCCAGCTCATAGAGCTGGAGGAACTCCGTAGGGTCAGCCGTGCCGTCGTAGCGTGGAGGCAAGTCTGGCTTGAACTTGCCGGGCCACGCGACGCTGCACAGCTCGGAGGTGAAGGCGCGGCAGCCCGCTGTGGCCGCGGGGGGCCTCGGACGACAGAGGGCTTGGTCTTGTGGGTCTCCCTGCGCCGCGGCTGGGGGCAGCGCAGGGTCTTGACGTGCTGGAGCGGGGAGCGCTCGGGCGGCTTCTTGCGGGCGAGGAACTTCTTGGCAGCTCTGCTCTTGCTGCGCCGGCACCTGGCGGAACGGGTTCCGCCCAGGGGCCGCGCGCCTTGGGGCCAGGGCGCCGTCTTGAGGAGGAGGCGGCTGAGGCGCCCCGGGAGCTTCATCGCCCGCGCGGGGCGGGGTGCGGTGCAGCGAGACGGACGGCGCGGGGTCGCCTCCTGCAGCACGGACGAGCTCGGCGACTCGGTCGAGCCATTCTTCGTAGACGTCGTCGACGGGGCGGTAGCGCAGGAGCTCGTTAGCCAAGATGAGTGTAGCTCGGGCCTCCATGGCCGCGCGGAGCGTGCGTGACGAAGAACCAGCGGGGGTGAGCGAAGGCGTGGCGGTGCGGCCGTCCCGCCTCATGGACGGGTGCTGGGATGACGCTTGCTGCTCGTTCCCCGCCGGGCCGGTGGCGGCGTTGACGGCAGGCGACGGGGAACGACGAGGACGCCCGCCGACGGGAGCGGTCTGGGCGACATGGGAGGCGAGGGCGGCTCGCCGCTCGGCGCAGGCCCGACGAGCGTCAGACATGGTTGCGGTGGTCGGGGAAGAACGAGGCGACGAAAGGCTGATTCCGGCGCACCCCTACCTGGCGCGCCAAATGTCGGATTTCGGGTTCCGGCATACCCTTAAGGTTTGAACTCTGGGGTGCGCGCGGAGATCCAACCCTCCACCGTCTCGTACCTCGCCGAATCGCAAGGACCTAAACTACTAGAAAGAACAGCACAAGAGACGCGAGATTTATACTAGTTCGGGCCACCATTGTGGTGTAATACCCTACTCTAGTTTGTGGTGTGGTGGATTGCCTCTTGGGCTGATGAAAAACAGTATAGGGAAGAACAACCTCGGGAGGGTCTGTTCTTGGTGGTGTGATGAACTGTTAGGTGGTGTTCCCGTCGCACTAGCTTGAGGATCGGGTCTCTACCTCTCTCTCTCTCTCGGGATTCCAATCGTCCACCTTCCGATCGTCCTCTCTACTATGGTGGCTAGCTCTACTTATATAGACGAGGCCCTGGGCCTCTCCCTAAATATTGAGCGGGAAGGGCGCCAACAATTGGCCATTTTGAAGGGGAACAGCGGGTACACTTATCCTGACTAAAGTTGGTCCTCGCCTGCCAAAGGCTCTAGTGATGACGCCTGCTTGGGCTCCACGATGACTCCCTTCCAGCCGTTGGGGCTGGTCTTGGTCTTGTTGCACCGAAACGGGTGGCTTTGCTTGATGCTCTCGCCTGCGCTTGCTCCCTTTGCACCAAAGAGGAAAGGAGGACGCTGTGAGGGCTGGCGCCCCTGGTCATCATGGCTTGCGTCATGGGCACCTCGCGAGGTACCCTGCCTTGAACTGTCCGCCTCCTCATGAGCCAGCCTGACGAGGCCGTGCCTGAGGAAGCTCCTTGCCGTCCGCCCCGCGAGGCTTGGCCCCTCGCGAGGGTCTTGAGCTTGTGTTGATGAAGATGGGCTGTCCTGGGCCTCCTTTGAGCTACGCCGCAGGCCGTAGGCAGGCAAGTCTGCGGACCCCCGTTCCCATAACGCTGACAGAGAAGCTTTACTCCGAGTCATGAGTTAAAGCAACTCGACAAGATGTGAATACATCAAGATGCTTAAACAAAAAATGGAAACCCCATTTTGAGCTTAAACGATGAGTATGGCCTATGATCAAGTGATCTCAGTTGACTCCTAAGTCAATATACTCTAACATAGGTGACTTTGTCGCCGACCATCTCTAGATGAAGTTCTCATGTGTTCTTTTCTGAGTTTTGCATTTGTCTCATGCATTTGTGTTTCCCCTTTTTTTAAAAAAAACTTCATCTAGATTTATTTCTGTTTTCTCTGCATTTTCTGCATCTCCTTGCATATCTTTCAGTTAATTCCTTGCAAATATTTGTGAGATCTTACTATTCTAGTGAGCTGAGGTGACAAGTGTTTTCTCTGCGATGAACTCGGTTACACCGATTTGTTATTTTCGGTCCAACCGAATCTTTTCGGTATGACCGAAGCATACCACTCGGTGCCACCTATTTCATAACAGGAAAAACTCATTGCCACATATCCTGTGTTCTTCTGATCCATGTACACTCAATGAATCTTGTCCTCTACAAGCATCACATTTTTATCATTGCTTTATGTTGTGACTCAAGGATCAAACCCATTCACGACAAATTCCAGCGGGGAGAGAGAGATTAAATCTTTATCAAGCCCTTCTTGGAAATTGATGTCAAAGGGGGAGAGAGAGATCACATCAAAGCTTATCATTTAGAGAAAGAGATCACATCAGAGAAGGAGAGAGAGATCCTTCAGGGGGAGAGAGATATCCAGGGGGAGAGGATACTTAAGTAGAAAGTATTTCTCAAGGATCCCAGATGCTTGGTGTTCAAGAGGAGAGATGTCCACATGTCTTCTTGAGGGGAGAGACATGTTCATATGATCTGTTGTGCTAAATTCTGCATTAGCATACATTAGCTCTGAACTTTAGCTCTGATCATCATTCATATCTTTCAGCTCTGTTTTCCTTCAGCTCTGATTTTCTGCTCCCTATCTTCTCCCAAAGATCCCATGTTAGATTCAGGGGAGCAAGACATCTAAGGAAAGAGATCATTTAAATTCATTGCATATCTTTACTCTTGGGGACATGTCTAATCCAATGTGGTACTCAGTACTCACTCTCTACATGTCATCCCAGTCTTGGAATTCTTGTGGTTTCTTCTGTTTGCTCTGGATAGTAGATGTATCTGTGTTATCTAACCTTGTTTGTGCAGGTTCATTCCATCCTAAGACAACTCAAGACCACAAGGTAAGTATATGCATCACAATCATGTGTATGAGGAATTCGTGCTGATGTACATACTGTTTGCAAGAAGGACTCATGGGCATGAAGGTATTCTCTTTAATACTTTTTGCTCTGATGCATATAGCCAAGATACATGTAACACATTGCCTGCTCTATCATGGTTATGCAATCACATGCTTCTATATTTCATATTCACATGATTGCATACATGTAGGGGGAGCCTATGCTTGTTACATGTCTTTCCAAAGCTTTACTTGATATTCTTTATATCTTTATCTAAAGCTTTGATGTATGTTGCCATCAATTAGCAAAAGGGGGGAGATTGAAAGCACAAGTGCTCCCTAGGTGGTTTTGGTAATTAATGACAACATATCTCTTGTTGGACTAACACTTTTATCTAGTATGTTTCAGATAAGTTCAACAATGGAGTGGCATGGACTAAAGGATGTGGGAACTCCTTCAAGATGCTAAGGACAAAGGATTGGCTCAAGCTTCAAGCTCAAGACTCTTCATTTTACATTTTAGTGATCCAAGATCACATTGAGTCTATAGGAAAAGCCAATACTATCAAGGAGGGATGAGGTGTTGCTTAATGAGCCTCTTGCTTCAAAGTGCTTAGTGATATGCTCCAAATACCCTCAACTACTTTCCCACTTCCACACATATGTCCTAAACCTTAAGTCAAACTCGGCCCCACTGATTGTTTCTATCCGGCGCCACCGAGTTTGGATGTCTTAGCCACTGCCACAAACCCTAGGCAAATCGGTCTCACCGATAGGGATCTTGGTCTCACCGAGATGGGATTGTAATCTCTCTGTGTATGTCCATTATGAAAATCGGTCTCACCGAGTTTGAGCAATCGGTACTACCGAGATTACAATGCAAACTCTCTGGTTAACTTATTATCAAAATCGGTCCCACCGAGTTTGATAATCGGTCAAACCGAGTTTGCCTGACCAACTCTCTTGTTAGCTAATTACCAAAATCGGTCTCACCGAGTTTGTGTAATCGGTCTCACTGAGATTACGTTATGCCCAAACCCTAACCATATCGCTCCTACCGAGTTGCATTTCGGTCTCACCGAAAATCACTAACGGTCACTAGGTTTACTAAATCGGTCTGACCGAGTTTAACTATTCGGTCCCACCGAGTTTGGTAGATTGTGTGTAACGGTAAGATTTTGTGTGGAGGCTATATATACCCCTCCACCTCCTCTTCATTCGTGGAGAGAGCCATCAGACTGAACCTACACTTCCAACATCCTATTTCTGAGAGAGAACTACCTACTCATGTGTTGAGGCCAAGATATTCCATTCCTACCATATGGATCTTGATCTCTAGCCTTCCCCAAGTTGCTTTCTACTCAAACCCTCTTTCCACCAGATCCAAATCCTATGAGAGAGAGTTGAGTGTTGGGGAGACTATCATTTGAAGCACAAGAGCAAGGAGTTCATCATCAACACACCATTTGTTACTTCTTGGAGAGTGGTGTCTCCTAGATTGGCTAGGTGTCACTTGGGAGCCTCCGACAAGATTGTGGAGTTGAACCAAGGTGTTTGTAAGGGCAAGGAGATCGCCTACTTCATGAAGATCTACCGCTAGCGAGGCAAGTCCTTCGTGGGCTTACCATGGTGGGATAGACAAGGTTGCTACTTGTGGACCCTTCGTGGGTGGAGCCCTCCATGGACTCACAGAACTGCTACCCTTCGTGGGTTGAAGTCTCCACCAACGTGGAAGTACGATAGCACCACCTGTCGGAACCACGCCAAAAACATCCGTGTCTCCAAATTGCGTTTGAATCCTCCAATCCCTTCCCTTTACATTCTTGCAAGTTGCATGCTTTATTTTCCGCTGCCCATATACTCTTAGCATGCTTGCTTGCTATATGTTGTGAATGTTAAACTTGTGCCTAAACTCCACTCAAACTTCAAAGAAACTTAAAAACTGCAACTTTGGTACTTAGTATCTAATAACCCCCCCTATAGACACCTCTTCTCAAGGTCCTACACACCATGGCCCAGAGGAGCAGATCTATGTACTCCGGCGCGATTCTCTCCGGGAGTATCGCCGCCTTTTCGCTCTGTTGCAGATATTTGGCCATGGATGTTGCCGTCGCAGCTAGTTGGTCCTTGTTGTCAAACCAAGACTGTATCTCCAACATCCTAGCTAGCTTCGCAGGGTCACCATCTGCGATCCTCACGTATCGGTTGTACTCCTCCATCGATATAGTTCTCCACAACACCTTCACTCGCCGGCGGTGGTTTTTGAATCGAAGAGGAGAGGAGCAGCGCTGGTTTTGGATTAGAATGGGAGAGGAGAGACGCTGGTTTTGGACTGGAACAGGAGAGGAGGGGCGGTGGTTTTGAAATGGACGAGGGGAGGAGCGGCGCTGGATTTAGATTGGAACAGGAGAGGAGTGGCGGTGGTTTAAGAGGAGAAGAGCGGAAGAGCGGCGCTGGTCTTGGAAGTATTTTGTTGTTGTTTTGCGTATTTTGGGTCAAAGTTTGACCACGTATTGTATTTGACAAGAAAAATGTGAATGCATGTCACCAAAAATTGTATCATTTGGTTCGTATCTGAATGTACTTTCAAATTATATTATTTTTGCAACGTATAACATATATTTTATGTGCGAAAATCATGGTCAATTATGACCCAGAATAAAAGGGAGACTAGTTAATGTGGGGCCGCTTTCTTAATTGAAGGGTAAATTGATTTTGATTTTGATCCAGTCACAGCCCGCCCTCTCGCCTAATCCTAAATCGCTGCAAGACGCCTCCTCTCCTCTTCTCCATTGCAAAACCACCTTCTCTCCTCTCCATCATCTCCATTCCAAAACCACCGTCTCGCCTCTCCCTCTTCTGATCTTCTCCATTGCAAAATCACCTCCTCTCCTCTCCATCATCTCCATTCCAAAACCACCGTCTCGCCTCTCCCTCTTCTGATCTTCTCCATTGCAAAACCACCTCTTCTCCTCTCCATCATCTCCATTCCAAAACCACCATCTCGCCTCTGTCCCTTCTCTATTGCAAGACCACCGTATCTCCTCCCATCTTCCAAAGCTAGCACCGGACCACTCAGAAGGACATCTATGGAGAGGATGCAGCAGCGAATCAGGAAGATCGCCGACGGCGACCAGGCAAAGTTAGCCAGGTTGAAGGAGATCCTTAGTTGGTTTGACAATGAGTGGGAAATTTCGAGGATGGTGCAGGCCATGTGGCAATGTATGCGAAAGAGCGAGACGGCGGCGATGAGGGCGGCGATGTACATGTACTCCTCGGCGGCAGTCACACTGCAGTCCTCCGAGTTCATCAAGTATCTCCTCTGGGCGATGGAGCAGACAGATTCGCCCGAGGCGAGAGTCAGGCGGAGGTGGTGGGCATACAGGTCGAAGGTCGAGCACCCAGAGGATAACGAATCGATCAAGTATGGTGTGCCGTTCATGAGGTGCAGAGTCAGCCGGAGCCACAGGAGTATTCGTTCTCCCACCGCAAGAGGCGGCCGGATGGCGCGATGTCGCTTCCCCGCCGTACTCCACGGTTCCCTCGATGCTCGCCTCGTTTCAACGGCGACGGTAGGGTTTAAGGTAAGCTTCGCACTAACCTAATCTTCCACCTGCTCATGCTTATAATCAGTGTGACAGCTAATGAAAATCATGCTTACAATCAGTCTCCGATACTACACCAATCTCTGGACCTTTGGGTCAAAGTTGTGACACAATGTACAAATAAAGAAAAATAGGTTGGTGCTTCTTTCAGAAAAGAGTACTCCCTAGAAAACTGCCAATATAAGCTACTAGTATTTGGTTAGAGGATTTGCTGCCGAGAAAGATCCGTCCACAGAGAGCGCCACATATCCCACTGGTGGTGGTGGATGCCAATGCGTGCATGCAGCATGGTTGGTGTCGGTAATTTTTACTTGGCACACCTCGCACTCTGCATATATGCCGGTTCCATATGTACATTTGTGCAGTTCCACCAAAATGCAGCTGAATAACCCTGTTTGCACGGATAATGAAAAAGCATGATTACATTATAGTGGCACTAGTTGATGAGACACACAAAAAAATAGAAGAAATTATTGTGATAGTATCATAGTATTCAATGTTGCGAGGGCGTGATGGACCCTGCAACGCCTCATACGATACGCCTCATACTGGACATCGTCCCAAGTCTCCCAGATACACCTTCTGCCAGTGATGAACATCAGTGTACCGCGGTAGTACAAGGAGGCGCCTTGAGACATTCAAATCTCTATTTTTGTACATATCAACTAAAATTAAGCACCCCAGTTTGCAGAAACGCTTAAACATTAACAATGGGACTAGTTGATGAAACATACTTTAACAAAGAGAAGCACTTTCTTTATCTACATTGGAAATGAAATGATAGAGATGACACTCGCTCTATTTTAACTGTATTATTACTTCATTTTATCGGTGACACAAGGGTCGAGCGGTGGCAAACGAGGTGTACCGTATGTCATGAGGATGGAGGCCGAGGCGCTTAGATCGATGTCAAGCTGGCTCTTTCAGTCACCAACATGGATGATTCAATTCATGGGACCTTTTGGTGCAGTTCACCTAAAATGAAGCAATGTCCTGTGAGCTAGCAGTTTCTTCTTCAATTTTTTTTAAGAAAAGGGCTCCAGCCCTGGTTCCATTTCCATCAGAAAATGAAACCCACAGAGCTTCTTCTTCATTAGTTGCAATAAAATTGAGCAACATCAAGGTTGGTTGTGAAGCTCCTGGAATGCTCAACTATAATTTCGATATCATTTGTAAAGTTCAACTAAGATCGACCGTGAAATGTATATCTCTGTTTGCACAAAAAATGTGGAAAGGAGGGTGACTAACAAGGGATGAAACATGCATCAAATGAAAAGAAGCATGTTCCTTATCTGAATGGAAATCCTACAAGGACAGTAGCAATTTCTAAAGCAGTGGCATTGCTAGATATTAGTGTGGGCATTAGGATTAACTATGACAACCGTTAAATACGACATACTTTGGGCACGGGAGAGTAGGCGGACCAGATGCTTGCATTTCTAACGAAAAGAACCAACTTATCTTAATGGGAAATTTTAGTAGGACATGTAAAGAAGTGCCATTGATTCAATTATCGGAGGCATTACATTGAAAACAACATTGGTTTAACGTGTCCTTACTTTTAACAAAGGCGATCGCTACATTTTACCAGGGCATTACATAAGAGTGGCTCGGGCAACAAACATCGTAATGGATATCCGGTTGGTCCCATTTTTGTTCCGTATAGCCACCTTATACTGTGTGAGGCTATCGAATCTAGTGCTGTACTTACTCTGTTGACTTGTCCCCCAGTTCCCTCTTTCTTTCCTTTTTAAACCAATAGATCGGGTTTATATTGAGTTTGTACTGCGTTTCCCTTTATTTCTCTATTAGACCTAGAGACCAGTTGGATAGCCAGTCTCTGCTACTTTTCGCCCCCATTATTTCCTCTTTCGACCAAGTCCTAGATTCAGGTAACAAATCCTCCCCCACCCCACCCCCTTTCTTCCTTGTTTGAACCAAGTAGTACTAGATTCGAGTGCATGAACTAGTTTTACCTCTTAAACGTAAAAATTTAGGGGGTTTTCGAACAGCCGATCGATCCTATCTACGAGGGGGCCTGAGAAATAGTAAAAATACAAATGCAGCGATGTCAGGAGCTCGGGAAGTAGAGCAAGGCCGGTTTTGAAGGAAGTTATACCTGGTGGTCACCGGGATGTCGCTAGGTGGGCGGCGGGTGGCCGGATCTGCCCACACTATGGCAGCGAGGAAGAAGGGGTCGGAGGCCCTCCCTCGCCAGCGGTGCTTGGGACAGAACGGTAAGGCAGACTGATCGGGACGCGCCCAACAGTGGGTAAGAGCCGTCGCCGAGGACGACCGCGTAAACGTTGCACCTTCTCACCTTCCCCGGCGGAGAGGATCTGGCTGGATCTGTGACCAGCGGTGAGCAGAGAGAGAGAGTGTGTGGCCACGGCTGTCATGTTTAGATCTGGAGAGGCCGAGACAGTGTGAAGAGAGCAACACTAGCAAGCAAGCGCGGAGGCTCCTGCCTATATAGTGGAGTAGTACTAGTTTTCTTTTGTCTACCGAGTCGGCTTGACCTCGTCAATGACTGTCGAGTAGTCTTCATGCACGTGGCCCGAGGCGCAGCTTGTCGCCATTTTGATCTGAAGCGCCGGATTATAACATATAACACAAAAAAATGCCACATGACAAGAAATCATAACCTCACTGCCCAAAGGAGACAACATGAATGCCGACGGACAAACTAGACGAGGAACAAAGCTCAAATTAAAGATAAACTCGTAGAAAAGGGGTCCATCGATAGATGTCCTAATTAACATAGCCGGCTTGACCTAGATGGCAGCCGAGTAGTCACTGTTCGTGCATGTACCCCCAATGACTAGCCCAACTCAGTTGTCGCTGTTTAACCCTCGCAGTGATCCGAATCACATGACACCTAATTTTGTGAGATGACAAGAAACCTTTTTTTAGATTTCTCACCACAACTACAGCCATGTACAACACAGCCTGCATGATATGTAGATGATAACCAATCCAGGCGTGTTTGCTGGAGTCTGGTCACATGCATGGACGAACTGATCTACCGTGTCTTGCAGGGATCGTCCAGGCACCAACGTAGTACTACAACACTTCTCTAGTACTATCGCTCGTCTCCCTCTTCTATTAATTCACCCGACTTGCGGGGCCAGGGAGTGTGCCTATGGTCGGTTCTCAATTGCCGTCCCACATGTGTGTGCGAACGCAATATTAAGGCGTTCCATTCGGAGAGCAGCGTGCCAGACCGACCGACCGTCTGGGGTGCGACGCGAACGCGACGGGCATGCTGTATACTCCGTACATGTGTACCGCCGTTTTCTAGACGCTTTGCTCCATGGCGCGGGCGCAATCCGTGGATACAAAATTAGTATACTGTATACTATTTAAAAGTCAAGGGCGGGGCTTTTCCTGCGCGGTAGGCGGCGGGGCAGTTCCGTCTAGTCGGTTCGACAGAGATGCGAGAAGACGAGGGAGTAGGCTGCTACAAACGTAGGGCTGTGTGATTTGACAGCGAGTTACTGCTGGACAGGTGGGGCCCCGTGATTCGATTTTCCATTATCATTTTAACTGCGGCGCTACGGCCGGCGTGAGTCTCCTGATTCCTGACCACCTCCATACAGGTGCCTCTCCCAATGCTCCACCATTTAGTAGCGGCTGGCTCTTGCATGAGAGCCCACTTCTCCACTTTTTCCTTGCCTCTCTTTCCCCCACATATGCAAAAATGCCATGTAAAGCGCACTATTGTACTTACTTGCTCCTACAGGTGCTTAAGCTTGCCACATAGGCATAAAGTCTGATGTGGAAAGTTAATCAAGAAGAGAGAGACTAGTTTGGTGACCCAAGGAAGAAACGGTGCTAAGCGCGTGTACCTAGGTGAAAAGACAATTTTGAGTCTATAGCTAATTAAACTAGTAGAATGCCCATGCGTTGCTACGGGCAAATGATTGAAAATAAATTAAGAAGGCACCTATATGTTAGATACTTGACAAAACGCCACTTCTCTTTTTGGCAATAAAAACAATATCCAACGATTAGGAACATGCTACCACCTATTCATATTCTCCCTCCTTTCCCATAATGGTTACTCCTCCTCCATCAAGCCCTACCCAAGCCTAATTTCTATCCTCCATCCCCGCAACCCTAGGAACATGCTACCACCTATTCATTTTCTCCCTCCTTTCCCAAACAGTTACTCCTCCTTCATCGTGCCCTACCCAAGCCTAATTTCCTTCCTCCATCCCCGCAACCCGCGGCTATCACCTCCCCCCTCCCCTCGACCTCCCACCACCGCCATGTCGGTTGCCGCCTCGGCCATCCTCAATGAACAACTTTGATGTCACCCCTCCCCCACCTGCACGCCCATGCACCTTCACTGGTTAAGTTTCAGACTCGCTCCTACTTGTACATGGCTCGGCCTCGCTGTGGTTGGCTCTCCTCATGTCATCCCCGTCTTCGGCCTCGTGCAAATCAAAAAGTCAGTGACACAACAACAAAAATTCAGACACATTGAGATTTAGCAAAACCGACAAAATCAAAGAAGTGGGCGATACTTGATTCATACACATACTTCACAATGCAAATTTTTCATACATCAATCATATGTCAACAATTCATTCAAACAATCAATGGACAATTATTTGATATCACAATGATATAATTCCGCTTCACCTGAAGGTCCAAAAGTACAGTCTTCTCTACCACTTTATTTACAAAATCAATTATATTCAATGTTCCTAGAAAAAATGGAAGTGATTACACAAACCTATCAGTTACTCATGTTTGCATGCCTTGTCCTCTTTACCGCAAGAGTACTCCACCAAACATCGAGCTTCGCAATAACCCCAATTATCACCCTCATTGAGTTTACCATCTTCCTCGACAACAATTGTGTAGATCTTCAAGTGCCAGACTTTAAAAATGACAATGAACTTGAGCATTGATGGGAAGGTAACAATTTTACACGATCACACTCTAGCCTTGGGCCACAACTTCACTTTCTTCCCATGCCACCTTCCTTGGTATCTCCCTCCTTTCTCCCAGCTTTGTCACCTCCCTCCATCCTTCCTGATCCTCCCTTCTTTCACCTCCCTGTGTTGCATGTCCACCACTCTTGCATCTCTGCTGGCACAAATCAGCAAATGACATGTCTTGAACTTGATTCCGACAAAAAAAATCTATTGGGTTAAATAAAAAATTAAACATTATTTTTACCCTATATTTGAACAGGAAGAAAAGGAAGTAGATTCAATTCACACATATGAGTGGGGGTTGCAACTGCACACAGTACCTACGCAAATGCCTAATGTGAACAACTGTCATTGCTCAAACACACTTATCAGTTGCTCTTTGTACCTTTGCATTTACTCCTCAATCACCCTGCAACAAGACATGACATCATCTTCATTCACCTCACGTTAATATTTAGGTCAGAAGACATGGAGAACTTGAGACTTGGGAGTTGATGGAATCCATTGTCTTGCTCTACAAACTTTATTATTTCACCATATTTCCTTCTACATGTGCTCTTTTAAGAAGGCACGTGAAATAAGAGCCGCAACGGATGATGTAATGCCCGCTCTCGAAATAGTTTACCAAAATAGGTGTAATGCCAGCTCACAAAATTGTTTACCAAAATAATTCAAGTTCACTATCGTAAATAAATACAGTGAATTTCTTCTCATTTTGAATCATCTACTTCACTTCATCAGCAACTTGCTTTGCAGCTCGATCTGAAGAAAAGAAGAACTGAGTTCTCCAGCACATGTGCAATCTCTGGGACCTAAAAGTTTCAAATAATAGATAACAAGGGCTTCTAAAAAACCCAAATAAAAGGCACAAAAAATCATGATAAATGGATTAGTAGCTAAAGGCCTCATCATCACAAATTCATCATCCATATACGTACATTAAATTGTACAATACTTGATGGTAGTCAATGGGAAAATAGTTCATCATTTTTGGATAAGTATCGTGTCATTTGATTTGTACCTATTTCATAGGAGTTGATAATAAATGCCAAACTACCATCTGTTGTCATTTGTTGTGTTACTATTGCAGAGTTGATCATATAAACAGTTGTTGGACGCCTATTTTTTTAAAGGATCCACTATAGTCATACAACAGATTATTGTTAGCTTGTGATTCACCAGATCAAAACCACAAGGTCAAGCTAAGTAAGCTCCTTGAAGACCCAACATGAACAGGGGGTTCAGGATTGTGACACCTACTTTGTCCCTATGTAAGAAGTGAACCTATAAAATAGAGTTCACGAATTAACCTATGAAGATGAACAATCCTAAAATTTGATTATATGAACATTTATTTCTGAAACTCGATTGATGTCCATTGTGTTGCCTCCCTCTCTTCATATCTGACGCATGCTGGTCAACTTCCAATCGGCATACATTACTTGCACGTATCAACCAAAAGAGCAACGCACTACAGAGAACATGAAGTATCAAGATTTTTTAAAACAACGGCCATTAATGTGTTGCAACAATAGATCTCCCTAGAACTACCCTAACCTTGCGTATGCATGCATCCTATTGATCTGTAATCACCTAGCTAAAATAAAAATCTAATCATTAGGGTCCAATCTAAAACCCAACAGGGAACATAACAATTGCAAACAAAAGTCATTAGGACTTTAGGAGTCCATAGCTGTGAAATACAGGTTAGCGCAACTACGTAGAGGAGTCGGGGCCTCTGCGTCGGCTCCCAGCTATAGCAGTATATGCGACTTACCTTGCCTGGCTATGTATGTTTGTACTTTCAGTTGCGCGTGACGAAGATCCTCGTGCCAAGTGCATGGCCATATGGCCCATATCTTCTTTTGACTTGAACATAGCCTCCATCACGCCAGCAAGTGTAATGCTTCCATTTGCAGTTTTGTCGAATCTGAATAGGCACTCTAGCAGGCGCTGCCACTTTTGCAACAGACCCATGATCATCAAGTAAATCAAATAATTCCTCCTTGAATATCTGATGCGAACTGCAACACAAACAAAATGGTAATAAGAAAAATATATATTCCAATTATTTAAGTAAAGATAACTGCTACCAGCTAGTGTACCTCGATGAAGGATACCCTAATTAAGAACTCTGTATGACGGTTCATCGCATCAGATTTCCTGAATATCGTCTCCATGAGAGGTGCAATTATTCCTCCACGATCAGCTTCACCAGTATAATTGGTACCCGTCGTATATGTCTTTCCGGATCCAGTCTAAATATTGTACGAGAAAAAGCCAAGTTATAAGTTAAACATCCAAGAACTAATATTACTCTTAACACTATAACTATTCGTTGTTACCTTGCTACTATCTATGTTCTAAGTTGAGATCTGGACATTAGGGATCCCATAACTAAACAAGCCATAATATGTTGTTTGAATTATTGGAAGCAAGGTGGTAAAAGAAATGATGTGAAAAAGTTAACGGTGCAAACTCATATGATTAAGCCATTCCTAAAAAGAAAGTTGACAGATGTCATGATTATTTTCTCGAGAATACAGACACCTTTGGTTTCGTTTCTATGAAAGGGAGCCAGGGTAGCTCCCCTTTGATTGAAAAAAAAGATACAGAGACCTGATTTCATGGACCACCCTCGGATGGCAACAAACCAGATAAATAGGCGAATGAATGAATCAACTTCCAGAACATGTCATGTCGACCCAAATCTATCATGTTCCTACCCATCTGGCAGTTGAATTTGTAATCCTGGGAGCTCATGTTGCCAAGACCACTAGAGGCAACCAAAGAAAATCATACATGCGGCTCGCCCAACATGACAGTGACGCAATCCATGCAGCCGAGAAGGAGCTTCGGCGTGACCCTGTCGCTTAATGGCTGCGATGCCATATCCGAGCTCTCCATCGGATCCCTAAACAAGAATTCGCATAACCTATAAAGAAAAGGTGCAAGACCCAAACTATAAGCCAAGGAAACAAGAAATCTGGGCATTCCAAGCCGGAAATATGAGAAATCCGGACATTTGGGTGAAGTTTTGAATTCGCCTCACCTCAGCTCCAGCGCCGGTGAGCACCCACACCGCATGATTGGTAAGGCAAAAAATTGTGTTGCAAAATTTGACATAAATAAGAAAATGTCTACTCTTTCATTCACAACTTGCACTTTATTTGAAAATCAACATGGTATAAGAAAAAACATGGTAAATACAAAAACATATAGTAAACTTCATCCGATAGTCTATCACTATCTTTCGACGTCAGGTTTCTCATAATTTGTTGAATCCTTAGCACAACCTATACGAAACTGATGGAGGCCTCATCAAATTGATCATGATTAGTCCAAGATGAACGCAATCAAACCGCGATGGTAGCTCCTTCCTATTTCGGTAAACTAACGTTTTATGGAACATCAGAATAGTTGATAAATTTTTAGACACTCCCAATCACGAGTCCTTAATTCTGTGTCATCGTGATGCTACCTCCAGCGAATAATGTAGTACAAATTGATTCTTTAAGATATTATCAAACCCATGACATGCACTTGATAGTTGATACAGGACGACACTTGACATTTTTCTCTCTGAATCTGAATAGCAGCTACACATTCAGTTGGGATTTCACAATGAATCAGAATAGCAGCTAGACATTCAGTTCACAGTATCATCGTTCACTCTGTCGTGTGCATTCAACACAAAAGTTGCTGGTTTGCTGGTTTGTTGTCGGCTATTGGGCTGCTCTGAACTGAGCCTATAAGCTAGTATTTCTGTCATATAAAAAGTACATACCTATATACGAATTTTTGGCAAAAGAATTTGGATGTGCATCTGTACACCCATGTCCCATGGTGGATCTGCCCCTGCCTGTAAGGAAGCGAGTACTCGTCGGGGAGGAGAGGGGTACCTTCTGGAGAAGATTCACCTTGAGGAGATGGGGGATCAATGGAGAAGAGAGGCATCGGGATGCATAGCCATCCCTGGTCGTGGCCGGTGAGGTCGTATGGACAGGGCCGCACGGGCCTTTGTAGAGGAGGGGGGGAGGGGGTAGAGGATTGGCGGATGGGGAAGGGAAGTACCAGGGGTGTGGTGCCGACTCATTGGTCTCAGATCGCCGCCGGTCGCCGGTATCCGAGGGGCCACTGCCGGTGGTGTCCTGGTGTTCCTGATCCACGACGGCCGCGTCCCGGTGATCCGCGACATATCCGAGGCGCGACAGTGGCGGTGGCTTCCTGGTGATCCGCGACGGCAGCGACGGTCGCTGGCGTCTCCCTGGTTCGGCGGTGGCGGCTGCGTCCCGGGAGAGGAGGAGCAGCGGCTGCGGCGATCTCGTGCGTCTGCAATCACAGATCGTACGTCGAAGGGATCGAGAGGAGCAGGAGGCATTGCTCGTACGTGCGTGCGGTTTGTTTGGCTTTTTTTTGCTGGTTTAATTTCGTAGGTTAACCTTCATAGATTTTTTTAGGACGATTTTCTGTCGATGAACCGTAGTGTTTCACAACGGGCATCGTGGTAGTATACCGATTTTCTTTGGCAGTCTCGAGGGTGGAAGGGGGGAATCCATGGGGATTGGGAAGTGGGATCGAGGACGAAAATTAACCGTCTCTGGTGGGACGAAAATTGACCGGCGGAGACTACCAACTGCTCCATTAGGAGTAGAGATGAAGCAAACTTAGCAACACCATTTCATTGGAAGAGGTCACTACTTAGCAAATGCAATAAATAATAGTACTCCCTGTGTCCCATAATATAAGAACGTTTTTGGCACTACACTAGTGTCAAAAACGTTCTTATATTATGGGACGGAGGGAGTACCGAAGAAATAGATAGAGAGGAGTAAAAAAATATATACACTTATAGCCAACCATATAGCTAACCTTGTTGTAGTATGAGTGACTAAGTGATGACATGCCAACATCAGATAGCCTAACACACCATGTTAAATCTCCAAGGGCGCGACCGCGCGTGCGACGCGACGGTCGTGGTAGGTGCGACCATGATACGGGGTGCTGGAAGCCCTTGGATCTGAGATCAAACGGTCGCATGCTAAGTTGCTGAAAATTTGCAGAATAACCCTCCCACGGCAACCGGCAAATTTCCTCCCGCGGGCCGGAGTAGGTTTCTCAGTTTGCATGCGGGTTTAGTGGAGGCGAGGAAGCATGTTCAGCCGGGCGTGCAGTGGACGGCGCAGTACTATTCGATTTGACAACTAAAACTAGTATATTATAAAAAACAAAGAAGAGTAGTAGAGATAGAGATAAGAATAGAGACTAGGGAGGAGCACCATCTACTGCATCGTGGGCTACTCCTGCGCTCCATTCGGCGGCCGCAACGTCCCCTACAGCCACTCCCTCCTACACTCCATTCGGCAGGCGCTGTTGACATTTGGGGAGCGCACTCTCGCGACTGCTAGCAGCCACGACTTCACCGACGACGACTTCTTCCCCGACCTCGGCAACCTCCTCCTCAACGACATGGGCGACAACCTCAACGCCAATGGTGCTGCTCCCGTTGCACCATATGTGTTTCTGTCCTTCCTGTTCGAAATCGTGGTAGAATTCATGTTTCTACTCTGTGTCCTAGACTCAATCTGTTCATCTGCTATGCTAGTCCGCATGATTAGTTTAATCTCTGTTATAGCCGTCATGATTTATTTTGTAGTAAATCTCGTAGTAACTTGCTCATATATTCAACTGGCGGAACGTCCCCTACAGCCACTCCCATTTCATGGACGGCCTGGTCGATGCCTCCAAGGAGCCCTTTGTCTACTGCTATGAGTGCCCGGTGCCGTTTTGGGGCTCGCCGGCGGACATCGTGCATCACCTGACGCAGGCGTGCCGCGATCACTACTGGCCCTTGGCGAAGAACATCAAGTACGAGACGTGCTACCCGTTCACCATGCCGGAGTCGCTGGAGGATCAGCGCCGCCTGCTAGTCTCGGAGGAGGACGGCAGCGTCTTCCTCTTGATCGTGGCCACCGGCGAGGCCCACGCAGGCCGCCGCCACATCTCTGTAGTGTGCATCAGGGGCGACGCCACTGACGCTGACATTGACACGAGACCGATGTACGGGTGCGTGCTCACTATTACTACCCTCGAAGGTCCATGGCGGCGACATCGCTACGCTGTCTGACTTGGACTCTGCCGAGCTGGGACCTTCCGCCGATGTGGACATGGAAGACGATGGTATTATTTGACCCCAACAATGTGATGGGGACTTCAAGGAGGTTCACCGACATATGCATTACTAAGTTAAATGTTGATCATTAGTCTTCGCTCAATGTAATCCGCTGTCTAAGCATGTGGAGACTTCCATGCATGATCTTGCTCTATTGGAGTATCGCGCATGAATAAAAGTGTAACCATTTATGGTTTAGTCTAGAATCTTCCATGTATGAATTTTTACTACAGTACCGGTGAAAGACTTATGATGAACCATTTTCTGCAAAGCACAATAAGAGTTATTTCTTCACAAGTTTTGGATGCAGGTTGAACAGTTGAACGCTTTTGTTTGCAAAAGATACTTTTTTAATCTATTTCACCCGTATGTTTCTGAGCTCTAGAGATGAAATAATATCCAAAGAAACCTATCGATACCTGTTACACATGAGATGACCCCCACATCCTTTGTCAAAATAAACAACACCCCGATCAATGCATTTCACTCTTCCGTAAAGCTGACGGCACCTTACTTTCTCCTACAGTGTGCTTAAGCTTGCCACATAGGCATAAAGTCCGATGTGGCAAGTTAATCAAGAAGAGAGAGACTAGTTTGGTGACCCAAGGAAGAAACGGTGCTAAGCGCGTGTACCTAGGTGAAAAGACAATTTTGAGTCTATAGATAATTAAATGAAGCAAACTTAGCAACACCATTTCATTGGAAGAGGTCACTCCTTGGCAAATGCAATAATACTAGTACTCACATGTCCCATAATATAAGAACGTTTTGGCACTACACTAGTGTCAAAAACGTTCTTATATTATGGGACGAGGGAGTACTGAGAAAGAGATAGAGAGGAGTAAAAAATACACTTATAGCCAACCTTATAGCCAACCTTGTTGTAGTATGAGTGACTAAGTGATGACTATGTATGACATGCCTACATCGATAGCCTAACGCACCATGTTAAATCTCCAAAGGCGCGACCGCCGAAAGCAACGCGACGGTCGTGGTAGGCGCGACCATGATACGGGCTGTTGGCAGCCCTTGGATCTGAGATCAAACGGTCGCATGCTAAGTTGCTGAAAATTTGCGAATAACCCTCCAAAGATAGGATATTCACCCATAGGTCTAGAATCACGCCATGCAACCGCTCGATCTCAGATCCAAGGGCTCTCGGAAGCCCAGATCATGGGAGAACGGAAAGCCACTACCCAGCCGTTCGCATGTCGGGCAGTTCGCTCCTACTGCCCCTCGCCGTCCCTTTAATACTACGCGGTTCGCTCCTAGTCATCCCGTCCATTCACATTACGGCAGTTCCACTAATCCTAACCCTCCTCCCAAATCCATGGTGTCCCAAATCTCCCCGATCGGCGGTTATTACAAGGTCAGAACCATCATCGGCGATGAGTTCGACGTCATCTACACCCGTTCTTCCGCGACGGTGAAAGGATGCCTTTCTCGCCTGCACGCATGTTCAAGACTCGAGATGATGAATGGTTCATGGGCTAGATGTTGAGTACACCACAGTCCTGGGATGAGAGAAGGATCTAAAGGACGAAGAGAGGAAGAAGCCTGCCGTGATCCAGGTTTGCGTGCATGACTTATGCTTGGTCTACCACATATGCCATGCCGACGTTGAGTGCCGGATTTTAAGGACTTCCTCGAGAGCAACCTAGTCAAATTCGTTCTCAGAGACTTTGGTAACGACAAAGAAGTCCTCCGTCGGATAGGCCTCGTTGTAGGAAACACCTCCGACCTCCAAAAGAATCGGTTGGTGTCCTCTCGTCAGCCTTCAATGCAGACCCTGGCAGGGTCAGCATTGAAGGCTGACGAGACCATACGGTAAACTGGAGAAACCTCCATACACGTTTCATCGTCATGCATGGCAGCGGAATGTACTAGATATAGACCACATCCACTACGCTGCAATGGAGGACTCCGAGTAAGGTGGCAGTGTCATTGCTCCTGGTGGTTCTAATGCATTGTCTACCGGGATAGTTGCAAAGTTTAATTTCATGTGTGCTTAATTTAATTTGAGGGGTGTGTTGTGACGAGACCATACGGTAAACTGGTGGTCAACTCCCCCTGCTGATTGAGCTCAGTGGGCATGTCGTCGAGGCTCTCCTTCAGCAACTCCATCAAGCCTTGGATGAACTCCTTCTGCTTATTGAGGTGCTTATTGAGCTAATCGGGCATGCCGTTGAGGGATAACGATTCCAGCTCCGCCGGCTCGGCATGTTCGCCTCCGCCGCTAGGGCGCTCATGGGAGCCATCGCCTGCCCGTGAGAGATCTTTCGAGGTCTCTGCGTGGCGGCGAGCCCTCTTTTTTTCCGCAGCCTTGGTTGCCGCTCCCTTGTTACGAGTAGTTCTCGACCTAGAGCTCTGCTCACCGGCCATGGCAACGAAGGATGAAGAAGAAGCACTTATGAGGAGGAAAGGTAGAGTAATTTCCGGTTAGGTAGTTCCCCTTCTTATAACCTAGGTACTAGCACTAGTACTAATACCTGCATAGTGGGGACACGTTCAGGTTTGGTACGTACTAGTAGGTGTGAGCAGGCTTTCGAATGTGATGGGAACAAGGTAAAGATTAATTTATGGTTTTGGTTTCGAGGCCCGAAACGGCTCCCAATGAGTTTAGCGTAACATAAATTTCAAGTACTACACTGCTCAAATGTGTAAATATTATGTTACTGTCAAAAATTGGCACAAAATACGAAGAAGACCAATGGAAGTACTACTTAGCAACCCACGATTTAACTACTCACATGCGCGCAGTGGAGTAATAAAGTCTTTCTTCCGCCCTCACGTCCACTCAATTTGCATGCCCTGTATTAATTGACCATGAATGAAGTGAACGACTTTACATGCGTCAAATTATCACATGGGGTGGATCTTTGTACAAAATTGCGTCCGCCCGTGTACCCGCGTGTGCGTGCGAGGGAATGAGTGCGTGCATGGCATGCGTGCACATCTTCGCTTCGTGCATGTACCGCCAGTATGGCTCAGGGAGGACGAGTACATTCTTCTGGAACCAGCAGCACGTCACTGTGATCAATCCACGCAAGGAGGTCGCGAACAACGCCTCCACATGTGCCACGTGGCTTCATGAACTGTAAGAGAGACACTGTGTAGCGTGCCATTGGTATTCTAATTTACGTGTTTTGCACATACTCGAAGTACTAGTAAGGTACACGTGCATTGCACACATCAGATTTTGCAACCAAATTATGAATAAATGCCACACTATAGCATGTAAGGTCTGAGTCATATATGCCTGATGTAGCCCTTCGTTTAATTCTTATAGTTCATCTCATTCAAAATCAATTAGAGGGTGCTTGGATACGTTTTAGTCCCATGACTAAAAGTAGTGAGCCTAAAACATGCTAGCCTCACCCATGCTTGGATCCAAATACTAAGGAGACTAAAATCAAGTTAATGAGCATTTATTATCCTCCAAACCCTCCAATCCAGAACTCGCCCGTGTTAAAGGAGAGGAGTTAAATGAGGAGAGAGAGGACTAATCCACATTTTAGTAGGGGAA
The DNA here is from genome assembly GCA_021605205.1 of Aegilops longissima. Taxonomy (NCBI): domain Eukaryota; kingdom Viridiplantae; phylum Streptophyta; class Magnoliopsida; order Poales; family Poaceae; genus Aegilops; species Aegilops longissima. The sequence continues at coordinate 556,009,153 of CM038679.1, read as the reverse complement.
CCCCTGACTAAAAAATTTTAGTCTCAAAACTAGTTTTAGCCCCACTTTAGTCAGGGGTGCTTGGAACTTTAGTCCCTTCAAGAGACTATTTTTAGTCAGACTAAAATAAGTCCCTTGGATCCAAGCACCCTCTTAGTTTTTATAAAAAAAGCTAAGAACGCGGGAATAGGAAAAACATGGGATTATTGTGGAATGTCGTCTTGAATCCTACAAGATTGTACGAGTGTTTGATTGTGCATGGAAAAAACACTGAATTATTTCAAAGAGGTTTGAGTGTATTGGATGTTTCCTATGAAATCTAGTGCAAATGAATCATATGGAAAAATTCCTATGGTTTACAATCCTACGAATCAAACAACCAAGATCGAAAAAATTCCTAATGATTAGAATCCTCCAAAATTCCTTTGAGAATCCTTTGAATCAAAGAAGCCCTTAATCTATTTTATGATTCATGGAATTGTGCATTGTAAAGCATAAAGTAAAAACAAATAATGGCAATTCAACTAGAAAAAAAGTTTCGGCAGTTATGATACGGAAGATTCTAGAACAAAAGAGAACCACTGTTGTTTTGAGGTTTGTGCATTATGCTTAAGTTCAACTATGGAGTCTGCTAGATTGTACATGTGGCAAAATCCGGTGGGGGGCTAGAAGATGGTGCGAGGGGACGAGTGGAGGGAGACTATGAAGGAATGCTCAAGTGCGAGATCGATATTTAGAGAGAGGGGGCGAACACGTGCGCTATTGCACGCAGTGGCGAAGCCATGAAAAATAAATGAGCTAAGGGGCCAAGCATTGCTAATCTTTTACGAGGAGGGTCGATTCATGAAATTAAACCTTTTTTAGCAGTAATTGTCTAATGATCACATTCATATTAGCCTCGATATATAGTGATGTTAGGGGGGGGCAGGGCCCTTACTACCCCCTGTCTTTGCCATTGTGCACGCGTCTGAGAGATTAAGCGGAAGGCATGGAAGATGAGAGGGGGACGTTGGGTATATAATTAATGTGGGTGTATTAGCTATATACTTCAATCCTATATAGAGAGGTATAGATTGATCGATGTGGACGTGGGAAAGAGGGTGAGACCTCACTGGATATATCGATTGATCGGTATGTGTGGAAAATTATGAAAGACCTAGCTATATACACACATACATAGAGGAACATCGATCGTTGCGCATGCACGCGTGAGAGATAAAGAATGCCCGATATGATGGAGAGGGGGATGTGTGTGGGTGTGTGCCTTCATGGGAGACCGACCTGAAGAAAAAGATTGCATGCGTGCGATGGATAATACCGACTGGTAGTGTGTGTGCATGCATGCATGAGAGAAAGTTAGTAGTACAATTATAAATAGAAGACTACTGTGTGGGTGTAAAAGAATAGGTGAGGTCATAATCAATGTAAAGTTGAATTCAAATATTTGAATAAGAGATCCTGATGTTTGAAACCCATGCATGCGTGAATATAACGGAGATCTGCGCGGTGTGGTTTGGAAATGAGCATGTTGTAATGTATACACATTGAACAAGGTCAGACTGATTTGAATTTGAGATACCGATGGCACACATCATTTGGCCACGTCGCATCCGTGCATGGACACACTATTCTAATTGGAGATGATGGGCGGCCTCGCATCACATATCTATATCTATACCCCTATATATATACTATATTTTATATTTTTTTATATTGTGTGCGGGTAACTTTAACTTTGAAAGATGGTCGTTGGATATCATCTAGATTCCACCAGATTTGAGCACTATTGGTTGTTGGATATCATCTAGATTCCACCAGATTTCGCCACATGTATAATCTAGAAGACTCCATGGTTGAAATTAAGCATAATGCACAAACATCAAAACACAAGCACTTCTTATTTGTTCTAGAATCTTCTGTATCAGAATTGCCTAAATGTTTTTCTACGTGATTTGCCATATTTTGTTTTTACTTTATGTCTTACAACGCACAATTCCATGAATCTTAAAATAGATTAGCTTTCTTATAAAAACTAGATGATTTTGAATGAAATGAACTATAAGAATTAAACGAACATCTAAATCATGCATATAGGACTCAAAGCTTGCATGCTATAATGTGGTATTTATTCATAATTTGGTTGCCAAATCTCATGTGTGCAATGCACATGTACCTTACTCTAGTCTAAATGGTGTTTGTGTGTGTGTTGTGCGTGGTGAGGTGCAAATTGTCTTTTTTGGGTACACGTTAAGCTAGTTCTTCCGAAATTTCAAGCTGCGCCTTGTTATGCCGAAAATTCAAGCTAGCGCGTCCTGTCTGTCGTCTTCTGCTAAACTCCCGCCTCTTCAACCCGCGCTTTGTTAGCCCGAAATATTTAAGATATATCTTTGTCTCACAGTTCGGCAACTCCTCCATCTCAACCCGCGCTTGCTATTCAAATTACAACACGCGAAAAACCCCACCTCCCGTGAAATCCCGACACGTGAAATGCCCGTGGTACCCTCAAACGAAAGAACCGCCTCAAATCGATGGGGGTACTTTCGTAACTTACCTCACATTTCGACAAGCGCCTCTAAGCCATGGTTCCCCACCGCCATTCCATCCGCCCACCCATTCAGACACCAAGGCGCGAAAACCCGCGACGAAACCCACACCCTGCTCCGTCCGCCACCCAGCCGGAGCCTCTTCCCCGACGATGTCGTCCACATCAACACCTCGACTTCCCTCATCCACCGTACCGGATGAGGATCCGTCGTCGATCTCATCGTCCCACCAGTTCAGCCACCCCGTCCTCCACCTCCAAGGAGCTGCCCCGACATTCCCCTCGTCTTTCGCGCCACCTCCATTCCCACACCGCCGTCTTCACCTGCACCACCGGAAGAGCATCATCATCACCGTTTCCTCGGATGCAGCTGCGGCCTAATCGGCCCCACCAAAGAGTTTGTACACTAGTCGCCGCATTTTATTCTTGATTCGATCTCACGGTGCTGCCAGCGCTCGGTCCCGAGCCGACACGACACGACTCCATCCGCGGCAGCGTCGCCGGCCACTTCCTCCACGGCGTCGCTCCCTCGGCGGCGATGTCCACATCAGTAGGAGCTGCTGCTGCTTTAGCTCTCGCTTGCGCTGCTGGTCTGCTCTTGTTCCTGGTCCCCTGCCTGGTCTGGTCTTGCTATTGCTCTTGCTGCGCTGCTGCTCTCGCTATTGCTTGCGATGCTGCTCCGATTTAGCTACACTTCAGTCGACTGAATCGACTTTTGGGTCGACCGATTTTCAGGGGTGGGGGGGCTCGCGGGGTGAAGGAAGAACCAGCCGCAGCGGGATGGGGCTCACGGAGAGGTACCCCACTATCTATCTTAGGGTTCAAGATGGGGGTGGTCGCCATGGGTGGCGGACGTTAGCGGGCGGTGGCGTGGGATCGCGGAGAAAAGCTCGGCATGTGGGGCCCAGAGGGATGGTTGGGGCGGCGGGACGAGCGGTGGGGAGTGTTTTCGGGCAGGTGGGCGGCGATCACGATCATGGGCGGCGGGGGCTGCTGTTTGGCCGGTGGTGGTGGCGGCTCGAGGGTGGAGGTTGAAGATGAACCGCAGGCCCTTGATTTCGTATCCAACGACTGCAAAATCGACTGACTAGAGATGAAAAAGTCAGTCGACCAACGTGTAGCCTCACCTTGCTAGTGCGTTCAGTTTCGACAACAAAATTCAGTTTTGACAGTTCAATTCAGTTTCGACAGTTAAGTTTAGAGATGAGCGGCTGATGTATTTTACATCTAGCACTTTGTGGTTATGTATTTTACGTCATGTATTGGAGATGCTATTAGAATTCCACTCAGGTTAACGTTGTTCGTTGTCTCTCTTGTCCTGCTTCAGCCTCGGCGTCGTCCAACTCACCGGAGCTACTCCAACGATGAAACCCTCCATCACAGCGGTGCAGTACCTCGGGCTCCATCTCCAGATGCCTAAGATCTTCTTCCCCTCCTACGACAGCAAAGTCAGCCGGAGCATCCTCACCGGCCAACCCAATCACGCTGAGATCGACATGGCTTCGCAAAAGAGGTTGTACACTTGTTGCATCTCTTTTTTACTCTACATGTTATATATATTGTCCACTGAGCACTTGTAGTCACGGGAAATACGAGTATTTTGTCCTACTATATGACAAGCAGTGTGGTACCAGGCAACTTACCTATCCGTGATGGACTCTCTTGAACGCCATCATTATTTATCTCTGCGCGTTTGAGCTGTGCATTTGTCGATGGGCCCGGGAGTTGAGCTAGTATGGCAAAGGGCTCGGGTCCAAAGTAATAGAAGTAGCACAAAACATTTTTTAGTGTAGGATTTTCCTTGCTCAAGCCTGCCTACTAGAATCGCCAAGGCTTGAAAGGAAAAGTGAATGAAAACATAGGAATTGGAAAGTTTCCTATGGTACTACTTTTCATGAATTTGGTGCAAAGGAATGTAGCAAAGGAAAACTGTAGGATTTGTTCCTTTAGTGTCTCCTTGAAAGAAAAACCGTAGGAATTCTAATTTCCACTTCTGCTCCTTTTCATATTCCTATTCATCAAGCACAAGACTAAGAGATAGTAGCATAATAGCATTATAACCGTACATTTTCTTGGGGTTTGACTTAATCTCACCATGCTTTTTGCATCCTGTGATCTTCCAATTGTGTGAATCAAACACCCAGATTGGCAGAAATCCTATGTTTTTAAATTCTCTGTTTTGCACGTGCATTCCTATCCTATTCCTGTCTATTTCCTATCCCTGCATTGTTAGAATCCTCAAATTCAAACAAGCCCTTACTCAATTACTTATGTTAGAGATATGTGTCAAAGAAAACCTTGTGTGGTTTGTCCTGCTCTGCAAGCGCCAGTTCCACCCTAGCTCACCTGCTCCAACGACGGAAGGGTTCACCACAGCAGGATCCGCTCCGACTGCTTTTCGCTTCCTCGATCTTCTTCCCCACCGCCGCAGCCACGATAACCGCATTACCATCATCAATCGAAAGCAGATGACCTTGAGGACTACACGGTCCGCAAGAGAGGTCACACTCTTCGTGTCCGCTATGTTATGCGCCTCTTAATATGATGACATGCTACATTATCGTCGTGTTCACCTATTAGACTCGAGTCAGTCCAAACTAATGCTGAAACTTGAGTTTTAAATGGTTGTGGGGTACATATTGGGGCAGCAATCAAGACTATCTGCCTACTATCCGTTAATCTCCGTGTCTACTATGAGTTTCATGTTGGGTGCAAACAAACATTAAAGGAGCCATTATCTATATTTTTTGACTAAAGCTATTATCTGCCTGCTATCATTGGTTTTGGGTCTATCCACAGTTTGCTACCATCACTTTGGATTTGTGCATGCACTCCTTACATAATCTCACTATGTTTTATTCCTATGCATGCCAGTTATTGTACACAATGGAACTTATCATGTAGAGCAAAAGAGACGAGCCTTGCGTGGCAATAAAATTTCATGCAGACATCGTTCCATGGTGGGCGCAAAGGCAGCCCCCCTCCACCCTTTTCGGATCGTAATCAAGAGGAAGATAACTGTTCTGAGGGGAATTCAGAAGGAGAAGACCACTCCTATTTACCCCATGAGGTCTTCGCTCTAACTTGGCATGCTGATGTTGGTAATATCATGCATATGGTGCCTTGCATTGCTTATCAGATACATTAAAGATGTCATCCGCTTAGTTTAGACATGCTTTGTGTCAATGCCATCTGTTTAGTTTCTTTATTGTATATGTGAATCATGCAATGCCATCTTGTCTAGCCAGGCATCATATATGTGAATTTTGCAATGCCACCCTGGTTAGCAAGTCATCTTATGTGAATTATATCATGCCATCATTTTTTTATTACGTGTTAAATTTTTCAACAATTTTAGTACATTCAATTACTCTTCCTGTGCATCAGCCATTCGGCACGGTAATGGAAAAATCTGGAGTGGAAACAAGGTCTTCACAGCAGACAATGCTATCTGACGAAGCGCATGTCTTGTTGGTTACCGATAGCTCCTCGAGGAGGATTCGAGAGATGATGACCACCATATTTCCTCCCCGAGGTGCATGCCCTAACTTAGCAGGGTTATGTTGCTCATATCGTATGTATGGTATCTTGCATTGCTATGTCATTTGCTTAGTTTAGACATGCTTTGTGTGAATGCCACCTGTTTAGTGTCTAATTACCATATATGTGAATTATGCAATGCCATCTTGTTGCAAGACATTATATATGTGAGTTATGCAATGTTATCTTGTTGCAAGGCATTATGTATGTGAATTATGCAATGCCATGCTGTTTAGGCAAGCGTCATATATGTGAATTATATCATGCCGTCCTTTTTTGTATTTCTCATTGCTTTTGTCGACAATTTTTGTATGTTCAACTGCTCTTCCTATGCATCAGCCATTTGAATTGGTGATGGAGAAATCTGGAGTGAAAACAACGTCTTCAGAGTAGACAATGCTACCTGCTGAAGCAGATATCTTGCTGGTTACAGATAGCTCTTCAGAGGAGGATTCAGAGGCAGATGACCAGTCCTATTATCCCCCTGAGGTGTATGCTCAAACTTGGCAGGGTTATATTACTCATATAATGCATATGTTGTATTGCAATGCTTAGTTTTTACGTCATACACACAATATTGAATGCCATCTCCTTAGTTGACACATCATATATGCGATTGCCCTCTGCTCACTTCCTTAGTATATAAATCATATATTTGAATTACGTCATGCCATGATGTTTACATAGACAACATGTATCTGAATTATGGCATGCCAACCCATTTTCTAAAGACATAATATAGTTATATCATCTCATCCTGTTTACATAGTCATCATATTTTAAATTATGTCATTCTATCCGTGAATTATATCATGCCATCATGTTTCCATCGACGGCATGTTTGTGATTTATGGCATGCCAACCACTTTAATAGACACATCGTATAGTTATATCATGTCATCCTGCTTACATAGTCATCATATTTTGAAGTATGTCATTCTATCCTGTTTAGTTAGCCATCATACATGTGAAATTGTGTCATGCTATCCTGCTTAATTAGCCATCATATATGTGAAATTATGTCCTGCTATTCTGCTTGCTTAGACAACATAAATGTGAATTATTTCATGCCCTGCTTTTCTTCCCTACTATCCATTACACCTGCTATCTTACAATATCTCAGACATTCAATTACTTTTCTTTTATATCAGCCATTTCAATTGGAGGGAGTGATAGCAGTATCTGTGGGAGTAAAAACACAGTCTTCAGAAAAGATCGTGCTACATGTCGATGCAGATAGAACCACGGTTGTGTACTTGCCCAAGAACCAGCCCCGCCACACATAACCCACACTCATGCAGATTGTACCCCTACCCAGTTGGACAGAGAACCAGCTACACCCCTTCTAACCCCAACCCCAGCAGATAGACACCCGCCCCTGCTGACACAACACCGTCTCCACCATAGAGCACCCAAACACGAGCAGTTAGTAAGGCAACTGCAGTGCCCAAATCACGAGGACCACCACTCCGAACCTCAAGTCAATGCTTAAAGCGTAAGAAGAATTGTTCTCGTGTCAGGTTCCGTAGCTATGGTTCATACTACTTTGCTCTTGCATCATCAGATTTATCGATACCAACCAATTTCAAATTTGAAGGATGCAATTGAAACTCCAATGGCGCAACAGGTATGTTTTAAACCTGTTTCTTCAACGTGTTTGGCTGTTTGCTGTTGTAACTTGCTCTATGTTGATTTCAGTTTCAATTGAATAAACAGTTATGTTCTCATGCCATGCACATTACAAGTGTTGCTATTGTTGTGTAGTTTCCCACACTTATATTCTGTCTATGCTGCCATGTCTTAAATGGATATGATTCAAACTATATATATCTTGATTTGGCAACATAAACTAGAATGATATAGACCATACAGTGATCATACTACATAGATATATGTTTGTTTCATGCTGTTATCCTGTCCACCTTACTACTGAACTGGTCTACCAAAATGAGTTTCATATACTACATTGTAAACCTGAGATGTGTTTGTTTGTTTCTCTTTTAGAACGCGGATAAAATATTGGAGAAGAGTACCCTGTTATGCAATGGTAAAGGAAGTAATGCAGATAAGGTTCAAGATAGTGAGACATCCCTGTTGGTCTCCAAGAAAGGTGATAAAAACTATATTGAAGACACTGAGACAACCCCAAAGTCCTGTCTTGATGTAGTGTTCGAGTTACTAGCTACCATTGCTGGCACTAGCTCTTCGAACTCGTTGCCTGAATCAGTTCGGCTTCTTGAGTCTCAACTTCAAGTTGAAAGACATCGATCAGATGTTATGCGACGAGAAGTCAAGGACCGAGGAAGTCCTGCAGAATTCAGATGCATACTTTCGGTGCAACAAAGAAGCTACTGGAGGACTTAAGCGCCGAACAAGAGAAAGTTAATAAGCTTGCTAAGCATCTTTCCAGCATTATGGGTACCTAGGATATTGTTACTTGAGCTCTTCTGAAGTGGTTTCAGTTCTGGACTTGTTTTGCTGCGGCGTTTATATGCTTCTGTGTTCCCTATATTTGCACTAGTGGCGAACTTTGATGCCCAGTGGATGTAATATGTATAATAGCCGTGATAGCCTAGTGTAAGTTGCTTGCTTATTTATTTCCTTGTTGTCTTGTTTATTTGTTTGCTTGTAGTCAGTGCAGTTCTTGTTCTGCGTTTTGCTAGTGGCTGCAATAACCTATTTTTAAACCAGGCCACAATAAACGCCACAAGAGTGACACCGGGCCTCACGGGTCGAGAAACAAGGGGCCTTCTACGGGCCGTAGAAACAAGGGCCTTCTACGGGCCGCATAAACAAGGGGCCTTCTATGGGTCAGAGAAACAATGGGCCTTCTACGGGCAGATCATCAATGGGCCTTATACGGGTCAGATGATCGATTGGCCAAACATGGGCCAAACATACCACATTCTGGCCGTAAACAAGCTAGAGTTGGAATCGCCCGTCCATGGGCCGACCATAACGGGCCATCGTTAATAGGCCGTATTTGATGACGCTATGAAAATGGCCCAACGTATTAACGGACCACAAACGGGCCGACTATCACCATGGGCTGAATTTGGCCCACAAGCAGAAAATGAAAGTAATGGGCCGTAAGTAAACGAATGCTGGAAATGAGCCCAAGAATAAATGGGCTCTGAGAGGGCCGAAAGATAACATGGGCTGGAAACGGCCCAACGGAATAACGGGCCATTAATGGGTATAAATTGATACACTGTTCTATACTGGCCACTTTCACCACGGGCCGTTAATGGGTGCAAAGTGATACACTGTTCATTACGGGCCAGTTTCACCACGGGCCGTTAATAGGCCAAGAGTTACATAGGGACTCATATGGGCCGAAAGACGTCATGGGCCATGCATGGGCCAGAAGTGAAAACAGGCTGGAATCATATTGGATGGCCCAGATGACGCTACTGGGCCTAATACGAATAGGGCGTAACGGGCCTTGGGTTAGTGGGCTGTAAATAGGCTATATGCGAACAGACCATTAACAGGCTTTCCATGGGCCGGCCCGCCACCTTTTGACCAAGTCAAACAGGCCGGCCTTTTCACAGCAATGGGCCTCTGTTGGGCCGTGCCACGTGTTGATGTATCATAGGCGCCTTCTGTCCAATGAGTGGATGACATCTGTCCTAGCGGTGAGCCGACACGTGTTGGTCGTGCCACGTGTTGATGTATCATAGGCGCCTTCTGTCCAATGAGTGGATGACATCTGTCCCAGCGGTGAGCCGACACGTGTTTCCTCCAGCAAATGATGATTTTACACGTGGAAAATCCCCATTGGTCGGGGCTGTTAACGGGTTATCGGATCCAAAACCCGACCCGATAGCTTAACGGCATTCCGTTACGGTGGATGCCACGTGTCGGTCACCCTTGACGAAAGAACTTCTGTGACGCGCGATTTATCATCAAGGAAGTGGACACTTCCATGATGATAATTTTCGTAATGTCATGGAACACTTCTACGACAGCACATGTATGACTATCTTGATTCTGTCATAAATTTATCATGGATGTACATGCATGACAAAAAACGCGACCTACTATGACAAACACGTATCATCATGGCAGTGTATTTTTTTGTAGTGATACCAGGTGTAGAGGCCTGCTATACGGGCTCAATCACACTGGAAGTGGTCTTCGAATCCCCGGATAATTTCCAAAGCGAAGAGTTAATCTTCGATATTGTCCCCTTCCATAGTGGCTGATACGTCTCCAACGTATCTATAATTTATGAAGCATTCATGCTATATTATTATGTGTTTTGGATGATTATGGGCTTTATTATACACTTTTATATTATTTCTGGGACTAACCTATTAACCGGAGGCCTAGCCCATATTGCTGTTTTCTTGCCTATTTCAGTGTTTCGAAGAAAAGGAATATCAAACAGAGTCCAAACGAATGAAACCTTCAGGAGCGTGATTTTTGGAATGAACATGATCCAGGAGACTTGGAGTTCAAGCCAGGGAAGCATCGAGGAAGCCACGAGATAGGGGGGCGCGCCCACCCCCCTAGGCGCGCCCTCCACCCTCGTGGGCCCCTCGAGGCTCCCCCGACCGACCTTTTTCTCCTATATATTCCCATATACCCTAAAACCATCGAAGAACAAAATAGATCGGGAGTTCCGCCGCCACAAGCCTCTGTAGCCACCAAAAACCTCTCGGGAGCCCGTTCCGCCACCCTACCGGAGGGGGGACCCTCGCCGGTGGCCATCTTCATCATCCCTGCGCTATCCATGACGAGGAGCGAGTAGTTCACCCTCGGGGCTGAGGGTATGTACCAGTAGCTATGTGTTTGATCTCTCTCTCTCTCTCTCTCTCTCGTGTTCTCTCTATGGCACGATCTTGATGTATCATGAGCTTTGCTATTATAGTTTGATCTTATGATGTTTCTCCCCCCTCTACTCTCTTGTGATGAATTTAGTTTTCCCTTTGAAGTTATCTTATCAGATTGAGTCTTTAAGGATTTGAGAACACTTGATGTATGTCTTGTCGTGCTTATCTGTGGTGACAATGGGATATCAGATGATCCACTTGATGTATGTTTTGGTGATCAACTTGCGGGTTACGCCCATGAACCTATGCATAGGGGTTGGCACACGTTGTCGTCTTGACTCTCCGGTAGAAACTTTGGGGCACTCTTTGAAGTACTTTGTGTTGGTTGAATAGATGAATCTGAGATTGTGTGATGCATATCGTATAATCATGCCCACGGATACTTGAGGTGACAATGGAATATCTAGGTGACATTAGGGTTTTGGTTGATTTGTGTCTTAAGGTGTTATTCTAGTATGAACTCTATGATAGATTGAACGGAAAGAATAGCTTCATGTTATTTTACTACGGACTCTTGAATAGATAGAACAGAAAGGATATCTTTGAGGTGGTTTCGTACCCTACCATAATTTCTTCGTTTGTTCTCCGCTATTAGTGGCTTTGGAGTGACTCTTTGTTGCATGTTGAGGGATAGTTATATGATCCGATTATGTTATTATTGTTGATAGAACTTGCACTAGTGAAAGTATGAACCCTATGCCTTGTTTCCTACCATTGCAATACCGTTTACGCTCACTTTTATCATTAGTTACCTTGCTGTTTTTATATTTTCAGATTACAGAAACCTATATCTACCATCCATATTGCACTTGTATCACCATCTCTTCGCCGAACTAGTGCACCTATACAATTTACCATTGTATTGGGTGTGTTGGGGACACAAGAGACTCTTTGTTATTTGGTTGCAGGGTTGTTTGAGAGAGACCATCTTCATCCTACGCCTCCCACGGATTGATAAACCTTAGGTCATCCACTTCAGGGAAATTTGCTACTATCCTACAAACCTCTGCACTTGGAGGCCCAACAACGTCTATAAGAAGAAGGTTGTGTAGTAGACATCAGTGGCTATCATGCACTGCTCGGACGAACCGCATTCGCTTGATTCAATGCGGTGCCGCACTACACCTACCTCAAGCTCAAGATGCCCGGACCACGCGGGTGTCATAACGGTCAACGGAAACACGGAACGCTTCCTCCGTAATGAGGAGCACATCATAGTCCTTGCTGCAGAAGTACAGAGTAGCCTTTTTAGGCAGAACCTCAATTCGGCAGTAAAGCTCCCGGACAACGTCAAGCGAGTCCTGCTACCTCTTGAGCATGCGTTGGTTTTCCCTTGAAGAGGAAAGGGTGATGCAGCAAAGTAGCGTAAGTATTTCCCTCAGTTTTTGAGAACCAAGGTATCAATCCAGTAGGAGGCTCCTCAAAAGTCCCACACACCTACACAAACAAACAAGAACCTCGCAACCAACGCGATAAAGGGGTTGTCAATCCCTTTACGGTAACTTGCGAAAATGAGAGCTGATAGAGATAATAAGATAAGATAAATATTTTTGGTATTTTTATGATATAGATTGGAAAATAAAAGATGCAAATAAAAGTAGATGGAAAACTTATATGATAAAAGATAGACCCGGGGGCCATAGGTTTCACTAGTGTCTTCTCTCAAGATAGCATAAGTATTACGGTGGGTGAACAAATTACTGTCGAGCAATTGATAGAAAAGTGCATAGTTATGAGATTATCTAGGCATGATCATGTATATAGGCATCACGTTCGTGACAAGTAGATCGAAATGATTCTGCATCTACTACTATTACTCCACACATCGACTGACTCCTGCCTGCATCTAGAGTATTAAGTTCATGAAGAACAGAGTAATGCATTAAGAAAGATGACATGATGTAGAGGGATAAACTCATGCAATATGATATAAACCCCATATTTTTATCCTCGATGGCAACAATACAATACGTGCCTTGCTGCCCCTGCTGTCACTGGGAAAGGACACCGCAAGATTGAACCCAAAGCTAAGCACTTCTCCCATTGCAAGAAAGATCAATCTAGTAGGCCAAACCAAACTAATAATTCGAAGAGACTTGCAAGGATAACTAATCACACATAAAAGAATTCAGAGGAGATTCAAATATTTCTCATAGATAAACTTGATCATAAACCCACAATTCATCAGATCTCGACAAACACACCGCAAAAAGAGTTACATCAAATAGATCTCCAAGAAGATCGAGGAGAACATTGTATTGAGATTCAAAGAGAGAGAAGAAGCCATCTAGCTAATAAATATGGACCCGAAGGTCTGTGGTAAACTACTCACAACTCATCGGAGAGACCTTGGAGATGATGTAGAGGCCCTCCGTGGTCGATTCCTCCTCTGGCGGAGCACCGGTGAAGGCTCCAAGATGGGATCTCGCGGATACAGAAGGTTGCGGCGGTGGAAATAGTTTTTCGTGGTGCTCTTGGATGTTTTCGGGGTACGTGGATATATATAGGAGGAAGAAGTAGGTCGGTTGATGCTCAAGGGGCCCACGAGGGTGGGGGGCGCGCCGGGCACCCTCATGGCCGCCTCGTTCGCTGCTTGACGTCCACTCCAAGTCTCCTGGATTGCGTTTGTTCCAAAAAGATCATTCCCGAAGGTTTCATTCCGTTTGGACTCCAGTTGATATTCCTTTCCTTTGAAACACCGAAATAGGCAAAAAACAACAATTCGGGCTGGGCCTCCGGTTAGTAGGTTAGTCCCAAAAATGATATAAAAGTGTAGAGTAAAGCCCATAAACATCCAAAACGGGTAATATAATAGCATGGAACAATCAAAAATTATAGATACGTTGGAGACGTATCAAGCATCCCCAAGCTTAATTCCTGCTCATCCCCGAATTTTTGATGTGGAATGCTACCTAGCATAATTCTCGATGTAATTTTCTTTATTGTGGCATGATTGTTCAGATCCAAATGATTCAAGATAAAAGCTTATAAAACATAAAAATAGTAATACTTGAAGCATACTAACAAATAATCATGTCTTATCAAAATAGTATAGCCAAAGAAAGCTCATCCCTACAAAATCATATAGTTAGGCCATGCTTCATTTTCATCACACAAAATACTCCCATCATGCACAACCACAGTTTCAGTCAAGCAATTGGTTCATACTTTTTAACGCGCTTCAGCTTTTTCAACTCTTACGCAATACATGAGCGCAAGCCATGGACATAGCACTATATGTGGTATATGGTGGTAGTTGTGAAGACAAAAAGGGAGAAGATAGTCTCACATCAACTAGGTGTATCAACGGGCTATGGAGATGCCCATTAATAGATATCAATGTGAGTGAGTACAAATTGCCATTCAACGAGCTATAAATGTATGAAAACTCAACAAAAGAAACTAAGTGGGTGTGCATCCAACTTGCTTGCTCACGAAGACCTAGGGCATTTTGAGGAAGCCCATCATTGGAATATACAAGAAAAGTTCTATAATGAAAAATTCCCACTAGTATATGAAAGTGACGACATAGGAGACTCTCTATCATGAAGATCATAGTGCTATTTTGAAGCACAAGTGTGGAAAAGAGATAGTAGCATTGTCCCTTCTCTCTTTTCTCTCACATTTTTTTTATTTTGTGGGCTTCTTTGGCCTCTTTTTTATATTTTTTATATGGGCTTCTTTGGCCTCTTTTTTATATTTTTTATATGGGCTTCTTTGGCCTCTTTTTTATAAGTCCAAGTCTCATCCCGACTTGTGGGGGAATCATAGTCTTCATCATCCTTTCCTCACTTGGGACAATGCTCTAATAATGAAGATCATCACACTTTTATTGATTTACAACTCAAAAATTACAATTCAATACTTAGAACAAAATATGACTCTATGTGAATGCCTCCGGCGGTGTACCGGGATATAAAATGAATCAAGAGTGACATGTATGAAAAATTATGAAGGTGGCCTGGCCACAAAGACGATGTCAACTACATGATCATGCAAAGAGCAATATGACAATGATGGAGCGTGTCATAATAAACGGAACGGTGGAGAGTTGCATGGCAATATATCTCGGAATGGCTATGGAAATGCCATAATAGGTAGGTATGGTGGCTGTTTTGTGGGAGGTAAATAATGGGTGCATGATGCCGGCGAAGGTTGCGCAGCATAATAAAGGCTAGCAAAGTGGAAGGGTGAGTGTGCGTATATCCATGGACTCACATTAGTCATAAAGAACTCATATACTTATTGCAAAAGTCTACTTGCCCTTGAAGCAAAGTAATACTACGCATGCTCCAAGGGGAAGGGTTGGTAGGAGTTAACCATCGCGCGATCCCGACCTCCACTCATAAGGAAGACAATTAAAAGAGCACCCCATGTGAGGGAGTCCCGGACTAGGGGGTGTCCGGATAGCCGGACTATCGTCACGGCCGGACTCCAAGACTATGAAGATACAAGATTGAAGATTTCGTCCCGTGTCCGGAGGGGACTTTCCTTGGCGTGCAAGGCAAGCTTGGCGATACGGATATGTAGATCTCCTACCATTGTAACCGACTTTGTGTAACCCTAACCTATCCGGTGTCTATATAAACCGGAGGGTTTTAGTCCGTAGGACGAACAACAATCATACCATAGGCTAGCTTCTAGGGTTTAGCCTCCTTGATCTCGTGGTAGATCTACTCTTGTACTACCCATATCATCAATATTAATCAAGCAGGAGTAGGGTATCCCTTGTCTCCTGTTACCATCCACCTAGACGCACAGTTCGGGACCCCCTACCCGAGATCCGCCGGTTTTGACACTGACATTGGTGCTTTCATTGAGAGTTCCTCCGTGCCGCCACCGATAGGCCCGATGGCTCCTTCGATCATCAACAATGACGCGTCCAGGTGAGACTTTTCTCCCGGACAGATCTTCGTGTTCGGCGGCTTTGCATCGCGGGCCAATTCGCTGGCCATCCGGAGCAGATCGAAGCTACGCCCGCCATCGTGTCAGATTTGGAAGTTTGAACTATACGGCCGATATCCGCGGGACTTGATCTTCGACGGATTCGGGCGCAGCTGCGCGCCGCCTTTGTCTCGATGGGCACGATCTAGCTCGCAGCGAGCGATTGCCACCTCGAGGCCGCACGAAATCCGCTCCCACCCTTAATCCGGGCCAGATTCCTGATCGAGGACGAGTGGTTGGACACCGCCTCGGGGGCTACAATCTCTACGGCGATCGAGCCGAACTCCATCCCTGTCCTTTGCGAAGACCTTGACTCCAGGGTGCCGGACTCCTCTCCGGACTCCGAATCCTCCGCGCCCTTGCAAATCGAATCCGATTGGGCGCCCGTTATGGAGTTCACGGCCGCGGACATCTTTCAGCACTCGCCCTTTGGCGACATCCTGAATTCACTAATTTCTCTCTCTTTATCCGGAGAGCCCTATCCGGACTACGGACAGGAAGGTTGGGATGCGGACGATGAAGTAACTCAATGCCCACCCACCACCCACTTCATAGCCACTGTCGAAAGCTTACACGACGTGCTCGATTTCGACTCCGAAGACATCGACGGTATGGACGACGATGTAGGAGACAACAATGAACCAGCACCTATAGGATGCTAGACAACCTAATCCCATGATGTATACATGGTGGATACACCTAAAGGAAATGAAGACGAGGAACAACGGGACGCCACGAAGTATAAATCCCTTGAAAAGCAGTCAAAACGGCAACGTAAACGCCGAACAAAGTCCCGCCTCAACAAAGACCCAGCCATAGAGCAGGGCGAACCGGTGGACAACGAACAAGCTATCGAGCAATCGTCCGAACAAGAGAACTTGGATAAACAATCTGTCCCCGGCGAAGACAACAGTCCGGACAATCTCACGCCGGACAAACCATTGGAGCAAAATGACCTCCACAGAAGGCTCGTCGCCACTGCATGTAGCCTGAAAAAGAAGAAGCGGAAGCTCAAAACAGCGGAAGATGCACTCAGGATTAGATGGAGCAAAGTATTCAGCACCGCAGATAAGTACGGCGACAGTCGCCGAACAAAGAGCTACCCGAAAAGAAAGCTACTGCCTGAATTGACGAGGAGGCCTTAGAGCCCCCACAATTAAAAAGCAAGAAGGCCACCCGGTCGGATGGACGACCACGGCAAAAAAGAGAGCGCGAATGGTGCCGCACACAAGCCAATATGCGATCCGCTAAGGATTCACATCAAAAGGATGGCCCAGTTAGGTCCATCTATGGGCCAAGAAAGCACGCCACAAAGCAATGCAACACGCCAAAATTCAAAACCACGGCACACCCAATATAGGGCGCCGACACCCCTATGTTTCACCGATGAGGTGCCGGATCATGAATTTCAGCAGGATTCAAACCCGTAAACATAGAGGCATACGACGGAACAATGCACTCGAGTCTGGATTGAGGATTACATCCTCCACATACACATGGCTAGAGGAGATGATCTCCACGCCATAAAATACTTACCCCTTAAACTCAAAGGGCCAGCTCGGCATTGGCTTAAGAGCCTCCCCGAAAATACCATTGGAAGCTGGGAAGAGCTCGAGGATGCATTTCAGGCAAATTTTCAGGGGACCTATGTCCGCCCTCCGGACGCAGACGATCTAAGTCACATAACTCAACAGCCCGGAGAGTCAGCCCGGAAATTCTGGAACAGGTTCCTTACTAAAAAGAACCAAATAGTCGATCGTCCGGACGCCAAGCCTTAGCAGCTTTCAAACACAACATCCGAGACGAATGGCTCGCTGACACCTCGCCAAGAAAAGCCAAGAACAATGGCCGCATTAACAAGCCTCATGACCCGCTTTTGTGCGGGAGAGGATAGTTGGCTAGCAAGATGCAGCACCAGCGACCCAAATACATCCAAATCAGGGATGGAACGGAAACCACGGCGCAACAAGGACCAGCGCGGGATTAAAAGGAACAGTCCAAAGAGCACGGCAATCAACGCCGGATTCAAAAGCTCACGGCGAACAACAAAAACTGCCCCTTAAGGACAGTGGCGATGAGCTATCCAACTTCAACAAAATCTTGGACAAGATATGTCAAATCCACAAGACTTCGGGAGGCCTGCCAACCATACCCACAGAAATTGTTGGGGTCTTCAAATAGTCCGCAGATGAACGCCGAACACAAGGGGCTCGACACACCAAGTGAAGATGACGACGAGCACCACAAGCAGAACCTCGGAAATCAAAAAACTTTCCCACAGGAGGTCAAAACAGTAAACTCACTTCATGTGATCAAAAGGAAAAACAGAGCGGCGCCCCCTAAAAGGCGCGCCGCACACTGGTTGTCAAAACCAATCACCTTCGACTATCAGGACTATTCCGATAATATCCGGAATGCAGGATGGACTGCCTTGATATTGGATCCTATAATCAACGGATTCCAATTTACACATGTCCTCATGGATGGCGACAGTGACATAAACCTGATATATCAGGACACAATCCGCAGGATGGGGATAAACCCAACCAAAATTCGCCGTAGCAACACCTCCTTTAAAGGAGTAATGCCAGGACCATATGCCGTTTGCACGGGCTCCATACTGCTAGAAGTTGTGTTTGGTTCATCCGACAACTTCCGTCACGAAAGGTTACTCTTCCATGTCGTCCCGTTTAAAAGTAGCCATCAAGCACTATTGGGACGCGAAGCTTTCGCCCGCTTTAACGCAAAACCGCATTATGCATCTCTAACACTTAAAATGCCCGGTCCACGCGGCATCATCTCGTTAAAAGGAAGTATTAAGTGTCACTTGAGCACGGAAGAACGGGAGACTGCCTTGACAGCCCCACAGCTATCCGGCTCTGCAAAGAACCTGAATCGGTCATTCAAACCCCGGACACGGTTAGATGAGTCCGGTGCCTACTAACAGCATACCCCCATACGAGTGGCTGCATACATGTATAACAAGAGACAATAAAGCTCAATTTTATTCAATTCTTCGAACCGTACTCTGTTTATTTAATATTAAGTACACCTTTCGCACGATCCTTTTTCTTTCAAACTAAGTTCCTCTCTTTTACATATGAACAACGTGCTACACCCGTCCAGGATACGGCACAACGGAGACACAAAGCGACATGCAGAGGGACCCGTTGCAAGGATTCTTTTCGATTAAGACCCTGCGTAAACCTTTTTTCACTGTCTCTTGTTGATATACATCCCCAGCTCCTTAATATAATCGAGGAGGAGGCTGGTGCTTTGGCATTGGCCGCACCAGAATTTTTGCGCTGCACTGACACTAGGGCTTAGGGCATTATTCTGCCCATTATCATAAAGACCGAATACCTTAGGGAGTATTCGGCGTCTCGAGATTAGGCCTTATATGCATCAGCTCCAATCATGTCTTTGGTCAAATGTTGGGTTGCCCGGCTCCTGTGTTTTGCTGCCTTACGCCCGCTTTCACGGCTAACGCGGCACCGGAGAACTATCGCGATTGTGCCCGGTTCGCCGCAAGCGAGCACCTCAATGAGAGAAAGCCGAAAACTGACTGTCATGTTATAGCGAGAGACGCCAACCACTCGATGAATCACAGAATGTTTAGGATTCCTCCGCATTAACGAAGGAACGGTTTTCAGTCGAGCACATCGCACTCAATTCGAGAGTGCGGTGCCCTGTGGGCTATATAGTAGCCCCACCCTCGAACTCCTATGGCTAAGTGAAAGTGATAAATCATTATAGTCCGGTTGCCTGGTTTGCTACTCTATCACCTCCTTAACAGGACCAAGACGTTGGATTAAGTGTGAAAAAGCGCTTTTTTTTGCAAACACCCCGCACTATAAAGCGTGGGGCTGAAGCCAAGGACTGCCATCTTACAGGTTATATACACATATACATAAACGACCGCATAGGGAGTAGTTTACTACTTGAACGCACAAGTATAAAAAGCCCTTATATTACATCGAAACATTGTTTTAACAAATTATACATGTCATTTAAGCATAATACCCTTCGAGCACCGCGTCTCTATTAAACGAGCGCCCGGCAGGACTTCTTCAAAGTAGTGCTCGGCAGGTACTTGGCTTCTGTCCGAATCTTGGGATGCAACGTCGGTGGCCTTCATCTCTGCCAAGATGTCTTGACACGGCAAGAGCCATCCGCGCCCTCAATACACGCCGATCGCTTCATTGCGCCGATCTGCTGCACCGCACCAAGAAACTGCTGCACTAAACCAAAATAGCTCTTCGGCTGGGGTCTGTCCGGCCACAAGTGAGTCAAGACATGCTTCATGGCAAATCTGGACAATCGATTCAGCTCGGCCCATTCGACCAACCGATCGGTCAGCGGCAGAGGACTCTCCGGACAATGGAATTGCGACAAATATAACTCTTCCCTTCTGTGCCCCTTCTGGCCCCGGAAGTGCTCAACCGCGTCCACAGCGCTCGCCGCCAAGTCCAGATAAGCATCCTCTGAACTCCACAACTTATCCAACTGAGCATACTTTGATCTCATATATTCCTCCGCAGCGCGAACGGTTTTCCAGCCGCAATTGGCCCGGCCTGACTCAGCTCCTCCTTGGCAGCTCTCAAAGCCGATTGGGCATTCTTGGATTCGGCGGCGGCCTTCTTTAGGCCCTCTTGTTCTGCTTGACGTTCCTTTTCAAGAACCTCGCAGCGATCGGTACTATTCCTTAACTTTTTGGCCATATCGGTCATGTCCTCCTTGCTTCGGCAGTGAGCATACCGTTCAGCTTCTAGCTCTTCGGCCGCCTTTTAAGCGGTCGCATTACTAATTCTGGCTTGCTCTTTCGCTCGGGCGAGTTCTGCCCGCAGCTCCTCCACGGCAGCGGCACCATCTGCATTAAGCATACGAACAGTAAGACATGGGCGTCAAGCTCCCTTACAAGGAGTCCGCATAGAGGTCGCATACCTTGTGACTCGTCAAACTGTTTATTGACCAACGCGATGTCCGCATCCGCCTCGTCAAGTTGCCGCTTTAGTTCGGCATATTCAGCAGTCCGGCTGGCCTCGGACGCCCGCCACCTGTTCAGAGCGGCGATATGTTATAACTAATATTTTGATCCTCGGCACATTGTCAATTTTGACAACATACCGAGTCTCGTGGGCTACTATCTATACAGGCGATTTTATATGCATAACTGTCGAAGGTACATCATTTTTATGCACCTCAAACCCGTTAGTAAGCTTCGACGGCTTCATGCAATCCGCTCTCCGCGGATGCAATTCTTTCAATCACCGTACCCATTAGAGCACGGTGATCCTCTGAAATAGCCGCCGCCCGAGCAGATCCTTCAGCTCCTCGATCAAGACGCCACTTGGCGCGGACCTTCCGGCCAGCGCGGACTTGGGGAACCCTCCGCGACGACACCTCCGGTCGTCCGCCTCACATGAGGGTGCGACAGTGGAGGCGCTTTCTCCATCATCTCCTTAAGAAGATCCCCCGAAGACGAGCTCTCCTGAGAAGGGCTGAAGTCCGAACTACAAGGTACAATTTCGGTTATCCTCATGCATAAACACAAGGATGTTCCTTATTTACAAGACCCCTTCTTTTTACTTACGGCTGGCTGGAGGGCTGATCCCCTTGGGGAAATAATGCGGCTGGGTTACTTCCCAGCGCCGGACTCTCTGCCGAAGATTCCTTCCCCCTCTTTGAGGCCTTGACCTCCGGATCTTCCCTCCTTCCTTGATAGCCTCCTTCGCAGAGGCGGTTGCTTCCCCGCTCCCCCCTTCGCCTTCTTCAAAAGGCGCGACCTTCAACATCTTGGTCAACATGGGATCCGGCGTGGTCTCCGGGAGGAGCCGACACCTTATTAACTTTGCTTTGGCTATCCACTCTTGTTCAAGAAACGGCTCCTTTAAAAGGCATATATATATATATATATATATATATATATATATATATATATATATATATATATATATATATATATATATATATATATATATATATATATATATATGAAATAAATGAATGAACAGCTTGTCCGTTACAGGACTACTTAATTGAGTATCTCGGCGATTGCAGCTTAGTCCTGCGTCCTCGGTCAAGTCCGGACACTTCTCTTGTGATCCAAGAACAGTTTATACATCTCCACGGGCGTCGTGCCCATAAAATTTTGGAGATCTCGTGGTCCTCCGGATTGAATTCCCACAGCAGAGGGGGCGACGCTTGCAGATCAAGGCGCGGATCACCATAACTGCGCCACTACAACCAGATTGATCCTCTTTCTGGAGATCTCGAATACGGCCCGCAGCGGGGAACGCCCTGGGCGGCCCCAGTCGCGCCTCTTGTTGACCCATGATGCCAACCGCTGTGGTAGACCTAAGCGAAGGCAGGAGCGCCGCCATTTGGTGCCCCCGGAGCGGTGATATAAAACCACTCCCGCTGCCACAAACCAAGCTCCTCTTGAAAGGAGCCCTCGGGCCACGGAGCGTCAAGACATTTGCTTATGGCCGCCCCTCCGCACTCCGCTTGCTGCCCCTTGATCATCTTTGGCTCCACCTTGAAGGTCTTGAGCCACAATCCAAAGTGGGGGGTAATATGGAGGAAGGCCTCACATACGACAATGAATGACGAGATATGGAGGATGGACTCCGGATTCAAGTCATGGAAATCAAGCCCATGATAAAACATGAGCCCCCGCACAAAGGGATCCGTCGGGAAGCCTAAACCACGAAGGAAGTGGGACACGAACACCATGTTCTCGGCGGGCTCAGGAGTGGGAATGACCTGCCCTGGAGCAGGCAGCCTATGCGAGATCTCGTCGGTTAGATACCTGGCGTCTCGCAGCTTTAGCACATCTTCTTCGTGACGGCGAAGACATCCATCGGTCGTGGTTGGTCGGAGCCGGACCTCGCCGAAAGTCCGGCGCTGAACCTGAAGCTTTGGGTGTTGGAACTCGAAGCGCGAGGCGAACTCGATGGACGGTGTAAAGCAGAAGAGGGCCTTGGTCTCATTATAAAGAGGTTGAATACCAAGGGCCCACCCCGTGGTCGATTAGGACTCGCCTTTGATAGAGAAGGCAGGCCAACGGGCACGGTTAGGTTACCCACGTCCGTATTGATGAGAATCCCGGAATAAGGGGGCACGATCTATGCTTTGATAAGACGTGCCAAGGAAACCACCTTGCTAAACACGCTGAGGTGGGAACAGTAAAAAACGATTCATATAAAGGCCTTGCCTTGCTGTGATGTCACGCCGCGGGATACGTCAGCTGATCTGTGCAAAAATTATTCTCTCTATGGTGTTATGTGGAACTTGTTTTGCAGAGCCGGACACTATCCTTGTGTTCAAAACCTTCTATGAAGTATTCGGAGGAGGAACCCGCCTCGCAATGCCGAAGACAATCAACGCTACCGGACTCATCGCCATTGAAGCCTGGTTCGGGGCTACTGAGGGAGTCCCGGACTAGGGGGTGTCCGGATAGCCGGACTATCGTCACGGCCGGACTGCAAGACTATGAAGATACAAGATTGAAGATTTCGTCCCGTGTCCGGAGGGGACTATCCTTGGCGTGGAAGGCAAGCTTGGCGATACGGATATGTAGATCTCCTACCATTGTAACCGACTCTGTGTAACCCTAACCTATCTGGTGTCTATATAAACCGGAGGGTTTTAGTCCGTAGGACGAACAACAATCATACCATAGGCTAGCTTCTAGGGTTTAGCCTCCTTGATCTCGTGGTAGATCTACTCTTGTACTACCCATATCATCAATATTAATCAAGCAGGAGTAGGGTATTACCTCCATCGAGAGGGCCCGAACCTGGGTAAAAACATCGTGTCCCTTGTCTCCTGTTACCATCCACCTAGATGCACAGTTCGGGACCCCCTACCCGAGATCCGCCGGTTTTGACACCGACACCATGCAACAAATTTGTCACACAACTTTTACCATATGTACATGCTACGGGACTTGCCAACTTCAACACAAGTATTTCTCAATTTCATAATTACCAAACTAGCATGACTCTAACATTACCACCTTTATATCTCAAAAACAATTATCAAGCATCCAATTGATCACAGTGTTTAATGCACTTTCTATGATAGTTTTTATTATACCCAACTTGGATGCTCATCATTCTAGGACCAAATTTATAACCATAGCAAATACCATGATGTTCTATAAGAATCTCAAAATAATATAAGTTAAGCATGAGATATCAACAATTTCTTCAAAATAAAGCCACCGCCGTGCTCTAGAAAATATAAGTGAAGCACATAGAGCAAAACTATCTAGCTCAAAAGATATAAGTGAAGCACATAGAGTATTCTAATAAATTCCAAATCATGTGGGTTTCTCCCAAAAGGTGTGTACAGCAAGGATGATTGTGGAAATATAAAAATCAAAGACTCATATCATAGATGACGCTCCAAGCAAAACACATATCATGTGGCGAATAAAAATATAGCTCCAAATAAAGTTACCGATAAATGAAGATGAAAGAGGGGATGCCTTCCGGGGCATCCCCAAGCTTAGGGTTTTGGTTGTCCTTGAATATCTTGGGGTGCCATGGGCATCCCCGAGCTTAGGATCCTGCCACTCCCTGTTCCATAATCATCAAATCTTTCACCCAAAACTTGAAAACTTCACAACACAAAACTCAACAGGAAATCTCATAAGCTCTGTTAGTGCAAGAAAGAAAAACCACCACATAAGGTACTGTAATGAACTCATTCTTTATTTATATTGGTGTTAAACCTACTGTATTCCAACTTCCCTATGGTTCATACCCCCTGATACTAGCCATAGATGCATCAAAATAAGTAAACACCACACGAAAAACAGAATCTGTCAAAAACAGAGCAGTCTGTAGAAATCTGTAACTTTCGAATACTTCTTGACCTCTAAAAATCCTACAAAAATAGGAAGTCCTGGGAAATTTGTCTATTGATCTACATCAAGAAGAATCAACGCAAAATCACGTTTCTGTTAATTACTAAAATTAGTTTCGTGCGTGTAAAGCTTCTGTTTTTCAGCAGAATCAAATTAACTATCACCGTAGGTTATCCTATAGGTTCTACTTGGCACAAACACTAATTAAAACATGAAAACACATCTAAACAGAATCTAGATGAAAAATTTATTACTAAACAGAAGCAAAAAGCAAGAAACAAAAATAAAATTGGGTTGCCTCCCAACTAGCTCTATTGTTTAACGCCCCTAGCTAGGCATAAAAGCGAGAATAGATCTAAGTATTGCCATCTTTGGCATTCAATTCATAAGTAGCTCGCATGATAGATTCATAAGGTAATTTAACTTTCTTTCTTGGAAAGTGTTTCATGCTTTTTCTTAATGGAAATTGGAATCTAATATTCCCTTCCTTCATATCAATAATTGCACCAATTGTTCTAAGGAAAGGTCTACCAAGAATAATAGGACATGAAAGATTGCAATCTATATCAAGAACGATAAAATCAACGGGCACATAATTCCTATTTGAAATAATAAGAACATCATTGATCCTTCCCATAGGTTTCTTAATGGTCGAATATGCAAGGTGCAAGTTTAAAGAGCAATCATCAAAATCATGGAAACCTAGCACATCACATAAAGTTTTCGGAATCGTGGAAACACTAGCACCCAAATCACATAAAGCATAGCACTCATGATCTTCAATTTTAATCTTTATAGTAGGTTCCCACTCATCATAAAGTTTTCTAGGTATAGAAACTTCCGAATTATGTTTTTCTTCATACGATTGCATCAAGGCATCAACAATATGTTTAGTAAAAGCTTTATTTTGACTATAAGCATGAGGAGAATTCAACACTCATTGCAACAAGGAAATACAATCTATTAAAGAACAATTATCAAAATTAAATTCCTTGAAATCCATAATAGTGGGTTCAATGCTATTTAAAGTCTTGACCTCTCCAATCCCACTTTTACCAAATTTAGCATCAAGATCTAAAAACTCGGAATTATTGGGACGCCTTTTAACTAAAGTTGACTCATCACCAGTCCCATCAAGATCCATATTGCAAAACAATGATTTAATAGGGGATACACCAATAACTTTTAGATCTTCATCATTATTTTCATGGAAACTAGAAGAAAACGCTTTTACAAAGCAATCTTTCTTAGCGCGTAACCTAGCGGCTCTCTCTTTACACTCATCAATGGAAATTATCATGGCTTTGAGAGACTCATTGATATCATGCTTAGGTGGAATAGATCTAAGTTTCAAAGAATCAACATCAAGCGAAATCCTATCAACATTCCTAGCCAAATCATCAACTTTAAGCAATTTTTCTTCAAGCAAAGTATTAAAATTCTTTTGAGAGATCATAAATTCTTTAACGCTATTCTCAAAATCAGAGGGCATCTTATTAAAATTTCCATAAGAGTTGTTGTAATAATTACCATAATTACTAGAGCAATTACTAGGGAACGGTCTAGGATTAAAGTTTCCTCTATAAGCATTGTTACCAAAATTATTCCTACCAACAAAATTCTCATTCATAGATTCACTATTATTCTCAATCAAAGTAGACAAAGGCATATCATTAGGATCAATAGGAGCACTCTTAGTAGCAAACAATTTCATAAGTTCATCCATCTTTCCACTCAAAACTTTAGTTTCTTCTATAGCATACACTTTTTTACTAGTAGATCTTTCGGTGTGCCATTGAGAATTATTAGCCATAATGTTATCAACGAGTTTAGTAGCTTCTCCTAAAGTGATTTCCATAAAAGTGCCTCTCGCGGCCGAATCTAAAAGATTTCTAGACGCAAAATTCAATCCGGCATAAAATTTTTGTATGATCATCCATAAGCTCAAACCATGAGTAGGGCAATTACGAATCAATAATTCCATTCTTTCGCAAAATTGGGCAACATGCTCATGATCAAGTTGTTTAAATTTCATAATATCGTTCTTAAGAGAGATGGTCTTAGCGGGAAGAAAATACTTAGAGATAAAAGCATCTTTGCACTTATTCCATGAATCAATACTATTCTTAGGCAAAGACGAAAACCAAGTTTTAGCACGATCTCTAAGTGAAAACGGAAATAACTTCAATTTAACAATATTATTATCCGTATCTTTCTTCTTTTGCATATCTTACAAATCAACAAAGTTATTTAGATGAGTAGCGGCATCTTCACTAGGACGGCTAGAGAATTGATCTTTCATAACATGATTCAACAAAGCAACATTGATTTCACAAGATTCAACATCATTAAGAGGAGCAACCGGAGTGCTAAGGAAATCATTATTATTTGTATTGGAAAAGTCACACAATTTGTTATTATCTTGAGCCATCGTGACAAGCAATCCAACACACAGGCACACAAAAGGCAAGCGAAAGAGAGAGGCGAACGGGAAAGAGAGGGCGAATAAAACGGCAAGGGTGAAGTGGGAGAGAGGAAAACGAGAGGCAAATGGCAAATAATGTAATGCCAGGGAGATGAGTTTGTGATGGGTAGTTGGTATGTCTTGACTTGAGCGAAGACCTCCCCGGCAACGGCGCCAGAAATCCTTCTTGCTACCTCTTGAGCATGCGTTGGTTTTTCCCTTGAAGGGGAAAGGGTGATGCAGCAAGGTAGTGTAAGTATTTCCCTCAGGTTTTGAGAACCAAGGTATCAATTCAGTAGGAGGCTCCTAAAAAGTCCCACGCACCTACACAAACAAACAAGAACCTCGCAACCAACGCGATAAAGGGGTTGTCAATCCCTTCACGGTAACTTGCAAAAGTGAGATCTGATAGAGATAATAAGATAAGATAAATATTTTTGGTATTTTTATGATATAGATTGGAAAATAAAAGATGCAAATAAAAGTAGATGGAAAACTTATATGATAAAAGATAGAGCCCGGGGCCATAGGTTTCACTAGTGGCTTCTCTCAAGATAGCATAAGTATTACGGTGGGTGAACAAATTACTGTCGAACAATTGATAGAAAAGTGCATAGTTATGAGATTATCTAGGCTTGATCATGTATATAGGCATCACGTCCGTGACAAGTAGATCGAAACGATTCTACATCTACTACTATTACTCCACACATCGACCGACTCGTGCCAGCATCTAGATTATTAAGTTCATGAAGAACAGAGTAATGCATTAAGAAAGATGACATGACGTAGAGGGATAAACTCATGCAATATGATATAAACCCCATCTTTTTATCCTCGATGGAAACAATACAATACGTGCCTTTCTGCCCCTGCTGTCACTGGGAAAGGACACCGCAAGATTGAACCCAAAGCTAAGCACTTCTCCCACTGCAAGAAAGATCAATCTAGTAGGCCAAACCAAACTGATAATTCGAAGAGACTTGCAAAGATAACTATTCACACATAAAATAATTCAGAGGAGATTCAAATATTTCTCATAGATAAACTTGATCATAAACCCACAATTCATCGGATCTCGACAAACACACCGCAAAAAGAGTTACATCAAATAGATCTCCAAGAAGATCGAGGAGAACATTGTATTGAGATTCAAAGAGAGAGAAGAAGCCATCTAGCTAATAACTATGGACCCGAAGGTCTGTGGTAAACTACTCACAACTCATCGAAGAGGCCTTGGAGATGATGTAGAGGCCCTCCATGGTCTATTCCCCCTCTGGCAGAGCGCCGGCGAAGGCTCCAAGATGGGATCTCGCGGATACAGAAGGTTGCGGCGGTGGAAATAATTTTTCATGGTGCTCTTGGATGTTTTCAGGATACGTGGATATATATAGGAGGAAGAAGTAGGTCGCTTGACGCTCGAGGGGCCCACGAGGGTGGGGGCGCACCCACCCCCTAAGGGCGCGTCGGGCACCCTCGTGGCTGCCTCGTTCGCTGCTTGACGTCCACTCCAAGTCTCCTGGATTGCCTTTGTTCCAAAAAGATCGCTCCCGAAGGTTTCATTCCGTTTGAACTCCGTTTGATATTCCTTTCCTTCGAAACACTGAAATAGGCAAAAAAAACAGCAATTCAGGTTGGGCCTCCGGTTAGTAGGTTAGTCCCAAAAATGATATAAAATTGTAGAGTAAAGCCCATAAACATCCAAAACGGGTAATATAATAGCATGGAACAATAAAAATTATAGATACGTTGGAGACGTATCAAGTCCAAACTACTCTGCAGAAAGACTGTCTAGCTCGTCTAGAGCTTGACTAGCAATTTGGCCTCCGTCCTAGTCCCAATCAAGTGATGATATTTGTGCCGCACGTACATAACTACGCACTCAAAATCCCATGGGCATGGACGGAGGCACATCTAGACCGTGGTCCATAATTTGGCTCCACCGCTCCCGGACCCGCATACCTTCACTTTTTCTTTTTCATTTCAGGTCCTTCTCTCCCCGAGGCTTTTCTAATAACCTGATCACTGGGCCCATCACGGGATGGATACACCAAGAAGGCAAGGAGCTTTGACGTACAAGGGAATCCCCGGGTGGTCTCTGCTAATGATCGTTATACCTATTTTAAATACCCGCACGCAGCTCGCCCTTGGTCATGGCATGTCAAATAACCTTATTTGCTTATCGAATTACTTGTACAAATACGCCTTGACGTATTAATCAAATTACAATGGAAAATAACTTGCGGCTCAATATTTGCGGCGTTAGCTTATTACTTGAATTTTTCCTTGTCCTTGTATTTCTTATCAATTGCACCTGTACACTCTGGTACCACTACTAGGAAAAGTCCTACTAATGGCACACCTAATTTGGCCATTAATGGCGCATTAGTGGTGCGCCATTAGTGTCACGCCATTAGTATATTTTACTAATGGCACACCACTGGTGCGCCATTAGTATCTGGTATACTAATGGCAGACCTCAGATGCGCCATTAGTATATACAACAAGGCGCCATTAGTATATTCTCCCGGGGCCATGTATACCAGTGTGCTTTGCATACTAATGGCGCATAACGACAAGATGCGCCATTAGTAACCCGGCATACTAATGGCGCATCGCTTAATGATGCGCCATTAGTATCCTTTGGCATACTAATGGCGCCTTTGTGATGTGATGCGCCATTAGTATGAATATTAGGTTTTTTTATTTTTAATTTTCTGTTTTTGCACAGGTTACAAAATGTATAATTGGACAAAATATAGACAACACACATCAACAACAGATTCATCGAATACAATAGAAGATTAGTCTCTGAATACAATTCATCATATTAGTCTCCTAATACAATTCATCATATTAGTCTCCGAATTGAAAAGACCGAACAAAGATAGAACATTATATTACAAGTCTCAAGATCATGAGTAGCGAGTTTGTCTTCACATTACAAGTCGATATCGATCATCTAAACTACCGTCACATAGAAGAGAGTTGCGGTCATCACGATGAGCATCATCACGATGAAACTCGCCTTCATCCAGTTCCTCCAACGCCCTCCCTCTCCCGCTAGATAGCGGGCGATCTAGATTCGGCCTCGCCCTAGTGGTGTACCCTTTGTATCTGTTATCGCTGAATCGGTGAACCTGTCTCCGACACTCCTCCCGCCGTCGAGACTCCGGGAACCTTACCCTTGTACACGACATACGACGGCATCGCTATGCTCTAGACAAATGAAACGTTAGTACCAATTCACAGACAATACATAAGCAATATATAAGTATGCAATGAACGATTCAAGAGAAAAGCAAGACATTAATAGGATCGATTACATCTAAGTTGAACGACTCTCAAACCAAAGAGACATACTACAAGTTCATTAAAGTTTAATTACAACACGAGCCAATCGATGTTTCGTAACTAGACACAGATCACCGCTTTCGACTCGACTCAAGGGACCGGAGCGTGATGAAGCCACCGCTCATCGTGGGAGTCATGAAATAACGGGCGTTGTCACCCTGCATTTGTAGAATTGTGTCGGTGTCACCGTTGGACGGTTGATTTCGAGGTAGAACTGCCCGAGGTAAGAAGGACATCTTCATGGATGATTTCCACAAACTCCGATCGGATGCGAAAGAATTCTTGTCGATGTCCGCGTCCCGGATTGCCGACACGCCGCGCCCAATCTTTGAGTTTACTCGGTAGCGAAGTTGATGATGGTCCCGCACGATCGCCGCATGTGATGGATGGCGTAGTAGGCACCCTTCGATCGCCAGCGCTGCTTGACGAGCGTAACGTCAGACAGGGGAGAACACGTGCTTGCCGTGATTTACTTAAAAGGCCCGTGAAGGTGCCTCCAGATTTGGCGAGCCGGGAGAACATCATCAAGAACCTTCTTGACATTTGTGTAGTCTACGCTCGATCGACGGTCCGGTCGAAATACGTGGCCATGGAATATTTGGTGCTTAGGAGGATGAGCGTGCAATGTGTGTCACCGCAGAAAACACGGAATGTTAAAAGAAAACGATCGAAATCTAAGAATTCATATGTTACGGGCGGTTGAGGGAGGACTTACTCGGGAAAGTAAGGCACGAGGAAGTTATCCTTATCTTGGTTTGCCGTAATGACGCCTTCGAGGTAAGAACTCGACTTTCCGGTCCCCGCGCTGCCCAAGATCTTGGCACGCATGTAGAAGGGGTCGACTATCACGATGTCCGGGTCTTGTCGCGAATGATCCGCATCTCCATACTCAGCGAAAATAGCCGAACGAAGGTGTAGTGCAGCGGATGAAGGTTCAACATAGCGTGGATGTCATCAAACCGCAGGACGATCGTGACGCCCGATGGAGTTATCCACAAAGCCCTTGCCCTCGCACCTTGGCCCCGAAACCGGTATGCCACATCCTTCTCTCGAGACGCCGCTTCTCCAAAGAAAGAACACTGTCATGCAGACTCAAGATAGCACCGTTGCAGCATTGAGCATATTTGCGGTAGCATTGCCCTACCCGCCACATGCACCCTCCTCGAGATATCCTCAGTGAAGGTGGCCCGTCCCGAGCACGGATCGCACCGGTGCCGGGCTGGCCCACACCCTTGTTAGTCTTTCTTTTGCGTGCCTTCTTCTTCTCCTGTAATGGGACCGAGTTCTGCTCACAGACCGCCTTCTTGAGTGTGTTGGGGCTGATAATATTTAGCACCTCGCCTATCCGAGGCTCGGTGAAGTCGGCAGCTGAGGCGTCTCTGAGAGCTGAACAGCAGACGGCGCTGTTGTAACTTGGCTTCTCCGCGGTACCAGCTAGATCGCGCATGTCTTTTGTTGGGTTGGGTTCTTGAGAAGGAGGCCCCATGAAGTCGCCACCGCACCCATGATCGGCAAAATCTTGATCGACGTTGCCAAATGTATCGTCGTCGTCGTCTTTCCGATCCCGTGCCATATGCATGTTTGGATCCATGGCATAGGGATGTCCGCACCGCTGGCGGCGGTCTTGCCATGGGGCCGACTTGGCGCCGCACGATCGGCGGTGTTGTCTTTGGGGTGGTGTCCCCGCCCCAAACGAATCTGGCTCTTCGCCAAAGCAGGGCCAGCTCAGCAAAGCGCCGAGGGTCATCACGTCATCATCGTTGGCTAACGGGTCAAATCGGAGGTAACAACTCGTCGCAGCTGGCAGCACCGAACCAGTTGAACCCTAAACAAGTTGGGTGGCATCTGGTACCGTGGAACAAGGGGTTGCCGGTTGAACGATTTTGCCCTTGGCGACATCGACCAACTCGTTGTTCACGAAGTGCGGAGAGTGCACGGAACATCGGCGGCGCCTGCGAAAACATGTAGGGCGTCGGGATGCCCAATCAAAGGCAAGGAGATGAAGTCCTCGGCGAGAGAGCTTAATTAGTTACCGTGATGATGTCGCCGAGCTCGGCTAATGTCGAGGCACCGCCAACGGCGGCGCGCGATTGACGGAGGGGCCGCTTGCTGCGAGTTGGCGGCGGCGTACACCCGGTGCATTAAGCTCCGTGCGGCGTCGGAGACACCAATGCCGCCTCCGCCGAAGACACCAATGGCCCGCCATCGCGTTCTGCGAGTTGCTGGCCGTGAAGCTAGGAATCGGGGCGGCCTGTTGGCGCCGCATTCCACGCACTCAACCCTCGATCAAGGTAGGCACAATGGCGGTGATCGTTGCTCGAGTTGTTGTTGCACTTGCTCTTTGACAATCTCCGAATCGGCGCCACCTGTGCCTTGAGTTCTTGAACCTCGCTACCGCTTTCCCGAGCAGGTCTTTTTCTCCTTTTCGCCCACCAGTGTTATAGTATGACGATCATTTTGTTGACAAGCCTTTGCCGGCCACACGACCAGCTGACGTCGGCTTACTGAGATTATCCTTGTTCTTCATTACATTCAACGCCCTATTTAGAGTGGTGTCCCAAGGTTTGCTCTTAGTCGACCCCGCGCTACTGCTTTCAGTCGCCTGCGGAAGGAATGTGAACCATTTAGAAATTTGGCTTCATTAATTAGAATGCAACCATATGGAGCTAATTACGTGGGGGTGTATTCCTTACCAGAATAAGCTCAAGCGCCCTGGTCTTCGGATCCGTGGTTAGCTCCTTTGTTTTCGGTCCTTCTTGTACCGGCCCCGACAAAGTTCCTGGTCCGCTTGTCACCGTATTTATCGAAGAGGGGCGGTAGGCCTTGCTCGGCACGGTCCGCCTCCTCCTTGTCCCATATAGGCTCCGCCACTCTGTAACCGCCAGGACCGAGTGTGTGTTCCCCTAAGTTCAGCTCCCGCATTTCTTTCCCCCACTGACTTGATTTGGAGTTTGCGGTGCTTGAGCAATTGATCTTGAAGTCGTTGTAGTCATCTTCGATGATCGAAGGATTTTTCTCCTTGATCTTCTCATAACTCTCACCTTTCTCGATCATTCTCTTCACATTGCTTTTCCAAGTAGACAGGGCCTTGCTCATCTTCGTGAGGGCAGCATTGTTCACTTTATTCCCTTTGAGGCTTATGTCTTCAAATTCAGCGGGGAACTTGTATCGTTCGTGCAGCTTCGTGAAGAGGAGGTTGTGCAAATTCCCTCGGTCAGGATGCCTCAGGTTCTCAGTGTTGATCGAGACGGTGCTCCAGAGAATGCACCCGAGCTGAAGCGAGTACCCCTTGACTATTCGTTCGGGCGCCGTTGGATTCCCGTCGGAGTCCACTTCAGTAACTTCCTACTTGAGGGTGCGGAGCACGGTCGGGCGCCGGTCCTTCCGTTGCCTCTTCGGTTGGCTGCCATCTGTGCGTGCACCGCCATCATCAGTGGTGGCATCCTCGGCGGCACCATCAGTGGTGGCATCAGTGGGGTCATCCTCGGCGGTACCATCGGTGGTCTCGGGATCGGTGGGGAAGGCAGCGTCCTCATACAAGTGAGGTTGTTCCTCCATCTCCGACAGCTCCTGAATGCCTTGCCGCTCAACCCCGGCCTCATCGTTGTTGGCCATGTTTCTCTCTAAATAGGAACAAAGTTTGGTCAAAAAGTTGGTTATTGTCAAGGAACAAGATCATGGTCTCATCATTTTGGGTTTGTCGACACCGAGGCATCCTAAAAGCTAAGCTTTTATCATTGAGGGTTTTTCGACGCCGAGGAACCCTAAAAGCCTAAGCTTTCATCATTAGTCACAAGTACCCCGGCCCATGCATTAGTCACAAGTACCCCATATGTCCTATTTTTAGCAAAGTCATGCTAAAATTCACGGAAAATTTGAGCATGACCTTTGCTGAAAATAGGACATATGGAGTACCCGAATTTGCTGGAACGGAAGTTAATCGACATTCCAGCAAACTCAAGGGCCTCTTGGGTGGACAAGGCAAAAAAGGCCTCCATCACAACATGGAAAATACATTGGCATGTGAAGAGGTGAAACAATATATGCATCTCCAAGCAGTATCATTCAACATTTTGGACAAACCAAGACAAGCAATACTTGGATCGTAATGTTTTTATACATAACTGCTAAAACCCTAGGAGTTAACCGAGCCACCAACAGAATGTGGACTTAAAAGAGAGAGTCACGACACGGTGACATGATACATTTTCATAAAATTAGCTAGTTTTACTTATGGTGCACAAAGGAACAAGTATGCAAAGCACTTAGAAAAAATGAGCACCGCAAAACAAGAAGACTTCGTTTAATAAACGGAAGTCTGCCGGCTCCATCAAGTGGAGGCAAAAACAAGTTTAATTGCAAATGAATGCAAACCACGTTAAGACTTAACTGCTAAGTAATCATCATATTTTTTAATCATCGAGTACAAAATTTAAATTGAATTAGCCTACATAGCTTTTGGAGCGCAAGAGGCAAGACACAAGGATTAACTATGAACACCAAGTGCTCTAATCAAAGTTGCGATTAAGAAGCAATATTTCGTAAGAGCGTCTTCAACTCTTCGGTTCCTATGCAGCACCCCCCCACACACACACACACACGCACACAAAATTTATCTCAGCTGAAACTAACTCATTATGCTCTCAAGCTTAGGCTACCGTCATAGAACTGTTGAATCCAATCAGGCGATTCTTTGCAAAATCGAGTCTCAAAAATTTGGCGTCATTAATTAACGATAGATTGAAATAGTTGAGTACTATTGAAAAATGACAGGTTAAACTGACCTCAAAGTCTGCTGACAAAATCAATACCAACTGATTGATCGCGGCCGGCCAGTTTATAATCAGCAGGAACTATAAGATTTAAAAGAAAACCAATTAAATAGGTAGTCGGTAAGTCGATCGGCATAAGCAACAGTTCACACGTCACCTATAGAGGACATTAAAAGTACACTAATAAAACTCAGGAAACAAGAAGTAAAAGTACCCTCAAAACAAGTATTAACACTAATCTTACTGTAAATTTGGAAATTGCATAGGGTAATATTGCATTTGAGATTGTAATACCGACAAGATTGTAGTACAAAGAGCGAGCACTAGGCCAAGAATTGAGAAAGCAATGGAGGTTGCCAAAGGGATCTGTATTCCAAATACTAGAGTGGACTGGCTCCAAAACCCATTGAACAATTGTGACACGGACACACGCAACAAAATCCTGCTAATGCTATGGCGAGCCTGGTACTTGAGATATACACCTGCTGCCAAAACCTATATGGGGATACACCTGCCGTCAGCCAAAACCTACTAAACGAAAGGAACAAAAGTAAATAAATATCCATCGTTGCTTTGTTCGAAGCTAAAAGTTCAGTTGTGCACTTAAACTACAATAAATAATGAGAAAGGAATCCTCGAACAGAAGGATGCATCTATAGATTTCACTAGCGTGAAAGGTAGATATGTGCATCTATCTTGCAGGGCGTCCAGGTAACCCCCCTAGTAACCAAATTGGTTGATCTTGCGAATGGACTCAAATATAAGTTAACCTGGTATTTTCACCCACAACACATTGTAAGGTGATATGCCTAGCAAATAAGAACTACAACAGTAAAAAAATCCACCAATGATGGACCTGCAGGCACTACGCTTAATTGATCCTGGCAATAAAGCTAGCACCACTTGTCCCGATACATACAGGTTCTGAGATACCAAGACCAAACTTGCGCGCATAGGGCGTGAATCCATCAGATTGAATGATCTTACGAAATATGGATGCTCTGGCAGCTTTGGGTCGAGGCCTCTGTATTGACTAGTTTCATTTACAGATACTAATTAGTTCTCTTGCTGATTAGTTGGTCCCTCTATCTGTGAATGCCATTTCTATTGCTGATTAGTTGGTCTCTGTCCTGATTAAATAAGTAGATACCGGTTGCTATATATATCTATTTCCTCTTGCTTGGAACTTGGCGGTCTTCAAGATATGCTTGGTTTTGCAGTGCTTCTCTTGGTAGTCTTTGTTTCAGAATTTGTTCTTAGGTTGCCCTAGTCAGCTTTGGTGTGAACTTGTTCTAGTCAATACTCATCTCAATATTGTGACTGATCCTAATATGCCCTTGTAGCGGATTTTGCCTTGAGTCTTTACTTTCAGTCCACAGTCATGTTTCTAGTCATTTGAACACCGTTAGCACCACAATCAACTCCAGCAGAACTCCACATTGTGAAGATTTCTATAACCAAGCATTTGCTTATCTTGAATCACAGAACGCCGTGTTCGAAAATCAAAACTAAGACAATGGTCAATTTCCACTAAATAAACTTCCAAATAGTTTCCTAATAGGCAGAACATTTACGAAAACCAAAACTAAGCAGGCACATGCTTAAGAAGAACAAAACGGCTCACAAACATGACACGATACTTAAGTCTCCCAAGCACAAAGCACAGCATGATTCTTCATGTCGATGGCGCCCACCCATACTTTTATAAACCAACTTTATCATCATGCGCTCCACATACTTATCTACAAATACTAAGAAACTTGCAACACTTACCTAGAAGGGGCACTCAGTGTTGAAGCTGACTATAATAAGTTACTGTCCAGAACCATACGAGGAAACGAAGAATTTGGATATGGTGTAGGAGTAAGGATCAATTAAAATTATGAACCTTCCTGGCTCCATTTTCTCACAGAAAAAACGAAACTAGTCAATACATAGGCCTCGACCCAAAGCTGCCAGAGCACCGAAAACACACACAAAATTGAATAAAGCTGCTCACTTGCTGGCCTCGCGAGTGAGGAACTATGGATATTTCCGTCATTTAGGTTTCGCACCAAGGGGTAATTCTCAAAGTAAATAAATAAATTTCTAGCTACCTGCAGCTCTGAGGAGACGAGGAGCGACGAGGCGGTGCCGTGGCGTCTTGGCGTCGGTGAAGGTGCGGCCCAGTCTGGGCAGTCTTGTGCGATGCTTCACCGGGCGGCCGACGGGAGGCAGGGGAGGCGGACGCGGCGGTGGCGAGCTGGTACTTGCGGACGCAGACGCGGCGGCGGCGCCGAGGCGTCGCCGGGCGTCGAGGCGTCGGCCGAGGCGCCGAGGCGGCGTCGGCGCCGAGGCGGCGGGCGTCGCCGGGAGAGGAGAGGGAAGGGATCGAGGCGAGGGCGAGGGAGGAGAGGGCTAGGTTTGGGCCGGCCGGGAGGAAATATGGATGGGGCGGCACAATACTAATGGCGCACCACCCTCGGTCGCCATAAGTACATACATACTAATGGCGCACTCGCCTGGTGCACCATTAGTATTTTTTTATTTCTGCTCGAGCCAACAGGTTATCTTCCACCGACCTAATCCACATCAAGTTACCTCTACTAGCTCGACCGTCAAGAGCCAGTTCTCACACCAGAGGTCCCGGGTTCGATTCCAGGCTCCACAATTTTTTATGCATTTAAAATGCTGTTTGATACTTATTTGAGTTTAAATATGTTCAAACTTGTTTAAATCATAACAGTAATTTTTTTTATAAGACAGTAATAATTTTTAAAAATATCATTAAACAGTAATGCCGGTGGAGCGGGGAGGTGCTTGAAGTGCGGGGTCGTGGGCGGTTGAGTAGGGAGGTGCGGGGGTCAAGGGCGGTTGAGTAGGGAATCGAGGGTGCGGGGGTCGGCGGCGGTTGAGTAGGGGAATCGAGGTGCGGGGGTCGTGGCGGCGGTCGGTGGACTGGGGTGCTCAAGGCGAGGAGACCGGATCTGGCGAGGTGGGATAGCGATCGAGGTGGAGGGGGATCGAGATCGAGTGTCCATGAAATTTAAAAATATTCATGATAGTTCAAAAAGTGCCCATGAAATACAATCGAGAAATGAAGGCTACGATTTAAATACAATCGATCTTAGCTAGCTATCTGTTCACAATCTTCTTGCCCTCTTTTTCGCAAATGGAGTTCTTTTGTGGAACGGACGTCCTTTAGGTAGGGTGGTCCTGCTTCTTCTTGTGGTGTATGCTGCTACTTCATCATCGTCGTCATGTTCGATCCTCGAATCGCCGTATTTGTCAAGTCTTGCTCATTGGCTACTCCATCCATTCCGATGATCTTCCTTTTGCCTCTCCTCACGACAAAACGACTGGGCTTTGACGGGTCGGTAATGAAGAAGCATTGGTCAACTTGGGAAGCCAGTACCCATGGCTCATTTTTCGCGGTGACGCTTGCGCCCATGAGCCTTGGATTTGGCTTCGGTATAACCATGGTGGTGAAATACCGGTCTTCTTTTAGGGCGCTCTTCGCCCATCGACACGGAACATCGGGACCTTCTCTCCAACAGTAGCTCAGCTCCCAGATCTCCTCGATCCTTTCGTAGTATCTGTCCTTGTCATTACGGTGTAGGATTCCATCGTTACCCGGAGTTCGATAACCATCGCTCTTCATGTCCTTGGCCTCGGTGTAGAATGTGTAGCCGTTGATATCGTGACGCCTCATAGGTCATCGAGTTGTGCTCGGCGCCTGTGACAAGGCGAATATGAGTTGTTCTTCCGCGGAAGAGTCCTCATGTAAAGGGTACGACGAAGCTTCGCTTGAACCAACGCGTGAAACATGAGTTGTGCTCTTTGATTATATCTCCGTCCGTCCTCTGTTGGCCTCGGTCATTGTAACGTATTCTTAATAAAGGTTTTGTGCTCTACCACCCAAGGATCGACCACGCCTATGTGTTGTAGCACGACTAGGTTTGCTCTTTCAAAGTCGGCGAGTCGACCCTCTAAGTCGACATGCATTTCACGGCGACCTCACGGTGACCCCATCCAGCGAGCCTGCCGAGGTGCTGTTGATGGGCAGACCAACGGGTTCTCAATGCCTAGATAATTCGCGCGAGGAGATGCACTCTTCGTCGAAAAGCCCTGGCTATACTTCCCTCTGGGCGTGACATGTTGCGAACGTATCCTTTGATGACACCATTCATCCTTTCGAACGGCATCATGCTGTGCAGAACGTCGGCCCAAGTTGGATGATATCCTCCACTATATGGACCAGCAGATGCACCATAACGTCAAGAATGCGGGCGGAAGTACATCTCAAGCTCGCATAGTATCACCACGATCTCTTCCTCGTAGCCTTCGAGTTGCCTCACGCTAATCGACTTCCGAGATGACGTCGAAAAAGTTGCATAGGACAAATAGCGTTTCACGGACGTGCGCATCCATGATCCCACGGATTGCAATCGGAAGTATCTGCGTCATCAGCACATGACAGTCGTGAGACTTCATCCCATCGAACTTCGCTTCACTTTGGGTCTAGGTATCTGCTTGTCTTCCCAGCGTAATCAGAAGGAAGTTTTACTCCTAGGAGGCAGGTGAAAACTGCTCGATCTCCTCGACTTAGAGTGAAGCACGGGGAGGTAGTCATTTCCGGTCTTCTTGGCCTTGTTGCCTTTGCGACGACTTCTTCGTGTCTGCTTCGCCTCATCATCATCATCATCATCATCATCATCATCATCATCATCATCATTAGCGTGAAGCTCCTGCCTGATGCCCATTGATTTCAAGTCCGCCTTGCTTTCGCCCATCTTTGGTCCTCTCGGCATGTTGAGCAGGGTACCAAGCAGACTCTCGCACACGTTCTTTGTGATATGCATGACATCAAGGCTATGAGGCACACGGTGGATCTTCCAAGACGGCAAGTCGAGTAAAATGACCTTGTTTTCCATACCTTCAGAGCGTTCGGCGCCTTCGCTTCTTTCCGGCTCTGGCGCCTTTTGCTTCTTTCGGCGGTGGGCAGTCTTTCCAATTTTTCAACAGCTTGTCTATTTCTCGCCGCTCCTCGTACAGGCGTTTTGGGTTTGGTTTCACCATCGAACAGATCCTTGCGTTTCCTCCACGGGTCATCGTCGCGAAGCCACCTTGATATCCCATGAACACGGTTTTCAAGACCCAGGATCTCTATCTAGCTGGCGTCGTTGTGTCATCCATGCACCTTACGCATCCGGAAAATCCGTGGACTACCTGCCCGCGAGATATCCGTAATCGAGATAGTCGTGCACCGTCGTGAGTAAAGCGGCTCTCATAGGGAAATATTCTTTCTCTGCGGCGTCCCACGTATTGGCGGGCGTTTTCCACTGCGTGTCAAGCTCCTCTTTCAGCAGCCCCAGATCTGATTGATGTCGCTCCTGGTTGTTTCGCCCTTCAATTAGCATACTCATGTGAATGTACTTCCTCTTCATGCACAACCAGGGGAAGGTTGTACATCCACACAAACACAGGCCAGGTGCTATGTGTGCTTCTCGGCTGCCAAACGGATTGACTCCATCGGTGCTCGCGCCCAAGCAAGATGTTCCTTGGATCCTTCCCAAATTATGGGTCTTGAAGTTCAACGCTTGCCAGCGCTCGCATCCTTAGGGTGACTCAAAGATCTTGTCTTTTTATCTATCTCCGGATCATTTGCGTCATCTTCTCGCTTCTTCTCCTCCCTATCCGCGTGCCAATGCAGGAGCTTTGCTACCTTAGGGTCCGCGAAATACCGCAGAGCGAGGAGTGATCGGAAAGTACCACACCACTTTTCGAGGAGCTTTCTTCCTCTTCTTGTATCGAGTGGCGCGCAAACCGGACATATGGTAGACTCCGCGTGCTCGTCCCGATAAATGATGCAATTGTTCATGCACACATGGCATTTCACGTGCGGTAAATCCAGAGGACACACGATTTTCTTAGCCTCCTCCAAACTGGTCGGCACTTGTTCCCCTTGGGAAGACGTTCGTGCGTAATGACATATTCTCGTCGAAGCATCGTCGGTCATTTTGTGTTTTACCTTCATCTCGAGCCATGAGCGTTACTTTCAGCGGGTATCCTCGGGCTGCATCCTTCATACAATGGAGTAACGCGTCTTACTCAAGTTGATCCATCTTGGCTTTCTCTCGGCGGCAGCTCTTGCGTTATCCGTCCCCGCTTGAGAAGCAGCTCTTGAATATGAGGGTCCTGCACCCAGCCCATCGATGGTCCAGCGTCGTCGCTCCGCCGCATCATCATCTTCATGGTCATGCCCGTCGTCTGCTCCGGCATCTTCCTCATCATCATGTCCTGCATCTTCTACATGATGATCGTATACAACATCACCGTCGTGATCATCTCCCGGGATTCTTCGTCTTCTCGCCTACC
Organism: Aegilops longissima; assembly: GCA_021605205.1. NCBI lineage: Eukaryota > Viridiplantae > Streptophyta > Magnoliopsida > Poales > Poaceae > Aegilops > Aegilops longissima. Next base: position 555,967,488 of record CM038679.1, on the reverse strand, counting down.
GAGCCGCGGTGGTTGTCTTGCTGCCCTTCCTCATTTGTTCCCGACCCCCATGGACGACTTTGTAGTCATCTTCATCACCTTGCCACCGATAGCCATCCATGAAACCACGCAAGAGCAGGTGGTCCCGCACCTGCTCGAATCCGGGTCCGCAATAAGGCTCTTGACTTGCATCTTCGACACGGACATCTTATCTCCGTGTCGTTCTTTTGAAGCATCTCGGCCTTCGCGACCTCAAAAACCTATTCACGATGCCTTCGGTCATCGTGCGGACCATGGTCGTCATGGGTAGAGCAAAACGATATTTTAGAACCAAGAAAAATTTGGCATGACTTTCCCTAAAAATAGGACCAAAAGAATGCTTAATGCCAAAATTCTCGCCAAACGGAAATGAATCAACATTCCGCAAAATATTGGCAATTATCGCATTTGAAATACCAAGACACCTCCAAACACAAACACATATGCAACACCACAAACATATGCAACACCACGAACATACATAGATCTAGCTAGGCCATAAAAAGTGCATGTGCACATTGTTGTAGGGAGAACAACATAAATATAGCTTCCCCTTACTTACCTATCAAAACAAGGTAATTTAACCACTTAATTTGAATGAATCTATGGTGGCAATGAGGTGAAAAGAGGAGGCACCGAGACAAGGAGGAGGTGGAGAGAATGAAGTGGGGAGAAAGTGAGTGTGGGTAGGGAGAGGCTGTCCAAAATATCTTTTGCTTCCCACTTACTAATGGCGCACCAACTCTAAATGCGCCATTAGTAATCCAGTTACTAATGGCGCACCTTCCGGTGGTGCGCCATTAGTAGTTTTGCAAAAAACATACTGTCGCCATTACTAGTTTAAACTAGTAATGGCGCACGGTGGAACAATCGCCATTAGTAGTTTTGCAAAAAAGGAATAAAAATATAATAAAAAACAACATTAGTGGCGCACTTTCCGGCAGGTGCGCCATTACTAGTTACAACTAGTAATGGCGCCTCGAGTCTGAATGCGCCATTAGTATGTTTGGACAGGCGCACTAGTTCAATTTTTTTTTGATACTAATGGCGCACCTTGGGCCAGGTGCGCCATTAGTAGTTTCAACTCTAATGCCGTATCAGAAGGTGGTGCGCCATTAGTATATACTAATGGCGCACCGCTTGTATGGTGCGCCATTAGTGTCAATCCCATCTATAGCCCTTTTTCTAGTAGTGTACGCCTTAATTCACCAGGGGCTTCATCATTCCCCATAACACGACAATAAAGTCTGAACACTTTTAAAGTACAGTTCGACACCCCGAACTTATAGCATTATATGCATCGGCTCCGAATCATGTCTTTGGTCAATAGTTGGGTTGCCCGGCTCCTGTGCTTACTACCTTACGTTCTGCTATATCGGCTAGGGTAGTAAAGGAGAACTACTGCGATTGTGTCCCGGTTCTTTCGGACGAGCACCTCAGTAGAGAAAGCCAAAAACTGTCTGTCATGATGTGGTGAGAGCTGGTCAGTTGTTCGAGAGGTTTCAAATCGTTATAGATTTTTTCCGTATTATGCGAGGAATCGGTTTTTATCCGATTGGGCGCGTATAGCGCCCCAAGTTCGGCCTTCCAAACGCCAGGGGCTGCGCCAAAAATTTCATTATCAAACTCCTATGGCTAAGTGAGGGTGATAAAGTCGTATAGTTCGATTGCCTTGTTCGTTGCGCTAAACACCTCCTTTAAGGACAAAAATGTGGAGTAAAGAGTGTTTAGATTTATCCCGAACACCCCCGTACTATCTACATGGGGGCAGAGGCCGACGACTGGCCAACTCTCATATTTCATAAACGGCCGCATAGGAGGTAAAATTTTAAATAAACAAGCATTATATTTCATAAAAATCTTGTTTCATATTATAGGACAAGATAACGTGAATGTATTCATGGGAATATAATATCCTTGGCACATTGCTCCGCCCCTAGGTGGGATCCCTCCAGGACACTGTCAAAATATAGTTCGGGTCGGCGGTGCTCCTTGCCCTCAGGCGGCCCCGCGGTCATCAGCTTCGTGGCATCCATCTTCGCCCAATGCATCTTAGCGCGGGCAAAGGCCATCCGCGCGCCTTCGATACAGACCTACCGCTTGATGGCTTCAAGACGTGGGAAGGCACTGACAAGCCGCTTCACGAGTCCGAAGTAGCTGCTAGGCATGGGCTCGGCAGGCCATAGACGGATTATTAAGTCCTTCATGGCTATTTCGGCCGCCTTATGCAGCTCAACCAGCTGTTTCAGCTAATCACTAAAGGGCACCGGATGTTCTGGTCCAAGGTATTGAGACCAGAACAACTTATTCAGAGACTCCCTCTTCGCTCGATAGAATTTCGAGCATCCGATCGCTCTGCGGCAGATCTGCAATACGCCTCGAGAACTCCAAATGCTGGTCAAGAAGAGGAACCTTTCCTTCACATATTTGCTCTGCATTATAAAAGCCTTACCCGCCGCAATTTTCTTGGCCGCCTGGATCTCCTGGAGGGTGCTCTGGGCTTCGGCTTGGGCATCTTGTGCGCTCTGGTGGGCCTTGGCAAGTTCGGACTCTCGATCCTTAAAATCATGCTCCAAGGACTCATACTTCTTGACGGCGTCCTGGAGCTCTTGCTGGACCTCACTGACCCGAGCCTCATGCTTTTCACGTGCGGCCTTTTCCTTAGACGCCCTGTCCTCAGCCTCGGCTAGCGACCCCTTGAGAGAAACTGCCTCGGTCGTTGCCCCTAACAAATATTATGACTCTTCAGTCATAACAATTCGTTCATTCCACCTAAATTTAGACAAGCACTACAAAAAAAAATACACTTCCGTGATGATATGTGTTTGTCACAGTAGGTCGTGCTTTTTGTCATGCATGTACATCCATGATGATTTTATGACAGAATCAAGATAGTCATACCTGTGTTGTCGTAGAAGTGTTCCAAGACATTACCAAAATTATCATCACGGAAGTGTCCACTTCCATGATGATAAATCGCGCGTCACAGAAGTGCTTTCGTCAAGGGTGACCGACACGTGGCATCCACCGTAACGGAATGCCGTTAAGCTATCGGGTCGGGTTTTGGATCCGATAACCCGTTAACAGCCCCGACCAATGGGGATTTTCCACGTGTAAAATCATCATTTGCTGGAGGAAACACGTGTCGGCTCATCGTTGGGACAGATGTCATCCACTCATTGGACAGAAGGCGCATATGACACGTCGACACTTGGCACGGCCCAACAGAGGCCCATTCCTGTGAAAAGGCCGGCCCGTTTGACTTGGTCAAAAGTTGGCGGGCTGGCCCATGGAAAGCCTGTTAACGGCATGTTCGCATATAGCCCATTTACATCCCGCTAACCCAAGGCCCGATACGCCCTATCCGAATTAGGCCCAGTAGCGTCATCTGGGCCATCCAATAAGATTCCAGCCCATTTTCACTTCTGGCCCATGTATGGCCCATGACGTCTTTCGGCCCATATGAGGCCCTATGTAACTCTTGGCCTATTAACGGACCATGGTGAAACTGGCCCGCAATGAACAGTGTATCACTTTACACCCGTTAACGGCCCGTGGTGAAACTGGCCCGTAATGAACAGTGTATCACTTTATACCCATTAAGGGCCCGTTATTCAGTTGGGCCATTTCCAGCCCATGTTATCTTTCGGCCTTCTCAGAGCCCATTTATTCTTGGGCTCATTTCCAGCATTCGTTTACTTACGGCCCGTTACTGTCATTTTCTTCTTGTGGGCCAAATTCAGCCCGTGGTTACAGTCGGCCCGTTTGTGGTCCGTTAATACATTGGGCCGTTTTCATAGCGTCATCAAATACGGCCTATTAACGATGGCCTGTTATGGTCGGCCCATGAACGGACGATTCCAACTCTAGCCCGCTTCGGCCATTATGTGGCATGTTATTGGCCCATGTTTGTGTCGATCATACGACCCGTATAAGGCCCATTGATGATCTGACCCGTGAAGGCCCATTGTTTCTCGGCCCGTAGAAGGCCCATTGTTTCTGGCCCGTAGAAGGCCTCTCGCTTCACGGCCCGTAGAAGGCCCATTGTTTCTACGGCCCGTAGAAGGCCCAAAGGTCACTACAATAAATATTAGCCCATGGTTATTGTGGCCTAGTTTTAAAAATAGGTTATTGCAGCCACTAGCAAACCGCGGAAAAAAGAACTGCACCGACTACAAGCAAACAAATAAACAAGACAACAAGGAAATAAATAAGCAAGCAACTTATGCTAGGCTATCACGGCTATTACACATATTACATCCACTAGGCATCAAAGTTCACCGCGGTGCAAATATAGGGAACAAAGCGACATATAAATGCATGACAAAACAAGTCGAGCTCGAAACCACTTTAGAAGAGTTCAAGAGACAATATCACAGGTACCCATAATGTTTGGCAAGATGCTTAGCAAGCTTATTAACTTTCTCTTGTTTGAGCTTAAATCCTCCAAATACTTGTTTGTTGCACAAGAAAGTACGATCTGAATTCTGCGGGACTTCCTCGGTCCTTGACTTCTTGCAGCAAAGACACCGTGGCGATGCCTTTCAGCTTGTAGCCGAGACTAAAGAAGTCGAAGTGATTCAGCAGCGAGTTCGAAGAACTTGTGCCGATGGTACTTGCCGATAACTTTCGAACACTACATCAGCGCAGGATTGTGGGGTTTCACTATAAAAAAGACACATCCGTGACATTTTGGGCGAGCAATTTTTTTCATCATACATATGACACTTCTATGACGATAATTGTGACAAAACCCGGTATCATCATAGATGTGGTGGGCTCCTACTTCTATGACAATAAATCATGATAGAAAATGGGCTTTTCGTCCTGGGCGGGCCGGAGACGCGGCTGCATAACATTCTTTGGGACGTCCATGACAGAAAAAACCGTGGTAGAAGCGAGGGCGAGGAAAATTTTGGGGAGTTCCCGGTTACGGTGGGAGGTCGGGGGTCGAGCGATGCGCGCTTTCTCATACGTCTGCTGGCGTGTGTGCGGCGTTAGCTCTAATCGAACCCGAGCGGGCGTTGGGCTCTAATCGAACCCGAGCGATTGCCTTTGCGCAGTGGCGTTCTTGAACCCGAGCGATCGATCGATGGCTGTTAATCAACCCGATCAAGCAATTCTTCGCTCTCGCTGCTAATCAAGCCGATCTATGCTGTGTCGGGGTTGGTGCGACATATGCCAAAGGATGGCTTATCATGGAGGCGAGTAGAACGTCGCCGTGCTCGAAACGGGATGAGGCGAAGACATGCACGCCGGCGATCTTACCCAGCTTCAGGGCTCTTCGAGGAGATAACACCCCTACTGCTGCTCTGCGGGGTCTCCGCATGATCACTATGGCAAAGTGAGTACAAGATGCTCCTTGAGCTGTTCGGGGTGAGGAAGGAGAAGGGCACGGCTAGCTCCTCTCTTCCTCAATGTGTGTGTGTCAAACTACTAGATTCCAACCCTTTGCATGGGTGCCCCGAGGGGTTTATATAGGCCTACCCCCCGGGGGTACAATGGTAATCCGGCTGGGCGTGGGTCCCTGCCGTCAGTCTCTGAAGTTGCCGTCTTCCCCGCCGACTCCTGGGGCCCGCCGACTAGCGGGCCCCGCCAACGGTCCAGCATGGGGCCAACAGCCCTTGTCCGCCGCGGGCGGGTCTTGCCGGCTGCGAGTTACTGTAGCCGCTCTTCTAATGACGTGAGCTTGGTCGCGGGGTCAGGGCAACAGTGCCGCCGCCTGGCGGGCGTTCACTGTTGCCATTCCCTGTCTTGTCTGGTTAATGGCACATGGAGCCCGTGGGAGGGGCCGGCCGACTCTCCGGTGGCTGACTCCAACGGGTCCGTCTTTGGGGCGCTTGTTGGGTTCTACGGTAGGGTGCGTCGACTGCAAATTAAAAATTCCTATCGCGCAGAACATCCAGGAACATGCTACGGGAGATGGATCATAGTTCGTTACCACTAGACGCGCAGTGCCGTGCAGCGGAAGAAGAGTTGGGGCAGCGCGTCTGCGTGGATCGTCTCCTCCTCGTCCGATCTCCCTCGAGCGGTCGGTTGTCCGATCCCACGTACGAGTTCGCCGGAGCGGCGCAAGTGCACCGCCTCTAACGGTATCCACGCGTGCGGGAGGAACGTCGTGCGGCGGACTGCTAGGTCCGATCACACAGTCGGCGGCGAGTGGAGGTGGCTATTCGCAACACATGCAAACCCTAGTCGCAGCGCCGAAGCGATCAACCGCCTGAGTGTGCCGCACCTCCACTTTCTATAGGCGTCCGTCGCGAGCTCAACACTTGGGCCTCGCACGGAACCTAAAGCCCAAAGTCTACTCGGTCACGTTCCTAGTCCAGTTCGGATCACATCCGACCAGTGTCCGACAAACCGACCTCGTGAGGTTCCTTCCCTTGCTGCGTGGCCCCTTAGGTTCAAGTCAGCTTGGTCACGCTCGATCACCTCCGACCAGTAGGGTTGGTAGCGGCCTCTAGCAAGGCGTGCCACCACCAAGCAGACTATGAAGCTGGTTAGGCGAACCTGCATAACGTGTCACACTTCGCTCCTTTGCCGCACGATATATGTTGTCGGGCTCAAGGCGAGACTGTCATCCTTGTGCTAACCCGACCTCTTTCTCGCTCCAAAGGATACCGACCACGTCCGGATTATCTCATAGTCCTTGTCGCATGGCCATGCTGTTCCCGGTCGATCACACGAGGGGCCCAGAGTATATCTCTCCCGATCGGAGGGCAATCCCATCTTGCTCGACCATGTCTCGCAGCATGGGACCGACAAACCGAAACCTACCTTTGTAACTACCCGATCCACGGAGTAGCATTTGGTCGGCCCAAAGCAAGTCTATCACCATCTCGAGTACATGTGTCACCTCGGTCTTAGGACATAGAACGATGTTGTACTAGAGACTCACAGATGACATATCGCTGCATCTCATAGTTGGGTCTGTCCGACTCGGACCTTATCTCGACTCGGATCCGACTATGTCGAATCCGACCAGACCTTTCCAAGTCCATATTATCCGTTAGCATCCAATGCTCCATGGCTAGTGAGACCGAGCCATCGACCGTGTCATATGCTAGCCTAGTCGGCTCTTGGCGTCCACACAGCCCTTTCGACTAGGGACCTTTTAGGACAGTCATCATACAATGCATAGTCCCACAAACAAGTCACGATTTGCTGATACACATCATTGATAATGTCCAAGGACTATCTTTATTCATAAACACATAGGAAATATCATCATACATGATTGCCTCTAGGGCATATCTCCAACAGCCTCCCACTTGCACTAGAGTCAATCAAATAGACATCGAATGCGCATAGCTCTAACGTGCCCCTCATGCTTAGGTTGTGGAAGCGGCTTAGTCAACGGATCGCAACATTTGCATCCGTGTGAATCTTGCATAACTCTACATCACCATTCTTACGATCTTCGATCGGTGATATTTCCGGTCTTTGTGTCTGACCTTGTGGTGATTCCTCGGCTCCTTGGCTTGTGCGATGGCACTAGAATTATCACAATAAAGGTCCAACGGTTTCACCGAGGCTGGGAAAATACCAAGATCATCCAGAAAATGCCGGATCCAAACACCTTCCTTTGCAGCTTCACAAGCCGCAATGCATTCGGCTTCTGTGGTAGAATCGGCCACCATATCCTGCTTGGAACTCATCCAATGCACTGCTCCTCCGTTCAGGACGGACACGAATCCAGACTGTGATCGACAATCATCTCTGTCGGTTTGGAAACTAGCATCGACGTAACCCCTTACGACGAGCTCTTCTTCACCTCCATAAACTAGGAACATCTCTTTAGTCCTTTTCAGGTACTTCAAAATAGTCTTTACCGTTGCCCGGTGACTTTCACCTGGGTTGGCCTGGTATCTACTTGTTAGGCTTATTGCAAAAGCAACATTAGGACTTGTACATATCATGGCATACATGATGGATCCGATTGCTGAGGCATACGGAATCCTACTCATCCTGCTTCGCTCATCAGATGTCGAGGGACTCTGAGTCTCGCTTAGCCTTATACCATGTGAAAGCGGCAAGAACCCTTTCTTCGCCTCACTCATGTTGAACCGCTTCAACACTTTATCTATGTACGTGCTCTGGCTTAAGCCGAGCAGCCTCCTCGATCTATCTCTATATATCTTAATGCCTAAAATATAGACTCGCCTCACCAAGGTCCTTCATCGAAAACTTGCCATTCAATGATCCTTGACCGATTTTAACATCAAACATCGCTCCCGATCAAGAGTATGGGCGGGGTCCCCGCCGCCGATCTCGGTTGCCATCTTCCCCGACTCACAGGGCCCGCCGACTAGCGGGCCCCGCTAACGGTCCAAAGATGGGGCCAATAGCCCTTGTCCGCCGCTAGGCGGTCTTGCCGGCTGCGAGTTACTGTAGCCGCTCTTCTAATGACGTGAGCTTGGTCGCGGGGTCAGGGCAACAGTGCCGCCGCCTGGCGGGCGTTCACTGTTGCCATTCCCTGTCTTGTCTGGTTAATGGCACATGGAGCCCGTGGAGGGGCGGCCGACTCTCCGGTGGCTGACTCCAACGGGTCCGTCTTTGGGGCGCTTGTTGGGTTCTACGATAGGGTGCGCCGATCGCAAATTAAAAATTCCTACGCCACAGAACATCCAGAACATGCTATGGGAGATGGATCATAGTTCGTTACCACTAGACGCGCATGCAGCGCCGCAGCGGAAGAAGAGTTGGGGCAGCGCGTCTGCGCGGATCGCCTCCTCCTCGTCCGATCTCCCTCGAGCGGTCGGTTGTCCGATCCCACGTGCGAGTTCGCGGAGCGGCGCAAGTGCACCGCCTCTAACGGTATCCGCGTGCGGGAGGAACGTCGTCGGCGGACTGCTAGGTCCGATCACACAATCGGCATGAGTGGAGGTGGCTATTCGCAACACATGCAAACCCTAGTCGCAGCGCCAAGCGATCAACCGCCTGAGTGTGCCGCACCTCCACTTTCTATAGGCGTCCGTCGCGAGCTCAACACTTGGGCCTCGCCACGAACCTAAAGCCCAAAGTCTACTCGGTCACGTTCCTAGTCCAGCTGGATCACATCCGACCAATGTCCGACAAACCGACCTCGTAGGTTCCTTCCCTTAAGCGCGTGACCCCTTAGGTTCAAGTCAGCTTGGTCACAGCCCGATCACCTCCGACCTGACGGTTGGTAGCGGCCTCTAGCAAGGCGTGCCGACCACCAAGCGATTATGAAGCTGGTTAGGCGAACCTCGCATAACGTGTCACACTTCTGCTCCCTTTGCCGCATGATATATGTTGTCGGGCTCAAGGCGAGACTGTCATCCTTGTGCTAACCCGACCTCTTTCGCTCCAAAGATACCGACCACCGTCCGGATTATCTCATAATCCTTGTCGCATGGCCATGCTGTTCTGGTCGATCACACGAGGGGCCCAGAGTATATCTCTCCGATCGGAGGGGCAATCCCATCTTGCTCGACCATGTCTCGCAGCATGGGACCGACAAACCCAAACCTACCTTTGTAACTACCCACCACGGAGTAGCGCTTGGTCGGCCCAAAGAAAGTCTATCACCATCTCGAGTACATGTGTCACTCAGGTCTTAGGACATAGAACGATGTTGTACTAGAGACTCACAGATGACATATCGCTGCGTCTCATAGTTGGGTCTGTCCGACTCGGACCTTATCTCGACTCGGATCCGACTATGTCGAATCCGACCAGACCTTTCCAAGTCCATATTATCCGGTTAGCATCCAATGCTCCATGGCTAGTGAGACCAAGCCATCGACCGTGTCATATGCTAGCCTAGTCGGCTACGCGTCCACACAGCCCTTTTGACTAGGGACCTTTTAGGACAGTCATCATACAATGCATAGTCCCACAAACAAGTCACGTGCTTTGCGATACACATCATTGATAATGTCCAAGGACTATCTTTATTCATAAACACATAGGAAATATCATCATACATGATTGCCTCTAGGGCATATCTCCAACAGCCTCCCACTTGCACTAGAGTCAATCAAATAGACATCGAATGCCCATAGCTCTAACGTGCCCCTCATGCTTGGGTTGTGGAAGGGCTTAGTCAACGGATCTGCAACATTTGCATCCGTGTGAATCTTGCATAACTCTACATCACCATTCTTACGATCTTTCAGACGTGATATTTCCGGTCTTTGTGTCCGACCTTGTGGTGATTCCTCGGCTCCTTGGCTTGTGCGATGGCACCAAAATTATCACAATAAAGGTCCAACGGTTTCACCGAGGCTGGGAAAATACCAAGATCATCCAGAAAATGCCGGATCCAAACACCTTCCTTTGCAGCTTCACAAGCCGCAATGTATTCGGCTTCGTGGTAGAATCGGCCACCGTATCCTGCTTGGAACTCATCCAATGCACTGCTCCTCCGCTCGGGGCGCATATCGAATCCGGATCGTGATCGACAATCATCTCTATCGGTTTGGAAACTAGCATCGACGTAACCCCTTACAACGAGCTCTTCTTCACCTCCATAAACTAGGAACATCTCTTTAGTCCTTTTCAGGTACTTCAAAATAGTCTTTACCGTTGCCCGGTGACTTTCACCTGGGTTGGCCTGGTATCTACTTGTTAGGCTTATTGCAAAAGCAACATCAGGCCTTGTACATATCATGGCATACATGATGGATCCGATTGCTGAGGCATACGGAATCCTACTCATCCTGCTTCGCTCATCGATGTCGAGGACTCGAGTCTCGCTTAGCCTTATACCATGTGAGAGCGGCAAGAACCCTTTCTTCGCCACACTCATGTTGAACCGCTTCAACACTTTATCTATGTACGTGCTCTGGCTTAAGCCGAGCAGCCTCCTCGATCTATCTCTATAGATCTTAATGCCTAAAATATAGACTGCCTCACCAAGGTCCTTCATCGAAAACTTGCCATTCAATGATCCCTTGACCGATTTTAACATCGAAACATCGTTCCCAATCAGTAGTATGGGCGTGGGTCCCTGCCGTCAGTCTCTGAAGTTGCCGTCTTCCCCGCCGACTCCTGGGGCCCGCCGACTAGCGGGCCCCGCCAACGGTCCAGCATGGGGCCAACAGCCCTTGTCCGCCGCGGGCGGGTCTTGCCGGCTGCCGCGAAGTTATCAGAGCCGCTCTTCTAATGACGTGAGCTTGGTCGCTGGGTCAGGGCAACAGTGCCGCCGCCTGGCGGGCGTTCACAGTTGCCATTCCCTGTCTTGTCTGGTTAATGGCACATGGAGCCCGTGGGAGGGGCCGGCCGACTCTCCGGTGGCTGACTCCAACGGGTCCGTCTTTGGGGTGCTTGTTGGGTTCTACGGTAGGGTGCGTCGACTGCAAATTAAAAATTCCTACGCGCAGAACATCCAGGAACATGCTACGGGAGATGGATCATAGTTCGTTACCACTAGACGCAGCAGATGCCGTGCAGCGAAGAAGAGTTGGGGCAGCGCGTCTGCGTGGATCGCCTCCTCCTCGTCGATCTCCCTCGAGCGGTCGGTTGTCCGATCCCACGTCGAAGTTCGCCGGCGGCGCAAGTGCACCGCCTCTAACGGTATCCGCTGCGTGCGGGAGGAACGTCGTCGGCGGACTGCTAGGTCCGATCACACGATCGGCGGCGAGTGGAGGTGGCTATTCGCAACACATGCAAACCCTAGTCGCAGCGCCGAAGCGATCAACCGCCTGAGTGTGCCGCACCTCCACTTTCTATAGGCGTCCGTCGCGAGCTCAACACTTGGGCCTCGCACGGAACCTAAAGCTCAAAGTCTACTCGGTCACGTTCCTAGTCCAGTTCGGATCACATCCGACCAGTGTCCGACAAACTGACCTCGTACGTTCCTTCCCTTAAGCGCGTGACCCCTTAGGTTCAAGTCATCTTGGTCATAGTTCGGATCACCTCCGACCTGTACGGTTGGTAGTGGCCTCTAGCAAGGCGTGCCGACCACCAAGCAGACTATGAAGCTGGTTAGGCGAACCTGTACAACGTGTCACACTTCTGTTCCCTTTGCCGCACGATATATGTTGTCGGGCTCAAGGCGAGACTGTCATCCTTGTGCTAACCCGACCTCTTTCTCGCTCCAAAGGATACCGACCACCGTCCGGATTATCTCATAATCCTTGTCGCATGGCCATGTTGTTCCCGGTCGATCACACGAGGGCCCAGAGTATATCTCTCGATCGAAGGGCAATCCCATCTTGCTCGACCATGTCTCGCAGCATGGGATTGGACAAACCGAAACCTACCTTTGTAACTACCCGATCCACGGAGTAGCGTTTGGTCGGACCAAAGCAAGTCTATCACCATCTCGAGTACATGTGTCACTCAGGTCTTAGGACATAGAACGATGTTGTACTAGAGACTCACAGATGACATATCGCTGCGCCTCATAGTTGAGTCTGTCCGACTCGGACCTTATCTCGACTCGGATCCGACTATGTCGAATCCGACCAGACCTTTCCAAGTCCATATTATCCGTTAGCATCCAATGCTCCATGGCTAGTGAGACCGAGCCATCGACCGTGTCATATGCTAGTCTAGTCGGCTGCGCGTCCACACAGCCCTTTCGACTAGGGACCTTTTAGGACAGTCATCATACAATGCATAGTCCCACAAACAAGTCACGTACTTGCTGATACACATCATTGATAATGTCCAAGGACTATCTTTATTCATAAACACATAGGAAATATCATCATACATGATTGCCTCTAGGGCATATCTCCAACAGCTCCCACTTGCACTAGAGTCAATCAAATAGACATCGAATGCCCATAGCTCTAACGTGCCCCTCATGCTTGGGTTGTGGAAGCGGCTTAGTCAACGGATCTGCAACATTTGCATCCGTGTGAATCTTGCATAACTCTACATCACCATTCTTTACGATCTTTCATATCAGGTGATATTTCCGGTCTATGTGTCTGACCTTGTGGTGATTCCTCGGCTCCTTGGCTTGTGCGATGGCACCAGAATTATCACAATAAAGGTCCAACGGTTTCACCGAGGCTGGGAAAATACCAAGATCATCCAGAAAATGCCGGATCCAAACACCTTCCTTTGCAGCTTCACAAGCCGCAATGTATTCGCTTCGTGGTAGAATCGCCACCGTATCCTGCTTGGAACTCATCCAATGCACTCGCTCCTCCGCTCGGGGCATACGAATCCGGATCGTGATCGACAATCATCTCTGCCGGTTTGGAAACTAGCATCGACGTAACCCCTTCACGACGAGCTCTTCCTCACCTCCATAAACTAGGAACATCTCTTTAGTCCTTTTCGGTACTTCAAAATAGTCTTTACCGCTGCCCAGTGACTCTCACAGGGTTGGCCTGGTATCTACTTGTTAGGCTTATTGCAAAAGCAACATCAGGCCTTGTACATATCATGGCATACATGATGGATCCGATTGTTTGAGGCATACGGAATCCTACTCATCCCGCTTCGCTCATCGATGTCGAGGGACTCGAGTCTCGCTTAGCCTTATACCATGTGAGAGCGGCAAGAACCCTTTCTTCGCTTCACTCATGTTGAACCGCTTCAACACTTTATCTATGTACGTGCTCGCTTAAGCCGAGCAGCCTCCTCGATCTATCTCTATAGATCTTAATGCCTAAAATATAGACTACCTCACCAAGGTCCTTCATCGAAAACTTGCCATTCAATGATCCCTTGACCGAGTTTAACATCGAAACATCGTTCCCGATCAGTAGTATGTCGTCCACATACAAGATCAAAAACACTATCGAGCTCCCACTTAACTTCTTGTATAAACAAGAGTCCTCTTCGCTTTTGATGAAACCGAGACAAGTGACGACCTCATCAAAACGAATGTTCCAACTCCGAGATGCTTGCTTCAACCCATAAATGGATCTCTTGAGCTTGCATACCTTACTAGTGCTAGTCGGATCGACAAAACCCTCGGGCTGTATCATATACACGCCCTCGTTAAATTTCCGTGAAGGAAAGCCGCCTTGACATCCATCCGCCATATCTCGTAATCGAAATATGCAGCTATAGCTAGTATGATCCTCACCGATTTCAGCATCGCTACCGCGCAGTAAGTCTCGTCATAGTCAACTCCTTGAACTTGTCCATAACCTTTAGCGACAAGCCGAGCTTTGTGGATCTGAACATTTCCATCCACATCGGTTTTCTTTTAAAGACCCATTTGCAACCAATGGCGTTACGCCAGTGGCGGATCAACCAAGTCCTGACTTGATTCTCATCCATGGACTTTAACTCGGATCTCATGGCCTCTAGCCATGCCTCGAATCTGGGCTCACCATCGCTTCCGCATACGTGGTCGGCTCGCCGCTTAGCAACAATACATCGCGACTTTGCGCAATCTTTCCGACCTCCATGGTTCCGTGCCGCTTCCACTACGGGTTCCCGACGGACTTCGTATGATCTCATCACCACCGAGCCGCCCCGAGTGGTCCTCGAATTTCTTCGAGTCGAACCGCCCTCCCATCGCCTCCCGACCGAGAAACTCTTTCTCAAGGAAAACCCCATTCCGAGCAACAAACACTTTGTTCTCTTCCGGTTGTAGAAGCTATATCCCAAGGTTTCTCGATATCCCACTTAATATGCATTTATCCGACTTGGGTGTAAGCTTGTCGACATAAGTCGCTTGACAAATGCTTCACAACCCCAAATCTTTAGAAAAGACAAACCGGGACTCTTCCCACCACATCTCATGTGGTGTCTTGTCTACGGATTTTGATGGTACCCTATTAAGTGTGAAAGCTGCAGTTTCTAGAGCGTATCCCCAAAATGACAAGAGTAAATCCGATTTGCTCATCATAGACCGGACCATGTCCAACAAGGTCCTATTCCTCCGCTCGACACGCCATTTCTCGTATGCATGCTGGAGGTGTGAGCTGAGGTACTATACCTCGACTTTTCAAATGATCATCGAACTCCTGGCTCATGTACTCACCTCCACGATCAGATCGCGGAAGCTTTATAGTCTTGCCGAGCTGATTCTCAACCTCGTTTTGAAACTCTTTGAACTTTTCAAAAGTCTCCGACTTGTGCCTCATCAAATAGATATATCCATATCTACTCAAGTCGTCGGTAAAAGTCACGGCATCGATAGCCACCTCTGGCGGTTGTGCTCATTGGACCACACACATCACTATGTATAAGTTCCAATAGCTCGGACGCCCTCTCGCAACTCTTTGCGAAAGGAGACTTAGTCATCTTGCCGAGCAAGCATGATTCACATGTCTCGAACGACCAAGTCGGACGGGTTAGGAGCCCATCATCATGGAGCTTCTTCATGCGTTCGCACTAATGTGTCCAAGCCGCAATGCCGTAGTATGTCGGATTTATCTCATTAGGCTTATGCCTCTTGACATTTACGTTATAGACCGTTCTGTTCTAGATTCAATATAAATAGCCCATCAACAATGGGTGCATAGCCGTGGAACATACCATTCAAAAATATCGAACAACCATTGTCCTTTAAATTGAATTCATAACCTTGACTCATCAAACATGAGGCAGAAATAATGTTCCGACTAAGTGCAGGAATGTAATAACAATTATTCAATTCCATAATGAATCCGTAAGGAAGTGGAGCTGCATCGTGTCGACCTCCAACGCAGCAACTCTTGCTTTGTTGCCGACCTCGATGTCAATCTCCCTTGTGCCACACGCCTAGTTCTTACCAGCCCTGCATCGAGTTGCAAATATGAACAACCGATCCGTATCAAATACCCAAGAGCTACTAGGTATGTCAGCAAGGTAAATGTCTATAACATATGCAACAAGTGTACCTTTGCTCAAGAAGCATTTCCGCCTTCTTGCCATGCTCGCAAGCCACTTGCTACAGTTCCTCTTCCAAAGGACGGTCTCCTTGCAATGAAAACAAACGGTCTTTGAGTCCGGTCCAGACTTGGCGCAGCGCGAGAGGTTACCATCTCCGTGCCCTTTGCCTTAGCCTTCTTCTTAGACCAACTCTTCTTGAACTTAGCGATTTCGCACCATCAACACTTGATGCGTGCCTTTCTTAATATCCTGCTCGCCACCTTGAGCATCCCATGCAATTCAGTGAGCTTCTTATCCATGCCATGCATATGATAGTTCGAGATGAACGCCCCATAGCTGGGCGGAAGAGAACCCAGAACTGCATCAGAGCCAGCTCATCCAAGAGCGGAAGCCCAAACGATCCAAAGCTTGCACATATCCGATCATCTTGATCACATGTGGGCTCATGGATCACCTTCCTTCAGCTTGCAATCCATCAAGGATCGCCAGACGTTGAACCTTTCGGTCCTAGCTCGTGTTCGAAACATGCTCTTGAGACTCTCGATCATATCGTAAGCCTCAACGCTTTTGAAATGCTGTTGCAAATCGGCTCCATACAAGCCAAATCGACACCTGATCTCCGCTGATTCATCAACGAAGTTTCGTAGGCATTTTTAGCTGTGGCACTAGCATTATCAGCAGGTTCCTCTAGAACATGTTCCTTTTATCGTGCTTGAGAACAATTCTCAGATTTCTATACCAGTGGTAAAGTTTGTTCCATTCAGTTTATCCTTTTCCGAATTGATTTCAATGCAAAGTTGGGTTGAGCAGGTGGTGCCATTGATCTACAAATGAAAACATGCAATCACTAAGCAATGTGTTTATGTAGAGTAGTTCTAGCCTAAACATAAATACTCCCATCAAGTCAGCATCCTCCAAAACTCTCGGTGATTCAGATCCGACTAGCGCATGCGACTAGTGAGCTTTAGCATCATCTGCTAGCCAACATACCTATCCGTAAGCAACTCCTTGCTAATCGTATCTCTATACGACTCGCCGGTCGGGAAGGTATCTCATACCCGGCTCCCAACCTTCTTTGCCACAAGGCCCAAAACCGCTTTGATAGCCTTGTCAAGTTAACTCGATGCAAAGGTATGTCCGTGTCCGACATTTAACCCTTCGAGGCCAAGGACACCCAGCAGCACCCCAATTTTATGAGCCCACTACTAGACGTATTTGACGTGCGAAGGTGCAACATCGGGATGGCAATTCACTTGATATTCATGAGGGATCTTTCTACCATTCTAACATGCATAGAAACAAAGAAGCATAACAATCACAAAATAACACATATTGTGAAATAGTATGGCTCCTTCATGGACGTTCTTCCGGTCGGCTCCGACTCGATGACCATCTACTGAACTCCATCTTGTTTGTCACGCCGGGCGCCAAGCCACCAACCTGATCTCTATTATCCAACTACTACAACTAGTAATGAATTTACATAGAGTCACAAGTCAACACGCAGGTCGTTATACATTATAATGACAGCACTTTGGCTCTCGCCGGTGACAAACATGACACGCAGGCCACGATAAATTACACACATGCATCACATACACATGAGCCATACTATTCACATCAAACCTGCAAAACAAAGTTATGCATAGAATCGCATTCTACCGGTTTGTGTGTCGGTACGAATACACGGCGCTTCACGCACACGGGCGGTCCCATCTGAACTCCGATCACGCCAATTCTCCGATCCGACCGACCTTATCGATCATCGCGAATCCGATTCGATTTACGCTTCACCGTTAACCCCGATGGCGGATGACCGACCGTAGGGGTAGATCGTGTCACGACCTCATCGATCCCGATTTACGTAAAACATAGCCTCAACGATCCCCATGTGCGCTTGATCACATCAACCATGCACATAGCCGATCTCTTCAAGGACAACAGATCTCATCTGCTGCCTCCACATATCTAATATGCATACGATCTGAATCCAAATCCTATAACAGAGGCTCGATACCAATCTGGGTTCTACGGTAGGGTGCGCCGACCGCAAATTAAAAATTCCTACGCGAGAACATCCAGAACATGCTACGGAGATGGATCATAGTTCGTTACCACTAGACGCGCAGCAGCCGCAGCAGCGAAGAAGAGTTGGGGCAGCGCGTCTGCGTGGATCGTCTCCTCCTCATTCGATCTCCCTCGAGCGGCCGGTCGTCTGATCCCACGTACGAGTTCGCCAGAGCGGCGCAAGTGCACCGCCTCTAACGGTATCCGCGCGTGCGGGAGGAACGTCGTCGGCGGACTGCTAGGTCCGATCACACAAGCCGGCGGCGAGTGGAGGTGGCTATTCGCAACACATGCAAACCCTAGTCGCAGCGCCAAGCGATCAACCGCCTGAGTGTGCCGCACCTCCACTTTATATAGGCGTCCGTCATGAGCTCAACACTTGGGCCTCGCCACGGACCCTAAAGCAAAAGTCTACTCGGTCACGTTCCTAGTCCAGCTCGGATCACATCCGACCAAAGTCCTACGAACCGACCTCGTGAGGTTCCTTCCCTTGCTGCCGACCCCTTAGGTTCAAGTCAGCTTGGTCACAGTTCGGATCACCTCCGACCAGACGGTTGGTAGCGGCCTCTAGCAAGGCGTGCCGACCACCAAGCAGACTATGAAGCTGGTTAGGCGAACTCGCATAACGTGTCACACTTCTGTTCCCTTTGCCGCACGATATATGTTGTTGGGCTCAAGGCGAGACTGTCATCCTTGTGCTAACCCGACCTCTTTCTCGCTCCAAAGGATACCGACCACCGTCCGGATTATCTCATAATCCTTGTCGCATGGCCATGCTGTTCCCGGTCGATCACACGAGGGGCCCAGAGTATATCTCTCCGATCGGAGGGGCAATCCCATCTTGCTCGACCATGTCTCGCAGCATGGGACTGGACAAACCCAAACCTACCTTTGTAACTACCCAACACGGAGTAGCGTTTGGTCGGCCCAAAGCAAGTCTATCACCATCTCGAGTACATGCGTCACTCAGGTCTTAGGACATAGAACGATGTTGTACTAGAGACTCACAGATGACATATCGCTGCCTCATAGTTGGGTCTGTCCGACTCGGACCTTATATCGACTCGGATCCGACTATGTCGAATCCAACAAGACCTTTCCAAGTCCATATTATCCGGTTAGCATCCAATGCTCCATGGCTAGTGAGACCGAGCCATCGACCGTGTCATATGCTAGTCTAGTCGGCTGCGCGTCCACACAGCCCTTTTGACTAGGGACCTTTTAGGACAGTCATCATACAATGCATAGTCCCACAAACAAGTCATGTACTTGCTGATACACATCATTGATAATGTCCAAGGACTATCTTTATTCATAAACACATAGGAAATATCATCATACATGATTGCCTCTAGGGCATATCTCCAACAGCGCTCTCGCCGTCTTCGGTACTCCCACCGACATGCGGGTCCCGCAGTCTTCGGTAAGTACAGACAGGCCATCGTGGGTACGGAGATCTGCCCACGGGGCTGACGTCAGGGCCGGAATGGCAATAGTGCTGCACCGGACGGAGATCTCCGTCGGTAAGGCGCCCTGTGGCCATGCCTGCCCTTTATGACTGGGGCGGCTTTATCCCATCCCGCTCGTAGTCGCTCATGCAGGGAGTGGACGGAGTCGCGGGCTGACTCCCTATAGCCGGCCTCGCTGGAGGTCGCTGGCTTGGAGTCGGCTTGTCCTGAGGCCGTCTCTGGGACTCGGCCTAGAGGGGCAGTCGGCGACTCTGTCGCCGAATCCCTGAAGGCGGCTCTTTATCTTGGGGTCTTGAGGGGCGCGGTCTGCCCCGATGTTTTGAAAGGTCCAGGGGCCCGGGTCTGCCTACCCGTGGCCCATTACTCCGACAGTAGTCCCCGAAGCTGGTGAGGCGCCGAGGGCAGCATGTCGAGGAGCCTCGACAGCTTCATCCCTTTGGTAGAAGAATCTGGACTCGGCCCGCCGTCTCCATCTTGAGCCGACTAGCTGGAGTCGGCCTTGCTGGGGGCCGTCTTGCTCTCCAAAGGTTTCGAAGGTCGCAGCGGGATCCGGGCGGCGTGCCTGATAAGCTTCTCGGCAGCCGCCCATTGCGGGCCCGCCACGCGACGCCACGCGGCAGGGCCGGTCTGCCAGCCCACGCGTGTGACAAGACAGGCCCGTCAGGCAGGGCCCGCCACTACCACCCCCCGGCGCGCAGCGGATCCGCTGCGGTCGTGCGGGCGGTTAGGATGCCCACGCCTGTCGGATCACGGGTTCCGCAGACCCTTAAGGTTCGAACTCAGGGTGCGACGGAGATCCACCCTCCACCGCCTCGCTCTCGCCAATCGCAGGGACCTCAATTACTAACAAGAACAACACAAGAGACGCAAGATTTATACTAGTTCGGCCACCGCTGTGGTGTAATACCCTACTCTAGTTTGTGGTGTGTGGATTGCCTCTGGGCTGACGAAGAACGTCTGAGGAAGAACAGCCTCGCGAGGGTCTGTTCTTGGTGGGTGTGACGAATCGCTAAGTGGTGCCCGCCTCTAGCTCGAGGAACGGGTCTCTCTCTCTATCTAGATTCCAATGCTCGATCCGATCATCCTCCGCCCCGAGTGTGGCTACCCCTATTTATAGGCGAAGGCCCTGGGCCTCTTCCCAAATATTGAGCGGGAAGGGCGCCAACAATTGGCCATTTTGAAGGGGAACAACGGGTACACTTATCCTGACTAAAGTTGGTCCTCGCCTGCCAAAGGCTCTAGTGATGACGCCTGCTTGGGCTCCACGATGACTGCATTCCAGCCGTTGGGGCTGGTCTTGGTCTTGTTGCACCGAAACGGATGCCTTTGCTTGATGCCCTTGCCTACGCTTGCCCCCTTTGCACCAAAGAGGAAAGGAGGACGCTGCGCGGGATGGCGCCCGACTGGCGCCCTTGGTCGTCATGGCTTACGTCACGGGCACCTCGCGAGGTACCCCGCCTTGAGTTCTCCGCCTCCTCATGAGCCAGCCTGACGAGGCCGCGCCTGAGGAAGCTCTTGGTTGTCCGCCCCGCGAGGCTTGGCCCCTCGCGAGGGTCTTGAGCTTGTGTTGATGAAGATGGGCCGTCCTGGGCCTCCTTAGAGCCACGCCGCAGGCCGCAGGCAGGCAAGTCTGGGGACCCCTGCTCCCGGAACGCCGATAACGCCGCTTCTGCGGCAAGAACGTCGTGGTTAAATCGTGGGGCGTGGGGGCGGGCGCAGCAATCCCACACTCCCCTCGGCTTGCAGCCTAGGCGCCTTATAAGTAGGCGGGGAGGGAGGCGGCGACGCACACGCACCCTTTCTTCCCGCCCCTCTTGCTCCTCGCCTCGCTCTTCTTCTCGCTTTCTGCCGCCAACCTTGCTGCGCCCGCGAGATGAGCTCTCATCGCCGCCGCTGGCCCCACCGCTGTCCGGCGTGTGGGGCGCTCCCTCATCGACGGCGACATCATCGAGTTTTTCGTCAAACGCTACCGCATCCGGGCAGCCACCTAGTGCGGACCTGCCGCCACGCCGGAGGGCGAAATCACGCCGGCGCCGGAGGAGGGCAAGCGGGTCATTTCCGCTCATACCTCATGCGCTGGCTAGGGCTGCCGGCGGCGCGCTTCTTCCGCGTTTTGAGTTCTTCGCTCTCAACCGCACCACTCACCCCCAACACGGTGGTGCTGCTGGCCGCTTTTGCATCCTTATGCGAAGGCTTTCGGCATTCTCCCCACCATCGAGCTGTGGGGAATTCTTCAAGCCAAGCTCGGGACCCACGTCGTCAGCTCGCGTGCGGGCTCGGCGGCACGTTCATCGCCAAGAGGAGGCCGGTGCCCGAGAACCCTTTTCCTGCCATCTCCCTCATCAAGACGGTGAAGATGTGGCAGCGCACATACTTCTATGTCAAGAATGTCGCACCTGAGGGCGACTGGGTCAACTTGCCGCCTTACGAAGGCGGCGAGTTGGCAGGCCGACTCTCCAGCTGGTCCTATAGGGCCCGGACGCTAACTCCCGCAGGCAACACCGCCGTCGCGCGGCTCCGTGTGATGACGCAGTTGGAGGGCCTGACTGGGGCAGACTTGTTGGCCGCCTTCGTGGCGCGCCGAGTTCTCCCTCTTCAAGGCCGACCTCATCTGATCGGTCAGATGAGCGGCCGCCGGGACCCCAGCTGGCTGTGCTCCAAGGACATTTCCCACGTAGAGGTGGTGGACACGGTGAACTTCTTGGCGAACTGCGGCCTCACGGAGGAATGGCAGTTCGGCAAGGAGGCATACTCGCGCGCCAATCCCTCGCCATTGGTAAGTCGTCTCTTGCTTTTCTGTTTCCTTCTTCAGCCGAATCCGGCTCTAATTTTCCTTGGTCTTCTCCGATTCAGAATCCCCTCATGCCGCCTTCGGCCGGCGCCGCGGGGCCGGCTCATGAATTCGTCCCCGACCGGGCGGAGAGCGACGCCGACGACCCCGACTTGGGCGTGGCGGCGATGGAGGCCGACGCTGAGGGAGGAGGAGGGGCCGGCCACTTCAGGCCTTCGGCCACTTCCGCCGATTGGCCTGACGACGACGGCGAGGAGGAAGTCGTCCCCCGCCGCCAGCAGAAAGCCGGCCATCCAGGCGCGAGCTCCTCCACCGCCTTGGGTGGTCGAGGCGGCGCGAAGAAGCGCCGGGCCGGGCCGAGTCTGCCAGGCGGCCGGGCCAAGAAATTCAGGGGAGCGGCCGCCGCGACTCAGCGCAAAGAGGCGGTCGCGAAGGGTAACCACTTCCATAAGGAAGTGAAGAAGCCACCGCTGGTCTCCGCGTAAGTATTTTTTATTCTGTCTTGTTTTCTTCTGGTCCGTCTTGTCCGAGTCTTCTCATGTCTTTTTTCTCATCAGGGCTGCCCTCACCTTGGAGAGGGTCACCGCCGCCTCCGGCCATGGGGTCGGTGGAGACGCCCGCCAATAGTCGGCGGGCTGACCTGCGCCGCCCGAGGGAGGCGGAGCGGAATGCGCAGGAGAAGCGCGACGAGGAGGAGGCCGCCTGTCTGGAGAGGGCGGAGATCGAGAAGGCGGCGCCTCCGCCTGGAAATCGGAGGAGTTCAAGCCGCCAGCTGCAGCCAAGAGGCGAGCCGAGGAGGCCGCGCCTCAGCCGGTGCTGCTTGTCACCCGCTGAGTTTCGCGCCCACCGCCGCCGGAGTTCACGGGCAGCCGGAGGAGTCGGCGGTGAGGTCCCGTCGCAGGGAGGGAAGGCGGCGGTGTCTCCCTACCGGCGCGCCGCTGCACCTCCGCCGCCCACCGCAGTCCGAGATCGCGAGGCAAGCAGCCGCGGACCGCCGTGCCGCCGATCGATGACGAGGCCGTGGCACAGCTACTTCTTCAAGTCGCCGCCAAAGGCGACCAGATTGAGAAGGCGACTTCGGCGCTGGCGCCTTTGAGACCGGGCGCCGCCAGCTCGGCCATCCTCGACGCAGAGGCGACACGCGCCGCGCCCGTTGGGTGGGTGCGAGGAGACGGCACGGGCCCGCTGAACACGACGCCCCGGACGCCCAGCGGCTGCGGGCTGAGGGCGACGCCATCCGTAACTCTTCCAAGGCGCACTTGGCATCGCGATCCGCCCGTATGGGCATGTTTCTTTCGAACTTTTTCTTGTTTTCTTCGTGAGGCGGCCAACACACTCCACCGGGTGTAGTCCCCGAGTTTTGGGCCGGCTGCCGAGCAGGCGGCCCGGAACTTTATTTGCTTACTTCCAAGTTTTTTACCTCTGTCTGGAATTCTTGTCGCAGGAGTATCACAACCTCCACGCTACTGCCTTCAACCGCAACGTTGAGGAGCTGAGCAAGCGGGCTGCTGACTTGGCGAGGAGCCGAGGTGAGTTTTCTTCTTCGCGGGGGTGCGCTAGTGCACCCGCGGGCTGTAGTCCCCGAGATTCGGGCCGACTGCTGCGCAGTCTGCCGGATCTTCCTGGCGACCTTCTTCGCTGACGACTTCGCGTCCTTCTTCTTTTTATTCTTCAGAGTCCAACGCCGCTCTTCGGGGGCAGCTGTGTACGGCCGAGACCGCTTTGCGCGCCAAAGAGGAGGAGTGCGGCAAGCTCGTCGCAGAGCGCGACCTGCTGGCTACGCAGCTGGCGGAGCAGAGGGAGCTGCTCAAGTCGGCGCAGGCCGAGGCGGAGAAGAAAGAGGCCGCTCTCCTAGCCGAATTTGAGAGTGAGCGCTCCGCCTGGACCGACAGGGAAGTGCTGCTGACCTCCGGCTTCCACAAAATCGAAGATATCGTCGATGGCGAGTTTACTTTTACTTTTTCTTTTGGGTTGCCGACTATGGGTCAAGCCGACTCCTGTTTTCTGACTCGCTTCTTCTTCTTCTTGGCAGACTTCTTCCCAGGTCACACGCAGGCGGCCAATCAGGCCATCGAGGCTAAGCGCGAGGCGCGGAGGGCGGGTGGCGCTGAGATCGCAGCAAACGCCCCCCGGACCCTTGACGAGGAGCTCCTGAGCATTGAGGCTCGTCTGCGGCCGGCCCATCGGATGCTGCGCCGTCTTTAGCGTGTCGGTGCCCAGGCGATCGCTGCTCTGTGGCCGGACATGCCGGTTCTGCGCACTCCCAGCCGGACCACTGACTGGCTGGAGGTCGCGGCTGGCCGTCTTGAGGCTTGGAAGGGTTCCACGGCTCGGGCTGGAGCTCGCCGAGCCCTGGAGTTCGTCAATTCATGGTATCCAGGGCTGGATCTTGACCGGCTGGCCGCGTTCTGGTCAGAAGCCCAGGCGGAGCTGCTGGCCGCGGAGGACGCCCTCGTCGAGCGTGCAGTGACGATCGCTGACTACACGGACACCAGCGTCCTCGTCCCTGAGCGGGCTGAAGATGGTGGGGAGGCACCGCCGGAGTGGTTCGGGATGAACCCGGACTACGGCGAGACTCAGGCGAGGTGATCGACTCAGCCGAGGATGAAGACGAGGCGGAGGACGGAGACGGCATGGAGGTGCTGAAGACGGAGCGGGCGACCAGCCTCAGCTTCGACCGCGCCTCCGAAGAACGAGCCGCGCCCATCCGGGCGGCTGCCGCCGAGACGATCAAGCCGAGACCGCTTAGCCGACCGCCTCGGCGCCTCGACGCCGCTGCCTCCGCCTTCCAAACCCATCTGCTGCTTCTTAGGCTGCTGTTTTGCCTTTATTTTATCTGCTTGCTAGTCTTTGAAAGAACTTGTTAATTTGCACACCCCACCCGCTGGGTGTATTCCAACCTCTGTCCAAGATCCGCCAAGGGCCTAAGCATGTGTAAATATTATTCTAATTTTATCTTTCCTTGCTTATTGCTCTTGTGTCTTTTTTCCTTGCCGCCTTCCTTAGATGCCGCTTGCCCATCGGGCAACCGCTCATGGACTGCCGCCTAGGTCAAATGCTTGGCTACTTTTGAGAAGGCAAGTACTTGGCCATTTTTAGAGTCATATAAGTTGGGTAGAAAGCGGCAAGCCAGCTACTTAGGAGTTGGTTTTATTTAAACGGGCTGGAAGCCGATTTAAACTATGTTTATGCTTTGCGTCCTTAGTCATTTTTTTCGTGGGCGCTCGCTCTACCTTACTCCTGCCCACCAAATAATGCTCGCGAAGTTGCAGCTTCGACAAGAGACGGCTTAGGCACCGCACGTTACTTGTCTGACTGCAGGAAGCATTTCATAGCCCAAATGCGGCGAGTCCCCGGGCCGACTAGTCGAGCCCGGTGCCAAATAGCATAATCAAAGGGTAACATACTCAAAGGCATAATTCTTATCATACAGATAACAAAAGAGGGCAGTCCCCGAGCTTTTCTCGGGGGGCCCGGAGTCTTGGTACTTTAAACACAAAGCGTAGCATGGTACATACTGCATCAACTGTAAAATCTTCGGAGGAGATTCGCATTCCATGGCCGCTCCGAATGGGCCTTCCCAAGGCGCTGACAGCTTGTGCTGGCCGGCTGTTCGCTGGATCAGACGGAGCACAAGGTCGCCCTCTAGGAATGATCTTGGCTTGACCTTCTTGTTGTAGTAGCGGCGCAGGCTCTGCTGGTAGATGCTGGACCGGCTGAGTGCCAACAGCCGGCCCTCTTCCAGCAGATCGACGCCGTCTTGACGTGCTTCTTCTGCTTCGTCTTCGGTGTACATGGTGACTCGCGGGGAGTCGAACATTATATCCGTTGGGATGACGGCTTCGGCACCGTAGACGAGGAAGAAGGGTGTGAAGCCAGATGACTTGTTTGGAGTCGTACGCAGACTCCAGAGGACGGCTGGCAATTCCTCAAGCTAGCAGCCGGCCAAACGCTCCAATGGTTCGACCAGTCGAGGCTTGATGCCAGACAGGATGAGGCTGTTCGCTCGCTCCACCTGGCCGTTTGACTGCGGATGGGCAACGGACACTAAGTCCAGTCGGATGCCTTGCATCGCGCAGAAACGGGCCAGGGCGCCTTTGGCAAAATTTGTGCCGTTGTCGGTGATGATGCTATGTGGTACGCCGTACCGAGTCATGATGTCGGCGATGAAAGTCACTATCGTAGGACCATTCAACTTCTTGATGGGTTTTGCTTCTATCCACTTGGTGAACTTGTCCACCGCGACAAGTAAGTGAGTTAGGCCACCTCGTGCCGTTTTGAATGATCCCACCATGTCCAGCCCCAAACAGCAAAGGGCCAGGCGATGGGGATAGTCTTGAGCGCTGGCCGGGCTGAAGCGGCTTGGAGCGAACACCGCACCCCTTGCATTTTTGAACTAATTCCTTGGCCTCTTCTAGGCAGTTGGCCGAAGAAACCGTGGTCGAAGGCTTTGGCGACGAGTGCTCTTGAGGCTGCATGATGGCCGCACTTTTCTCGATGGATGTCTTCGAGAATTGCTTGGCCTTGCTCGACTCGACGCAGCTACTGGTAGACACCGTGATGCTCGCTACCGACCAGCTCTCTATTGACTATAGTGTAGGCCGCCCTGCTGCACTTGCCGAGCCAAGGTTTCATCGCTGGTAGCTCTCCGCTTACTAAGAACTTCGTGATGGGCTGGGCCCATGAGGGTGCTGCTATTTCCTCGACTGCCAAGATCGCTACTTGGACGAGGGCGGCTGGGCTGGGAGGCGGCGGGTTGGAGTCCGCAGCAGCTTGCTGGTTGAAGAAGTCCTCGGCCGACCGCGCAGTCCCCGGCCGAGTATTGAGTCTTCGCAATGGTCGCCGCAGCCCCGGGCCGGGTTCTCAAGTCCCCGGCCGGCTTCGACCGCTGCTCTTGGGGCGCTCAAGGATTCTTGTGCCGCTCACTGAGGCTTTGGAGTCGGATCCGACTTCTTCGTGGGGAGTCGGCACAAAATGGAGTCCGACTGTGACGGCTTGATGATGGCTTGAGGAGGCTGAAGGGCGACGCCGGATGGTATTGCTCGGCGGGTAGAGCCTATTCTTGCTGTGGCATCTGCTATCGTTGTCGCTTGGCACGTGGAGGAATTCGATCCTCAAAATATCCACTCAGCTGCTGTACCAAAAACGGTAGCTCGCCATATTTGCATCTTTGCCCCTAGTCCGGATGACTGTTGGACCACTAAGTCGGAGTCGCCATAGCACAGATCCGGCGAATGCCAAGCTCTTTGGCAAACCGGAGCCTGTGGAATGAGCGCCTCAGATTCGGGCGATGTTGTTGGAGGCGGCGAAATGGATCTGCAGCACGCGATTTCTGAGCTTGTCGCCTTTGGGGATGTGAGGACCACGCTGCTCCCAAGCAGGTGCGCATCTTGGAGCCATCAAAGTGCATCCGCCAATGGTGGAGTCAAGGCCAAGGGCAGGTACTGGTCTCGCCCAGTCGACGAGGAAGTCGGCGAAAAGCTTGTGACTTGATGGTGGTGCGGGCTGGTAATAGATGGTGTAGGGGCCAACTCTATGGCCCATTTGGCCACTCGCCCAAGCATCTCGGCTTCGTATGATCTCTGCAGTGGGGCCGTGCAAACCACGATGATCGGATGCTCTTGAAAGTAAGGCTTCAACTTCTTGGCGGCAAAGTGCACGCCAGAACACATCTTCTCGGTAGTGGGGTAGTTCTGCTTGAGGTCGACAAGACTCGCCTGTGTAATACACTGGTCTCTCGGATGTAGCGCCTTGCCTTCCTCCTTGCGCTCAACTACAATGACTGCTAACTACCACTGCCGGTGGTGGCACATATCAGGAGCATGGGCTCCTTTGGAGTCGGAGCCGCCAAAGACTGGGGAGTAGTCAGCATTCTCTTCAACTGGAGAAAAGCTTCATTCGCTTTGAGTTCAATTCAAGAAGGTGGTCTTTCATAAGATGGTACAGAGGAAGAGTTTTCTGTGCCGATCGATGAATCGGTGATAGACGCCAGCAGCCGTGAACTTTTGCACATCTAGCAGTCGGCGGGTACTTCCATCCTTTCGACGCTTTGATCTTCACGGGTTGCACTTATGCAGCGTTCAGAGACCAGAAGCCAAGGAGCTGGCCGGGCCGGGTATCTCAAGACGATTTCTTCGGGTTGAGCTTGATCTGAATCGGGCGCAGATTTTCAAAGGTCTCCTTGAGGTCTTCCAACAGCGTTCCTCGCTTCTCCGCCTTTCACCACCACGCCGCCCACGTGAACGTGGGCTTCGCCAAGCTGCTTGAGGAGGCACTTCGATGCAACGCCGAAGGTGGCGCCGACGCTCCGCAGGCCTGGCCAGCTGTGGGAATAGTAGGGATGGTGAGGCTCTCAGAGCACACAGCCACCACGTGAGGCAGGGAGCAAAGGCACGACCGGCGCTGTTTTAGGCGGCTGGAGCAAGAAGACCAGAGGTTGAAGAAGCACTACGGCCGTTGGATGGACATCGTACGGTCACTTGAGCTAGAATCGTTCATATTGACTAAGTTGACAAAGCCCTCCATCCCCGTCAACTTAGTAGGCCCACAAGTCAGCCACCCACCAAGGTGGGTCCCAGCTAGCAGGGGAGTATTCATTTTTTTTTTGTGTAACAAAGAGGCACTTCCGGTGGGTCCGAGCTGACAGCGGGGGGAACGTTTTTTTCGTGAAATACGGTGGCCCGTCCAGTGGGTCCCAGCAGTCAGGGGGAAACATTTTTTTCACGAAATAGGGTGGCCCATCCGGTGGGTCCCTGCTGTCAGGTGGAGGAATAATTATTTTGCGCGTAATAAGGAGGCACTTCCTTGCGGTCGCCAGTGGACCCACCATCCGCCTCTCCACGACAGTACTTCTTCCGATGGAAGTCGCTGTTGACCATGTTGACCATGCCGCACCGAGAGCACCAGGGCGGTGGACGACGGCGACGCTTAGGAAGGGGACAACACGGAGCCGGGAAGACGAGCAAGGAAGCCCGCGAGAGGAGTACGAGGGTTCACCGTTCTGCGGTGTGAGGCTGCCGCCGCCGCGAATAACAGGGGTGTGGGTGAGTGGAGGGATGGCCTGCCAGCGTGGGAGTAGTATGGGCGGTGAGGCCTCAAGGGCAAGCACAGCCGCCACGGAGGCAGGGGCAGCGGCACGACCGGCGCGCTGCTTTGGGCGGCTGGACCAAGAAGACCAGAGGTTGAAGAAGCACTACACCGTTGGATGGACATCGACGTCAACGGCTAGAATCGCTTATATTGACTAAGTTGACAAAGCCCTTGGTACGCTCCAACTTAGTAGGGCCACAGTGTCAGCCTCCAAACGGTGCGCCCTAGATGTCGTGGGAGGAATCATTTTTGGGCGGCAAGCTAAGAATATCCGAGATTGAAGAAGAAGACGACATCCGTTGGATAGACATCCAACGGCCACTTCTGCTAGAACCGTGTGTTGACTATAATAAGTTGACAAAGCCTTGCATACGCGCCAACTTATTTTTTAGGGACGCACACTTAGTAGGCCCACAAGT
Organism: Aegilops longissima; assembly: GCA_021605205.1. Lineage (NCBI taxonomy): Eukaryota > Viridiplantae > Streptophyta > Magnoliopsida > Poales > Poaceae > Aegilops > Aegilops longissima. The sequence goes on along the minus strand of CM038679.1, from coordinate 555,937,879 downwards.
GTGTGGCAGAGAACTTATAGCCCATTTATGCTTTTGTAAGAATGTACAACCCATTTTTGAATTCTAATGGAATTTACAACAGCCCATTTACGCTTTGTTAAAAGTACATCCCATTTTCTAGCTAGGACAATGATTAATAATTTCAACCAACCTTGAAGACAGAATTCAATAAAATTTCCCACATTTTGATGGGATCCAAATATTTTATCCCGAAATTTCTAGTCGATTAAATATAAATTTGTATTACGTAAAAATCCAACTAAACATTATGCACAAGAACAATGAAAATTTAAGATTTTCAAAATCCATAAATAATATTTTATAAACTAATTTCGTGTTTGGTGCATTTTTTATAGTTACTGCCCAGTTTTTATAATTACATCCCATTTATTATTTTTAAAGCCCATTTTCCTGTTAAGCCTAATGCATCCCTCCTAGGAAAGATTTGCAGCACCAGCGGGGCGGAGAATAACAAGTTGACCTTGCCTGGGTATTCCTCAAAAGACGTATAGCTGGGCTAGCCATTTTCATCTTGAAAAATTAGTATCCGGCTGGATATCTGTTCGGGCTAGACGGGCCACAACCCGCCTAGTTAATACCCTGCTCTCCTCTCAACAACAACGAAATCATCGCCAAGAAAACTCTGCAGTGCTCACGCCTCAAAAAACAAAATACTGCTCGAGCTGCTTGGTCCCAGCTATCGGCCGCACCTTGTGCAATTCTCTTGCTTATATTGACTACATAGGTTGACAATGGTGGGACCGTGATGTCGTGAAACCAGGAGAAAGCAAAAAAATATAGTTGTACATAATAAGGAGGCACTTATGACGACGGCTATGGCCCTAGTGGGTCCCTAGTGTCATCCAAATAAAATAAAGTCATCTCCTGAATCCTCATGTTCGCTGACCATGTTAATAATGCTCGGCGCCACGGCGAGCGCAACAACTCGAAGGACAACGGAGAGGGCCTCTCGGGCCCTACGGAGGTCTGATATAGCCCCGCTGCTCATTCAGAAGCCAGGATCATCGGACACCTATGAGCACCTTTGAGAAACCGAGACGGCATGAAATGGTAAGGCCGCTTGGGAGCTCTGGTTTATTTCAAACCTGTATTAACATACAAGTGTAATTTACTCACATCGGAAACAACGCGTAAAATACAGGCGAATGAAACCGAGGCCCGAGGTCTGTAAGTAAAACCGGCGGGTTACGCGTGTAATTTGAGAGACCAATGTATATTTTACGAGCACTGCTATATGGACGACATTACCAGACGATACATGCACGACTTGTGTATCATGCCATCCATGGGCAAGGCTGAAACAACAGCTAATGACTGGATTAGCAATCGTCCGAGTGTCGTTCAGCATTTTTATCGTGTGTGAAGTACTTCCGATATTTTACTAGTCGAAATCGACCAACCAAGCGCCTTTTCCCGAGACCATCTGCTTTAATTTACAAGCGTCAGTTTTACAAGCGGTTTTGGTTGGAAAACGACGATCCAATCACGGCCTAATATCATGAGTTGGTCGGAAGATCATATGGTTTCACGCCTAACCTACCCGACTTGTCGATAGGCTATGAATGAAACATCGACGATGAACTTCTTAAGCACGGAAACAATGTAAGAGGATGATCTTCTTAACAAGCAAATCAACGACATTAGATCGACATGCAAAACAATACGAAGCATTATTCTCGTGGAGGCACGGTGAACAGCTCATGATGCCGCATGCCACAACATTCCAAGCTCAACTTTGCAATCAAACACAAGGCCCGCATTACATAGACAATATTCGTAACAAACTATTAACACAGGAATATCTCAGCAGAGTAACTATTTACTTCTAAACCGAACACGTGAATAGGAAAAACACTCGACGCTGCTCACAAAGAAGGGCGCCCCACTCAAAAATATCAAATGCATGTCTTCCGCTAACATCAATGAGCAAATTTTGACAAGGTTTTCCAATTCCAATATATTAAACTAACGCCTTCTTGCTAACATCAATGATTAAACTTTGACAAGCTTTTCCCATTCAAAATATGTAATGCCTATGATCGTGGAGTCCTGTCAGCTTGTACTTGTTTGGGCACTTTTGCACCAGTGGCACTCCACGTGTTGTTAAATTGCCAATGGTCTCGCAGACTAGTCATGTCACCGTGTCAATATTTATGGCACCGCTCAAGCAATGGAGGATTCGTGCCAAACTAAGAAAAGGTGAAATTGGCACCTCTTTTGGCCTACATAGTGGAAGGCCTAATACTTTAAAGCTTCTCGTCATTCCTTCAGAATGTAGCGCAAACAGTGATCGCTTTTTTCTCGCAAAGTGGAACGACCAATCGACCCAAGAATGCAGCAGTTTGCCTTGGACACATTGGCTCTTTTTGTGCAGTTGAACTAAAATCAAGTCGGAATAAAACCGAGCTTTAATTTTGATATCCTTGTAAGCAACAAAAGGTATAAGGGAAACAATTATTGAGAAATAACGTTGATGACTTGTACTCCTAGAAGAAAAACATCTAATGATCTACCTTATCTTAATGGGAAACAAAGCAGAGAGTAGCAATTCTCAATCACAGGTGATTCATTCATATTAATCGAGACATTATCTTAACAATGCCTTGTTTCAACATGTATAAAGAACGAAAAGCGTAAAAGTATCATTCCTAAAACAATGCAACTGATTCATTTTAACAGAGACATTATCTTAACAATACCTTGGTTAAACATGTAGAAAGAACTACAAAGGTGATAGTACCATTCCTAACAAGTGTTGCAGTTTTGAACTAAGATTCAGAGTTAATTAATTCGAGAGTGGCATTGCTTAATTTTACCAATGCATTAGATTAACAAAAAAGCATAAATAGTTCCAGGGGAGAGGGCTAACAACAATATGTGCTTCCATCTACTTATAAAGGGGTGATGCAGAGTTTGTTGTAACAAAGCAACAAGCATCATGTCCGGTTGGTCCCATTTTGTTCACTACTTAATGGGAAAAGACAGCAATACAATAGCTTCAATTCAACATTTATTTAAAACAGTACCAATACAAGTAGCACAACATCTCAAAGCACACTACACAATCATGTGGATGAAGACCCATAGTGACCTTTCATGAGAAGACCAGGATAAAATATGAATCTGCCAACACGAATAGGAAATCGAATCTCGTTTTGTGCAGTTGCACTGAAATCAAGCAAAGTGTTTTGAGTAGTGAAGCAAAATGTCGCAATAGCAACAAGTTGAATAGATAACCCTGTTTAAACAGAGGCAAAACACGAATCAATTACTGGCTAATAAAGGAGGATTAAACATGCGGCCACAAAAATGGTAATCCCGCCAATCCCTAAGAAGTGTTGCAGTTTTGAAATAAGATTCAGTAGTTAATTCTGAGAGTGGCATCAATTACTAGCTTATAAAGGGGGTGATGCTGAATTTGTTGTAACAAAGCAACAAGCATCATGTCTGGGTTGGTCCCATTTTTTGTTCACTACTTAATGGGAAAAGACAGCAATACAATAGCTTCAATTCAACATTTATTTAAAACAGTACCAAAACAAGTAGCACAACCATCTCAAAGCACACTGCACATCATGTGGATGAGACCAAGATTTGAAACAACTCGCCACTTAAGAGTGGAAACAAATCTCGATCTCCTTTGTGCAGTTCCACAAAATTAAGCAAAGTCACCGTGTGACATTCAAGTTGAATCTGCACAAAACACTCTTAAAACATAAGTGTTTCGAGTAGCTAAGCAAAATGTCACAATAGCAACAAGTTGAATCGACACCCTGTTTTAACAGAGGCAAAAAGGAAACAATTACTTGCCGATAAAGGAGGATGAAACAAACGGTGATGTAAAGAAGCATCTAACTTATCTTGGATGGAAAACAAAGTAGGATAGTAGCATTTCTAAAACGGTTGCATTGATTCATATTAACAGAGACATTCTCTTGAAACAACATTCGTTAAAAATGTAATTTACTTTTTAACAAAGGGCATTGCTTCAATTTTCCGCGGCATTCTTAGATTAACAACAACAAAATAGTTGTATGGGACATGCCAAGCACCATGTAAAGGCCCACACGATAAATGGGTGATGCAGAGTATGTAGCCAAGCAGCATATATGCTTGGTCCCATATTTGTTCTCTTTGAACCTTTTTCCTAAGTGAGGGCAGCAAATCTAGTCCTCGCACAAACCACCCGACCCCCAGCTTTCTTTTCCCTTTTCAACAAAGAGATCGGTTCCTTACAGATGTGTACCGGTTACCCCTTTTTCCTTTTCGACCTACAAAGCGGCTGGATAGCCAGCCTATACTACTTTCCGCCCTCCTTTCCTCATTGAACCACGCCCTAGATTCTTGCTCCAGCCCACCGCACCCTTCTTTCCTCTTTGAACCAAGACCTAGATTCGACTACAGATCGAAAAAGATCCACATGCAGCTAGAGCAACGACGGTTTCAAAGAAACTTATACCTTAGGGTCGCCGGATGTGGCAAGGCGGCGGAGGCCGGATCTGCCCACACTACGCACGACAATGAGGAAGAAGGGTCGGTGGTCCTCCCAAGACAAAGGCTGGGTGAAAGAGAACAGCGCAGCCAGCAGGGATTGCCTCCTCGCCAAGGCGATAGAGTGAACGCTGCACCTCCCTCCCTTCCCATGCGACGGGGATACGGAGAGAGAGACAAGAGGCCAACACAGCCTTGTTTAGATCTCGTGAAGAGAGGGTGAGAGACTGTGAATATAGCAAACCCTAGCAAATGAACGTTGAGCCTCCAGCTGTAACATATATGTAGTGCGAGCTTGTGGAGAGTGCAAACCATAGCTAACAAGCGCTGAGGCTCCCCGCTTATATATATACTATCGTAGTACGGACTGAGCTCCTGCCTTCACTACACCTGCTTGGCTGTATGACAGTGAGCCAGCCACATTTTGGGCCCACCTGTCATAAACCCAAAGGCAGTGCACTAAGTCAATGAAGCCACATCCATAGTACTCTCGTATACGACTAATATATACTAGTGGAGTGGTTTTCTTATTCTCTCCATAACAATCGCTTTAAATTGTGTAAGTACGAAATGAAACTCTTTATTTAATGTACAAAGAAGAAAACTAGTACTACATCCGATGAACTAACGATCCACGCCCACGCTGGCCCCGGTCGCACTTCCTGTCCTTCACGTGGTACACTACCTCCCTTAAGTGAACAACCACAAATGCGCCAAATTATCGGAAACGTGTGAGAGTGTGTACAATAAAGAATTTTAATTTCAATTATCGGAAAGGTTTGAGAGTATTACAAAGTTTGACTTCACCAAATCTAATATGCGGAGTAAATAAAATGGAGGGCTACTACGTCCATCCGGTTTTTAGTCCACACCATTTTTAAATCAAAGTTAATAGCTGGACAAATAAAATTACAGGAGCTGGAGACAAAGTTGTGAGAAGGCTTAGAAATCAATACAAAACTTATGCTCTTAGTACCAACGCCGATCCTTCTTCGAGGAAACATTTGGTTCATAGCCAATTGTGTGATAAAATTGCACCAACGTGAAAGACGATCGCGCTCCAACGCAACCAAGGTGAACTCGACGAAGGATATCATCTTTGTGCGTAATAAGCAAAGAGCACCGATGGAAGACAGCTTGTTTTTCATTGAAAATCGATCAGCTTCACCACCGACGCAACCATGAGGCGCAACCATGAGCATCGATAGGTCATCGTGGTGATGCATCATCCATTTGGCATCAAGTTTGGGTGAGGCACCTATGAAGTTCGACAAATCCTCACTGTGGTCTGCTTTCTTCTCAAGAATCAAGCTCGAGGAAGGAAGAACCACGTGGCAGAGGACAAGGAGGCGAACAACAATGGCCATCCAATTTTGTGCAGTTCCACTAAAATTGAGGAAGACATGCCCGGTATGGAGACACGATCGCTGTTTCCAAAAATATAAAAAAGGGTTAGCAACGACATCTCAATTGTCAATAAGAATTAATGAAAAGTACACCAACAAACAGTAAGCATCATAATTATATCTTGATGGGAACTAAACCAGGATACCCGAGAAAAAGCATTTCTTCATTTAACCAAAGGATAGTACTACCACCATATGGACAATGACCGCACAACCACCATGTACTTTTTGTCGAAACAACATGTATACCTCCACCGAGGCATAAATCAGACAACTTTTCGAGTGGCATTTCTCTATAATAGTACTAGTAGGTGATGTTGGACCAGCCGACAAACCCTAGCTACTATATGCATGGGGAGCTGGGGAGTAGTCGATAGAAGAAAACCCGCACGCAGCGACATGGGAGCTGGACCAGACAAGAAGTTATACCTCGTGGGCGAGATGTCGTTAGGCGGCGGGCAGGATCTGCCCACACGACGGCAGCGAACAAGGGCGCGAGTATCTTCGTCCAGCTCGCGCCAGAGGAGTGGTTCGAGAGGACGGTGACAACGCTACGCTGCACCTCCTCACCTCCCGCAGCGGACGGATTCGCCGGATCTGTGACCACCGTGAGGAGAGAGATAGAGTGGACACCGCCATCTTGTTTTGATATGGAGAGGGTGAGAGAGCGAGACGCGAGAAACTCTATCAAACAAGAGGCTATAATGGAGTAAAAAATCTCTCCATAGCAGTGGTTTTAAATAGAATACGCTGCTCCCGAAAAAAAGAAACGAAAATCTGGCGACAATTTTTAAGGGTCTGTTTAGAGACATCTAGATGTGACATAGTTATGTCACATCTAAGTTGATGTCCACTGCTTGTGGTCTATTTTTTTCCTAGTTTTTTGTTTCTTGTTGCTACATTATATACTTGTGGGAGCTTAGATGTGATATCCTTAAATAACATCTAGATGTGAATTAGACAAACTGATTTTCTAACGTATCAAGAAAGAAAACTCGATCAAAAACACGCCCCGCCTGTGTCGCGAGAGTCGTCACAAGACACACACATAGACATAGACATGCATATCCGTGTTTACGTAAAATTCCATTTCCATCTCCATCTCCAATCATATTTGTCCAATCGCACATTATTTACGTTGTTAATTATATACGCAGCAATATTAACGACATCATCTCTTGTTTGCGCGTCGACCGACCGCTGCCACGGCCGGTCCCGACCAACCCAACCCTCTTCATCACCCGCGCTGCTTCCCGCCTCAAACGGTCAAGCCGCATTCATGCCCGCCAGAGCGGACGCGACTTCACCGGCGCCGCATTGAAGCGCGCGCCGCCGAGAGAGCGCCGCCTCGCCGCTTCGGGTGCACGCGATCGCTCCGCTGTTCAAAGGTCGCAATAGCCGCTACAACATGCATGTAAAAAGTTCTTGGGAGTCCGTGCTACAGCTAGCTGTCCTCCCCCAACTCGTCAATCTCTTCCAGTAGTGCTAGTACTCCATGGCGCGATCTATTAGACAAGCAGGCAAGAAAGTTATCGTGTACTCGATGTGCGGTGAGTGGCATGCCGAGCGACCATGTGGGGTCGAGCCATGGTGGAGGGTGAGACACGAACACGACATACGTGATTTGAATGTTGGTTTTTCTCGATGGCGCGATCCAAGGAAACGAAACGTTGGTTTCTCTCCGTTTCCATTTTTTCTCCGGAAAAACGGAAACTTTCCACTCCATTTTCATTCCTATTCCAAGGTTGCCCCGTTACAACATTCCATCAAATACAAAGGAAAACTAACACGCATGCCGATGCATCTCAATGATTCACATATCATAGCTAATATTTACTTCACAACTAAAGAAAAAGTTGTGAGAGCGCAATGAAAGAAAACTACCGATGGGGTCACTATGACTTAAACCCTAAACCCTAAACATGATTTAATTCCTGGCCGTAGAACCTGTCAAGGAAAGACGGCCGGCACCCTCGGATCATACGATGCTTTTGTGCAGTTCCACTAAAATCGACCGAGCATCCCTGATGGCAAAGATATTGAAGAAGTGTGATTAGAATAATAGTATCGCACAAGTTCATGAGACATAAACTCATCACAAGTAGAAGCTGATAGAAGTAGAGAAAGATCGACATGGAGATGGAGCTACGGCGAAGGAGCCAGCCGCTCCAAAATGAAGATGGACTACCCGACGCCGGGCAGTAGCTAGAAGGGCGGTTTGGACGCTGCATCGCCCATACCAAGCAGTAACTCCTCGATTGGGACGCACCGATCGTGGGTTTTCCTCCGCCGATGTCGACCGCGATTTACGCAGAACATTGTTCCTTCCCCACCAAGCGGATCAGGCCCGCTGCTCTATGCTTGTGAAGAGAGCAACCTTAGCAAGCGTGCTTGTAGCTTAGGCTCCTGCTAGTGTATATATAGTGGTTTTTTTTTCTCTCATATCAACCATTTTATATTGTGTACATTCAAGAGTGAAATGATGGTTGCTTCTTCCACTAACTTATCGGGTGATTTGACTGCCCTTAGTGGCCTCATGTCACCGTGTCTAATATTTATGGCACCGCTGAAGCAATGGAGGATTCGTGCCAAACTAAGAAAAGGTGAAATTGGCACCTCTTTTGGCCTACATAGTGGAAGGCCTAATACTCTTTAAAGCTTCTCGGTCATTCCTTCAGAATGTAGCGCAAACAGTGGATCGCTTTTTTTCGCAAAGTGGAACGACCAACTGGACCCAGTAATGCAGCAGTTTGCCTTGGACACATTGGCTCCTTTTGTGCAGTTGAACTAAAATCGAAGTTGGAATAAAACCGAGCTTTAATTTTGATATCCTTGTAAGCAACAAAAGGTATAAGGGAAACAATTATTGAGAAATAACGGTTGATGACTTGTACTCCTAGAAGAAAAACATCTAATGATCTACCTTATCTTAATGGGAAACAAAGCAGGAGAGTAGCAATTCTCAATCAGTGTGATTCATTCATCTTAACTGAGACATTATCTTAACAATGCCTTGTTTCAACATGTATAAAGAACGAAAAAGCAGAAAAGTATCATTCCTAAAACAATGCGACTGATTCATTTTAACAGACATTATCTTAACAATACCTTGGTTAAACATGTAGAAAGAACTACAAAGCAGGATAGTACCATTCCTAACAAGTGTTGCAGTTTTGAACTAAGATTCAGAGTTAATTAATTCGAGAGTGGCATTGCTTAATTTTACCAGCGGCATTAGATTAACAAAAAGCATAAACAGTTCCAGGGGAGAGTGGGCGCAACAACAATATGTGCTTCCATCTACTTATAAAGGGGGTGATGCAGAGTTTGTTGTAACAAAGCAACAAGCATCATGTCTGGGTTGGTCCCATTTTTGTTCACTACTTAATGGGAAAAGACAGCAATACAATAGCTTCAATTCAACATTTATTTAAAACAGTACCAATACAAGTAGCACAACATCTCAAAGCACACTACACAATCATGTGGATGAAGACCCATAGTGACCTTTCATGAGAAGACCAGATAAAATATGAATCTGCCAACACTAATAGGAAATCCAATCTGCTTTTGTGCGGTTGCAATCAAATCAAGCAAAGTGTTTTGCGTAGTGAAGCAAAATGTCGCAATAGCAACAAGTTGAATAGATATCCCTGTTTAAACAGAGGCAAAAAAGGAATCAATTACTGGCTAATAAAGGAGGATGAAACATGCGGCCACAAAAATGGTAATCCCGCCAATCCCTAACAAGTGTTGCAGTTTTGAAATAAGATTCAGTAGTTAATTCTGAGAGTGGCATCAATTACTGGCTTATAAAGGGGGTGATGCTGAATTTGTTGTAACAAAGCAACAAGCATCATGTCTGGGTTGGTCCCATTTTTGTTCACTACTTAATGGGAAAAGACAGCAATACAATAGCTTCAATTCAACATTTATTTAAAACAGTACCAAAACAAGTAGCACAACATCTCAAAGCACACTGCACATCATGTGGATGAGACCAAGATTTGAAACAACTCGCCACGAAGAGTGCAAACAAATCTCGATGTCCTTTTGTGCAGTCCACAAAAATTAAGCAAAGTCACCGTTGTGACATTCAAGTTGAACTGCACAAAACACTCTTAAAACATAAGTGTTTCGAGTAGCGAAGAAAAATGTCACAATAGCAACAAGTTGAATCGATACCCCTGTTTTAACAGAGGCAAAAAAGGAAACAATTACTTACTGATAAACGAGGATGAAACAAACGGTGACAGAAAGAAGCATCTAACTTATCTTGGATGGAAAACAAAGTAGGATAGTAGCATATCTAAAACGGTTGCATTGATTCATATTAATGAGACATTCTCTTGAAACAACATTCGTTAAAAATGTAATTTACTTTTAACAAAGGGCATTGCTTCAATTTTCCGCAGGCATTCTTAGATTAACAACAAGAAAATAGCTGTATGGGACATGCCAGCACCATGTGCGCCCACACGATAAATGGGTGATGCAGAGTATGTAGCCAAGCAGCATATATGCGTTGGTCCCATATTTGTTCTCTTTGAACCTTTTTCCTAAGTGAGGGCAGCAAATCTAGTCCTGCACAAACTACCCGACCCCCGCTTTTTCCCTTTTCAACAAAGAGATCGGTTCCTTACAGATGTGTGTACCGGGTTACCCCTTTTTCCTTTTTCGACCTACAAAGCGGCTGGATAGCCGCCTATACTACTTTCCGCCCTCCTTTCCTCATTGAACCACGCCCTAGATTCTTGCTCCAGCCCACCGCACCCTTCTTTCCTCTTTGAACCAAGACCTAGATTCGACTACAGATCGAAAAAGATCCACATGCAGCTAGAGCAACGACGGTTTCAAAGAAACTTATACCTTAGGGTCGCCGGATGTGGCAAGGCGCATGCGGGAGGCCGGATCTGCCCACACCACGCACGGCAGCGAGGAAGAAGGGTCGGTGGTCCTCCCAAGACAAAGCGCTGGGTGAAAGAGAACAACGCGAGCCAGCAAGGATTGCCTCCCTCGCCAAGGCGATAGAGTGAACGCTGCACCTCCCTCCCTTCCCCGGCGACGGGATACGGAGAAGAGAGAGACAAGAGGCCAACACAGTCTTGTTTAGATCTCGTGAAGAGAGGGTGAGAGACTGTGAATATAGCAAACCCTAGCAAATGAACGCTGAGCCTCCAAATGTAACATATATGTAGTCTTGCGAGCGTGTGGAGAGTGCAAACCCTAGCTAACAAGCTACCGAGGCTCCCGCTATATATATACTACTGTAGTACGGACTGAGCTCCTGTGCCTTCACTACACTGCTTTTGGTATGACGTGAGCCAGCCACATTTTGGGCCCACCTGTCATAAACCCAAAGGCAGGTGCACTAAGTCAATGAAGCCACATCCATATAGTACTCTCGTATATCGACTAATATATATAGTGGAGTGGTTTTCTTATTCTCCATAACAATCGCTTTTAAATTGTGTAAGTAAAATGAAACTCTTTATTTAATGTACAAAGAAGAAAACTAGTACTACTCCGATGAACTAACGATCCACGCCCACGCGCCCCGGTCGCACTTCTGTCCTTCACGTGTGGTACACTACCCTCCCTTAAGTGAACAACCACAAATGCGCCAAATTATCGGAAACGTGTGAGAGTGTGTACAAATAAAGAATTTTAATTTCAATTATCGGAAAGGTTTGAGAGTATTACAAAGTTTGACTTCACCAAATCTAATATGCGGAGTAAATAAAAATGGAGGGCTACTACGTCCATCCGGGTTTTTAGTCCACACCATTTTTTAAATCAAAGTTAATAGCTGGACAAATAAAATTACAGGGGAGCTGGAGACAAAGTTGTGAGAAGGCTTAGAAATCAATACAAAACTTATGCTCTTAGTACCAACGTCGATCCTTCTTCGAGGAAACATTTGGTTCATAGCCAATTGTGTGATAAAATTGCACCAACGTGAAAGACGCATCGCCTCCAACGCAACCAAGGTGAACTGACGAAGGATATCATCTTTGTGCGTAACAAGCAAAGAGCACTGATGGAAGACAGCTTGTTTTTCATTGAAAATCGATCAGCTTCACCAGCCGACGCAACCATGAGGCGCAACCATGAGCATCGATAGGTCATCGTGGTGATGCATCATCCATTTGGCATCAAGTTTGGGTGAGGCACCTATGAAGTTCGACAAATCCTCACCGTGGTCTGTTTCTTCTCAGTAATCAAGCTCGAGGAAGGAAGAACCACGTGGCAGAGGACAGTGAGGCGGAACAACAATGGCCATCCAATTTTGTGCAGTTCCACTAAAATTGAGGAAGACATGCCCGGGTATGGAGACACGCATCGCTGTTTCCAAAAATATAAAAAGGGTTAGCAACGACATCTCAATTGTCAATAAGAATTAATGAAAAGTACACCAACAAATGAAGCATCATAATTATATCTTGATGGGAACTAAACCAGGATACCCGAGAAAAAAGCATTTCTTCATTTAACCAAAGATAGTACTACCACCATATGGACAATGACCGCACAACCACCATGTACTTTTTGTCGAAACAACATGTATACCTCCACCGAGGCATAAATCAGACAACTTTTCGAGTGGCATTTCTCTATAATAGTACTAGTAGGTGATGTTGGACCAGCCGACAAACCCTAGCTACTACTATGCATGGGGAGCTGGGGAGTAGTCGATAGAAGAAAACCCGCACGCAGCGACATGGGAGCTGGACCAAGACAAGAAGTTATACCTCGTGGGCGAGATGTCGTTTAGGCGGGCGGGCGGATCTGCCCACACGACGGCAGCTAACAAGGGCGCGGAGGATCTTCGTCTGCGCCAGTATGGGCGGCTTCGGGAGAGGACGGTGACAACGTCACGCTGCACCTCCTCACCTCCCGCAGCGGACGGGATTCGCCGGATCTGTGACCACCGGTGAGGAGAGAGATAGAGTGGACATCGCCATCTTGTTTTGATATGGAGAGGGTGAGAGAGCGAGACGCGAGAAACTCTATCAAACAAGAGGCTATAATGGAGTAAAAAATCTCTCCATAGCAGTGGTTTTAAATAGAATACGCGTTCCGGAAAAAAGAAACGAAAACTGGCGACAATTTTTAAGGGTCTGTCTAGACACATCTAGATGTGACATAGTTATGTCACATCTAAGTTGATGTCCACTCTGTTTGTGGTCTATTTTTTGTCCTAGTTTTTTGTTTCTTGTTGCTACATTATATACTTGTGGGAGCTTAGATGTGATATCCTTAAATAACATCTAGATGTGAATTAGACAAACTGATTTTCTAACGTATCAAGAAAGAAAACTCGATCAAAAACACGCCTCGCTTCCAGTGTCGCGAGTCGTCACAAGCACACATAGACATAGACATGCATATCCGTGTTTAGTAAAATTCCATTTCCATCTCCATCTCCAATCATATTTGTCCAACTGCACATTATTTACGTTGTTAATTATATACGCAGCAATATTAACGTACATCATCTCTTGTTTGCGCACGTCCGGACCGCTGCCACGGCCGGTCCTGACCAACCCGAACCCTCTTCATCACCCGCGCGTGCTTCCCGCTCAAACGGTCGATTACCGATTCATGCCCGCCAGAGCGGACGCGACCTCTCACTGGCGCCGGCATTGAAGCGGCGCGCCGGCCGAGAGAGCGTCGCCCGCGCCGCTTCCGGGTGCACGCGACTGCTCCGTGTTCAAAGGTCGCAATAGCCGGCTACAACATGCATGTAAAAAGTTCTTGGGAGTCCGTGCTACAGCTAGCTGTCCTCCCCCAACTCGTCAATCTCTTCCAGTAGTGCTAGTACTCCATGGCGCGATCCATCGACAAGCAGGCAAGAAAGTTATCGTATACTCGGTTTGCGGTGAGTGGCATGCCGAGCGACCATGTGGGGTCGAGCCATGGAGGAGGGTGAGACACGAACACGACATACGTGATTTAAACGTTGGTTTTGCTCGATGGCGCGATCCAACGAAACGAAACGTTGGTTTCTCTCCGTTTCCATTTTTTCTCCGGAAAAACGGAAACTTTCCACTCCATTTTCATTCCTATTCCAAGGTTGCCCCGTTACAACATTCCATCAAATACAAAGGAAAACTAACACGCATGCTGATGCATCTCAATGATTCACATATCATAGCCAATATTTACTTCACAACTAAAGAAAAAGTTGTGAGGCGTGTCTGAAAGAAAAACTACTGATGGGGTCACTATGACTTAAACCCTAAACCCTAAACATGATTTAATTCCCTGGCCAGTAGAACTCTGTCAAGGAAAGACGGTGGCACCCTCGGATCATACGATGCTTTTGTGCAGTTCCACTAAAATCGACCTGAGCATCCCTGATGGCAAAGATATTGAAGAAGTGTGATTAGAATAATAGTACTGGCACTAGTTCATGAGACATAAACTCATCACAAGTAGAAGCCGATAGAAGTAGAGAAAGATCGACATGGAGATGGAGCTACGGCAGTGGAGCAAGCCGGCTCCAAAAGGAAGATGGACTACCTGGGACGTCGGGCTGTAGCTAGAAGGGCGGTTGGGACGCGGCATCGGCCCATACCGCGGTGACCCTCGATTGGGACGCACCGACTGTGGGTTTTCTCCGTCGCCGATGTCGACCGCATTTACGCAGAACATTGTTCCCTCCCCAGCTGCTTGATGTCAGGCCCGTCGTTCTATGCTTGTGAAGAGAGCAACCTTAGCAAGCAGGCTTGTAGCTTAGGCTCCTGCTAGTGTATATATAGTGGTTTTCTTTTTCTCTCCATATCAACCATTTTATATTGTGTACATTCAAGAGTGAAATGATGGTTGCTTCTTCCGACTAACTTCTTTGTGTGATTTGACTGCTCCTTAGTGGCCCCTACACGTACTCCCCTACGTGTATGCAACAGTCCACATGTACACATGGGCCAAAACGCCGCATAGCGCCCTAATGCATGCATGTCCGAGCACACGATGGAACACACACGGTCACGCTAAGTGCTCAACCTACACGTGCATGCACACACATACTCAGTCAGGGTGAGCTAGTGACCGTATAAACACCGGAATATATATATATATATTGAGCGCAATGAGCGTATTATGAAGTCCACTGACCGTATTTTTACAAATATATAGTGACAGACAGTGTATTTATCTCGTTTGAAATTAAGCCATATTAATCGGAGAGGAGGCAGTATGAACTAGCATTACTTTCTCGTGTCCCGTCAACTTGCCGAACGAGGAGAAGGTTGCAGGACGGGAGAAGCTTGCGCGCGGTGGCTCGCATGACAAGGAGAAACTTTTGACTAATGCAAGCTCTCCCTCGCTCACAGTGGTGGGCGTGCAACAGCTTAATTCGTGTCGATTGCGGTAAGCATACACTATACTACTAGTGCTACTATTGTTCGACTTCCCGAATAGGCGAACAGCCAAGCGCAAAGTTTACTAGTACTAGTACTACTACTATAGTCTATAAAGGTACGTACTATACTACTCCCTCCTTTCCGGTTTATAGGGCTCAACTGAAAAATCTCACCAATCAAGGTAGATGGTGAGTGGTGGAATACTTTTGTAGTTTGCAAAAGCACCCAATTAATGCTCTTGTTTTTCTCAAAAAATTATGTTTACCAATGCATTAATTGCAATACATGCATGTATAAAGTACATGCATTGGTCAATTTTCTCTTAATACTTGCATGCAATGATTTAATGCACCTTGAAATCTGAACATGTGATGGGGAACAACCAAATTGAGCATTATAAAATGGGAAAACTACAATTTTAAGATAAGCCTTATAAACCGGAAAGGAGGGAGTAGTACTAGGAACCGGATGGAGGAGCATCTGCACTCTTATTATAATTTTAAAATGTGATAAAGCAATCTTGAACACATTTGGTTCTCTTCGAGGGTTCTCGCATGTGATAATGGAAGTTGATTACATGGAACACTCGCCACAATTCTTGCTTAATTCTAGCTCATATCCTGTTACAAATTGTAGCGCTCGGTAATATTTCCTCTTTTTTTATTATTCAACATGTAAACAGGTCAGCAAACCTTGCGGCGCATCTTCGTGCGAACCGTGCTTGCTGCACTTTGAATGTGGCCGAGAGCTGGCTTGATGCAACACCTCACTTCCTACTTCTTTTTTTGCGGGGTACCTCGCTTCGTAGTGACCAGTGTCTTGGCTGATCGTCCTAAGAATGCTTCTATATGAATAAAGCTCTCTCAATTACCTGCAAAAAAGATTAAGCCATATTAACCAGAAAGGAGGGAGTATGGACTTGCACTACTTTTTGGTGTGTCCCGTCAACTCGCAGAACGAGGAGAAGTTTGGAGGACAAGGTGAAGTTCGCTTACGCCTTTTGACTAATGCAACCTACCCTCGTGTCGGTGTAAGAACGACACCTATGGGATCACAAGATTCCCTACTACGGTTGCGGGGCACGGGGTCGTGAGAAGAGCGGATCAAACAGATAGCACACGGTCTCTTTATCCAGGTTCGGGCCGCAAAGATGCGTAAAACCCTACTCCTGCTTTGGTCGTTTGTTTATCTGTGTTCTTGAACTAGCAATGGGGCGTGAGGAGCTCCAAAAAGCCGAATCCTCCTCCTGGCCGCCTTGGGCCTCCTTTTATATGGAAAGGGGTTGCCACAGTGGCACACAGGAGGTGGAAAGGGTACAATGATGCGAGTTTGTCCCTCGCATTACATGACAAGGCGATTTTAATGCGTCTTGCTTAGGTGTCCTTGCTTTATCGGGGACGGGGGAGGGCCCTGTCTCGTCCGTTGCCGCTCCCTTTACGTGTCGCGCGCACAGCCAGCGGTGCTCGCGGTGCCATGTAGGCGAGCAGGCAGGTGAGGTGGCGCAGTGGTGGGTCTCCACGAAGATCCGCTTGCCGCCACGCAGGTGCCTGCCCAACTGGTTGGGTCGGCAGCTGCATGTGAACGGCCGTGAAGGTTTGATTGGCGTGGGCCCGATGGTGGCCCTACGGGTGTCCTTGGCAAGGGCCTCGCCGTAGCCCCGGCAAGGGTCTTGCCGGGGCCCCGGAAAGGGTCTTGCCGTGGCGCCTTCTGTCATCCCCGGCAAGGCTCTTGCCAGGGGCCTTGTGGTCCTCCTTGGCTGGGATCCCGCCAAGGGTCGTCATCTTCTATAGTGTGTATCTGATCTTGAATGTCTTCACAAAGATCTGCATGCCACCACGGGGATGTCTCCCGAATCCTTGCCCCATGGGGGCAGTGGACTCAAGGGTGACTCGCTCCGTAGGTGTGGGACTAGCTGCCACGGCAAGGGTCTTGCCGGGTTTGCTAAAACCGCCTCCCAGCAAGGGTCTTGCCGGGGGAGTCCGCTTCGTCCCCTTTGCTTTTTGTGGTCTTGGTCTTGGCGTTGTTTTGTTCCTCTCGAGCTTCAGCCTTACCTTGGCTCACCTCCCTTGCCTTGCTCAGTGCGGTGGTGCCCGCGGCTCAGACTGCCCGTGCACAGTTATAGGGGTACAAAAAGTGTACCCCTCTTTTTGTACACCGACAGGAGCCCCCGGGCCTGGGCCACACGTAAGCGCAATCGCGTCATTGGGCTAGCCCCAAAAATGGTGCGCGGGCAGGCGGGGTGGTTTTTACCGTGGTAAATCTCTTCGCGCGCTGCGCTTCCCATGCCTCCCGCGCGTGGCTCGGCGTGGGGAGGCGTGCATGACGTGGGCGGCATGCGTGGGGCTGAGCTCTGCGCGCATGCGTCATGTTGTAGTAAAGGGGCGGTTTGCGCCTTCCCCATAAACGGAGGGAGGTGTGGAGGCACGGCCCATTTACTGAACGGGGCCGAGGCGTGGTCTTCAAGGCGTCCACTCCCCACGATCACGGGGTGGGGAGAGGTTGCCTCACCCGTCGCCTCGGTCCCACATGCCTGCCACGTGGTTCTCATGCGGTTGGGGTGGCGAACGGTGGAGGCGAAAAACTGGGCCGTCGCGGGCCGGTGCAGCGGGTTGGTCCCAGTTCCCTGCGCCTTCCGTGTCTTGATTGGCTGAGTGGGGCAGCCGAGCCCCCACCCCGTTCCTTTATAAAGAGTGGGGGGGGGGGGGTGAATGGCGTCCCGCACTCTTCCATATTCTCCTTCCTTCAGCTTCTGCTCCCCCCCTCCTCCGTCCGCCATGGAGAGAGGGAATCCTGGCTCTTCAACGGTGGCGGCAAGGGTCGCCGCTCGACAATGCGTCCTTCCTTCTCCTGCACCTGCGGTGGCAGAGCCAGCCGCGAGGGGAAGGGGGAGGGGGCGAGGCCGAGGCGCTCGGGGAAGAGGAGGACGGGGCGGTGCGCCGGTCTCGCCTCCGCCAGTGGTCCATCCCCCTATGGAGGGCCATGTTGGGGATGAACCTTGCGAGTTCTTCGTCAGGCTGCGCCGGCCGCCTCGCCGCCGCCTTCGTCTCCCGACTCCATTCGCGAGCGAGATGGAGCTGGATCCGCCGGAGTCATTGCGGCTGCACATGAGGGGTTGTTGGATCAGCGGTACGCGAGTTCGCGTCGACTTCCCAGCCCCTCACGTGATATATCTTTGTCGAGGATGTAAGACGTTCGCTCATATCCACCGCTTGATGGCGGGGCTCACTCTCCATTTCAAGCTGATGGAGGGCGGCCTCCTCTCCATCAAGGTCTTCGGGTGCTTCGGGACTCGGGCAAGGTGCCTCGTGGAGAGCTCTTCTGATAGAGAAGGCTCCTCCTCGAGTGGGAGTGGCGAGGAGGACAGCGGCAGCGACGACGAGGGTAGCAGGCGGCAGGATGACAGGTCCGACTAGGTGTCGGGCGCCGTTCCATGCGGCACCGGCAACCCCATCATCCGTGTCGCCGGCTCCCTGAACTTCTCGGGGTCATCTCCTTGACCGGCTGGCGTTGGGAGGCTGCGGAAGAGGAAGAGGGCGGGCGGCAAGGCCGTCAAATCAGAGTACGCGGGCACCGACGCCTTCGACGCGTGCTGACGTCCTGCCGCCTCGTCTTCGAGCTCTGCTTCCGGCGCCGCCATCACCATCCAGCCTTCGGACGGCCACCAAGATGTTCTCTTGTTGTCTCCTGCCACTCGTAGCTTGCCTAGGCGCCCCTTTTGCCCTTTTCACCTCCTTGACCTGCCTCCTGAGGAGAGGGACAAGAAAGGGGTTACGGGCAGCTTATCTTTTTTTAGCTTCTAAGCCTTTGGGCCTTAACTGAATTTAAAACTTGTAATCCCATCATTCATGTTTTTCATTCCCCATGGACTGTATCTGAGTGGAATGTTTGTAATGAAAAAGGGATGCTTGCCGGGTCATTTGTTTGCGGGTAGAACCCACGACAAGGAGTAAATCCTTGATATCTCTAAGATAAACATTTCCTGGCCCGACAACAGGCCCTGCCGTCTTCCCACTTCGCTCGACCTTTCTCACGCTTTTGGCAGAGGCAGGAATGAGGTGGGTTCAGGCTCCTCGTTTCATCCTTTTGCTGCCGCGACTAGGACAAAACCTAGCCCCAGGAACGAGCCCTAGGGCGTAGAGTTTTAGGGGAGCACGGTAGCTTTGGGAAGAAGCGAGGTTTCACATACCTCAGTCCATAAGGGAATGCATGATAAGGGATGAAGAACTTATCTGAAACTGTAGCCCCCGGCAACTCTGGTTTGCCGTGGGTGAGTCTTTGCACTTGCAGCCCCCGGCAATACTAGCTTGACGGGTTTAAATGTCGGTCTTCTCCTCTTCTCTTTTTCGTCCTCAGGTGATCCGACAAGGATATCTGTGAGTCCTGCGAACCAAAGAAGACAAAAGAACGACAAAGAGATGCACACTCGACCTCTAAGCTAGGGTTCAGTCGCCGCTAAGCACTATCAACCCTAACCAAGGACGAGACTCGAGCTAGCATGCATGCTATAACTTAGGGCGCCAGCGCTTCATTTATTTATGCTCAGGGTCTGCGCCTGGCTTTGTACAAAGGGTTACATGCATCATCGGCAATGCTTGTACAAAAGGTGGCTTGCCGGGGGGCCCGGCAAGCTGTGCCTCACAGGTAAAACTTGCGAAGATGCTCAATGTTCCAGGAATTACTCAGCGGAACTGCATCTTCGGTCTCGAGCGGACTGCACGGGCACGTGACTCGTATTACCCGATAAGGGCCTTCCACTTTGGCGTCAACTTGTTGGAATTCTTGGCGATTGAGCGCTGAAGGACAAGGTCGCCTTCCTCAAGGCTTCGGCATGAACCTTGCGGCTATGGTAGCAGCGCAAAGGCTTGCTGGTAGCGTGCTGCTCTCACAGCGCCCAAGGCGATCTTCCTCAAGGAGCATCGTCATCTTGCCGCAGATTGCTCTTGCTCAAGCTCGTCATAAGCGAGCACTCGAGGTGACCCGTATATGAGTTCAGTGGGGAGAACTGCTTCTGCCCCGTATACCAGGGCAAAAGGTGTCTGGCCGGTGGCTCGATTTGGCCTCGTCCTGATCGACCAAAGAACTGCCGGCAACTCATCAATCCAGCGCCTTCCACTCTTGTGCAGCCTGTCAAAGGTCTTGGTCCTTAGGCTTCGCAGTACTTCAGCATTTGCCTTCTCAGCTTGACCATTGCTTCGCGGGTGAGCAACGGAAGCGAAACAAACTTTGCTGCAGAGGTCTTGGGTATATTGCATGAAGGTGCGGCTTGTGAACGGTGTGCCGTTGTCGGTGATAACCCTGTTGGGTACGCCAAAACGGCACACTAGTCCTTTGAAGAACTTGACGGCTGACTGAGTTGTGACCTTCCTCACTGCCTCCACCTCCGGCCACTTTGTGAACTTGTCGATGGCAACGTACAAGTACTCAAAGCCCCCGGCGGCACGGGGGAAAGGGCCCAGTATGTCGAGCCCCTAGACCGAGAAGGGCCAGGAGAGAGGAATGGTTTGAAGGGCTTGAGCTGGCTGATGAAGCTTCTTTGAATGGAACTGACATGCTTCACACCTGGTGACTAGTGTCGTCGCATCCTGGAGGGCAGTGGGCCAGAAGAAGCCTTGCCGAAATTCCTTGCCGGCAAGGGCCCTTGACCCAATGTGGGATCCACATATGCCTCCGTGTATCTCCGCCAACAGCTCCAGTCCTTCCGCTCGAGGGATACACTTCAATTTCACACCGTTCGGCCTCTTCCTGTACAGGACGTCATCGACGAACTGGTACATGGTAGAGCGATGGGCTACTTTCTCCGCTTCTTCCTGCTCCTCAGGAAGTTCCCCTGTTTGGAGGAATCGGACGGTATGTTGTGCCCACTGGAGCACAGGGCTCGGCGGCGAGACTAAAGGCATTTCCTCCGCTATAGGAGCAGCTGTCTCGACGGCAAGAGCTTGACGCTCCGCCGGAGCCAGTCGTCCCGTGGCGGGCTCAGTATCCCCGGCAACATCCTAGCCGGCGGCTTCGGGGAGCTCGGCGGGAAAGTACTTGCCGGGCCTTGATTTCCTCCTCTTATTCTGCTCTGTTGATGGATCAACGAATGGCTGAGTTAGCTGAAGCACAAAGGTAACTGGTTCCACAGGTAGCTTGAAGGCAGCGCATTTTGACAGGTAATCGGTGATATCGTTCTCTGCTTGGGGAATGTGTTCAGCCTATATACCGTCGAAACGCTCTTCCAGCTTTCTCACTTCATCAACGTAGGCCTTCATCAACGGGCTCTGGTAGTCCTTGTTGACTTGCTTGACGACAAGCTGCGAGTCCCCCCTGACGATGAGTTTCTTGATTCTGAGGTCTGCCGCGATCATAAGACCGGCAAGCAGCCCTTCGTATTCTGCCATATTGTTTGTTGACACCTCCTTGGGGAAGTGCATCTGGATCACGTACTTGAGGTGCTCTACGGTGGGCGCGACAAGCAGTACGCCAGCCCCTTGTAAGGAGAAAGCTCCATCAAAGTACATGATCCAATCACAACTTGCCTCCTTGCCGGGGAGAGCAGTCTCTTGGGCTTCTTCGTCAGGCGTTGCGGTCCATTCTGCAATGAATTCCGCTAGGACTCGGCTCTGAATCGTCGAAGTACTTTCAAACTTGAGGCTAAAGCTGGACAGCTCCAGTGCCCATTCCACAATTCTTCCTGTTGCATCCGGATTGTGCAATATCCGTTGCAGAGGGAAGCGAGTGATGACAATGATCTCGTGTTCCTGGAAGTAGTGACGCAGCTTCCTCGAGGCCATAAGAAGGCCGATGAGCAGTTTCTGCACGCCGGAGTACCTTGATCTAGCCCCCTGCAGGAGGGAACTAACAAAGTAGACCGGGTGCTGCATCATTTTCTTCTTCGGCGGCACGTCAACTGGCTGTGTCGTCTCTGCATTGGTGGTGTCGGGCTCTGCCGCGGCCATCACCCCGTCGTCAACCTCTCTCTATGCCACTAGTGCGGCGCTGACCACCTGGTCTGTTGCCGCCAGGTATAGCAGCAACGGCTCCTGTGGCCTAGGCGCAACTAGTATTGGCGCGGAAGAGAGGTATCTCTTCAAACCTTGCAATGCTGCTTTGGCTTCTGGCGTCCACTCCATTGGGCCCGCCTTTTTCAGGATCTTGAAAAAGGGAAGGGCGTGCTCGGCAGACTTGGAAATGAACCTGCCCATGGCGGCGACGGAACCAGCAAGCCGACGCACATCCTTGATTTGCTTGGGTGCTTCAATCTGCTCTATAGCTTTGATTTTGTCCGGATTGGCCTCTATCCCACGCCAGGACACCAAGAACCGGAGAAGCTTGCTGGGACGGGGCGCTAAAGACGCACTTCTCGGGGTTCAGCTTGAGATTGATCTTGCGCGGTTTGCAAATGTTTCTTGCAAATCTGGTATGAGGTTGCCTCGTCCTTGGTTTTGACCACTATGTCATCCATATAAGCTTCCATATTTCTAAGGAGCTGGGGTTCAAAACCAATCTGGACCGCCCTTGCAAATGTCAAACCAGCACTCTTCAACCCGAAAGGCATCCGCATGAAACAATACGTACCACATGGGGGTGATGAATGCTGTTTTCTCTTCGTCTTCTCTTGTCATGAAGATCTGGTGGTAGCCGGAGTAGGCGTCGAGGAATGACAACAGATCACACTCTGCCATTGAGTCAACAATCTGATCGATGCGCGACAAAGGGAAGGGGTCTTTAGGGCAAGCCTTATTGATATCTGTGTAATCAATACACAGCCTCCACTTCCCATTTGCCTTGCGCACCACGACCGGATTGGCCAACCACGTTGGATGGAGCACTCCTCTTAACAAACCCGCTGCTTCCAGTTTCCAGATCTCTTCTATGATGAACTCTTGTCGTTCCAAAGCTTGCTTTCTGACCTTCTGCCTGACGGGCCGCGCACGAGGGCAGACAGCAAGGTGGTGCTCAATCACCTCCCTTGGAACACTGGGGATGTCGGAAGCTTGCCATTCAAACACATCGACATTCGCCAACCGGAAGGTGACGAGCGCGTCTTCCTATTTGTCGTCAAGGGTGGAGCTTATGGTAAAAGCTCCCCCCGTGCCATCCTCATTGACAGAAACCTTCTTGGTTCCTGGCGGTATGGCCCTGGGCTTCTTGCTTCCGCCGGCGGACCTCTCCGGCACGTCCTCGACGGCAGCGCTACACTCCAAAGAGGTGCGCTTGCCGAAGTGGGCGCCCGAGGTCGCACCGGTCTTCTTCTTCTTCTTCCCTCCCGGGGTCCCAGCGGCAGGAGCAAGCGCCCTAGCGGTGGCAGCTGCTGCAACCACTTGCTGGTATAGTTGGTCAGCGCAAATCAGCGCATCTTTCTTGTCGGAGGGGGTGGTGATGATCGTCACAGGTCCTGGCATCTTCAGGGTGTTGTAGGCGTAGTGTGACACCACCATGAACTTGGCCAGCGCTGGGCGGCCAAGGATCCCATTGTAGGGCAAGGGGATCTTGGCAACATCAAACACGATCCTCTCCGTCCTGTAGTTCAGGTTGCTTCCAAAAGTCACGGGCAACATGACCTTTCCCTTGGGTTGGCTTCTTCCCGGGTTGACCCCCTGAAACGTGCCCGTCTCTTCGAGGTCTCCATCAGGAATCTGCAGTTTCTCGATCAGGGCAGTCGAGATCAAGTTTAGACCGGCCCCGCCATCGACTAGCATCTTCGTCACCTTGAGGTTGCGTATTGTTGGTGAAACCAACAATGGCAAGCACCCAACCGCAGTAGTGCGATCAGGGTGGTCCTCAGTGTAAAAAATGATAGGTGTGCTGGACCACTTCAGCGCCCTTTGGGCATCAAAAGAAGGCTCTGCCGCTATAATCTCTCGCGCCCACTATTTAAGCCGGCGATGAGAAGTATGCAGCAAGGCGCCGCCGTCGACGCACATGGCCTCTGTAGCTTTCTGAAACTCTTGGTCGCCGGATTCGTCGTCCTCTTCATGATCGTCGTCTTCTGGCTTTCTGTCACGGCCTCGGGCAGGCCTCTCTTGTTGCTTATCCTTGCCGCGACGGCCCGCCTGCCCGTCACGCTTCTTGCCGGACCCCTCAGCACCGTCTGGGGCCTTCTTCTTGTCCCGCCTCTCATACTCAGCCCTCTGCTTCTCAGCGAGGAGCTCAACCTGTCGGCATTCCTGGAGAGCATGGCCTTTGGTGCGATGGATCTTACAGTATCACTTGTCGCAGTTTCCTGGCTTCTCGGCAGCCGCCAAGGCCCGGCAGGTGACACATCCGGCAACCTCCTTGCCGGGGTCATCTGCCTTGGTTTTCTTGGTGGAGCCGGCGTCATCAGATCCCTCGACAGCAAGCACGGCTTTTCCTTTGCGCTTCCTGTTGTGGCACCGGCTTTTCTTCGCCGGGGCGGCAATATCCTCATCTGAGGAGTCGGTTTCCACGCCGGCATCTTCGCCGGGGTACTTCCTTCCCTCTTCAGCATGGGCACATTTGTCAGCAAGAACATAGAGTTCTGCTACATCTCTCACTTTGTTCATTGCCATCTCTTCGCGCATCTTGCGATTACGCACGTTCTGATGGAACGCGCTGATGATGGCGGCAGGGTGAACATCAGGGATATTGTACTGTACCCGGCTAAACCTCTCAGTATATCTTGGCGGAGACTCTCGCCTCCCTTACGGGAATGGCGTGCAGGTCGCTTGCTTGGCCATGGGCTTGGTGGCCTCGGTAAAGGCGCCCACGAACTCATGGCACAAATCCGACCAGGAGGAAATAGAGTCTACCGGCAAGTGCATCAACCATGACATGGCGTTGGGTTTGAGAGCCAGCGAAAAGTGGTCGCAAGCACCTTATCTTCGCGGGCTCCGGCAGCTTGCATCGCGATGGTGTAGACGCCGAGGAACTTCGGACGGTGGGTCTTGCCAGCTGTACTTTTCGCCCACGTCGGGTTTGAAGGTGCGGTGAGTGGGCCACTGGAACTGCCGCAGCTCACGGGTAAAATCCGGACAGCCTACCTCGTAAGGTAGGCCTCCGAAACTCCGGGTGCGGGTGGCTCACAGCAGGCCCTGCTCGCCTGTCTGATTGGTGGCGCGCTCCGCGCCGGTGCTCGATAGTTGTTCGAGCGTCTTCATGTTCTCGTTCCCGAAGAACTTGGCGCTGGTCACAATGGGCCCACGGGTCGGACGATGCTACGGAGATCTCGTCGCCCGTAATATCGCGACGGGCTGGCGTCCGCGGTACCGGGTGAGGAGGAGGCGAGTGCACCGTGGTTGCGGCGCCGCCGGCTCTCCTGCCACTGGTGCGTGGGACTCCGTCGGAGTGTCGACCCGGGGGCTCCACCGGACTCGGTTCGTCTTTGTTGTCCACCGCAACAAGGCTTCGGATAGTGGCTCTCCATTCGTCAAGTTTCCCTGTAGGGGGGGGGGGGAATCAAGGAGCAATTGCGCGCGCGCCAGGGCTTCTCCTGGCGTTGGTGGCAGCGAAACCTACATGGATCGCGACGCGCTTCGACTTCTGACCATGTCAGAAGGAGCTCTATCACGACCCTGCGGCCGCATGCCATCTTCACCAGCGCCTCGGCAAGCGGGCAGGTCTTCTAAATCCCGGGAGTGGCGCTCGGGGCTTTTTCCGCAGCGACGCCCGGTGTCCTCGGCGTGATAACGCCGTTCGTCGCACGCCGCTTGAGAGGAGCGCGCCGTCGGCGCCGGCGTGGGAGTCTTGGAAGCCCTAGCGTCGCCTTCGGGCGGGGTGGCAGCGATCTTGGAAGGCCCCGCGCCACCCGTGGAGGGCCTGGCTCCGTCTTGGGATTTGGCGACGTGCAGCCCATTACCAGGCGCACGAACATCTCCGCCTCCCAAACTTCGGCTGCTAGGACGGTGTTGGTGTTCGCGAACGGCGCCCCGGGTCCTTTCTGCGACCGGTCCGCTGCTCGCCCGCGTCGGGACGGGATGTCCGGCTTCCGACGGGCCAACCGCCGCCGTCATCTTCTTCTTGGGCGCCATGACGATGAAGAAACGTCGAACTAACTGCTAGAGCCGATTCTCACAACTCGCCCCCTACACGCGCCCGAAGATGTCGGTGTAGGAACGACACCTATGGGATCACAACAATCCCTACTACGGTTCCGGGGCGCGGGGTCATGAGAAGAGCGGATCAAACAGATAGCACACGGTCTCTTTATCCAGGTTCGAGCCGCAAGGATGCGTAAAACCCTACTCCTGCTTTGGTGGTTTGTTTATCTGTGTTCTTGAACTAGCAATGGGGCATGAGGATCTCCAAAAAGCCGAATCCTCCTCCTGGTCGCCTTGGGCCTCCTTTTATAGGGAAAGGGGTTGCGATAGTGGCACACAGGAGGTGGAAAGGGTACAGTGATGCGAGTTTATCCCTCACATTACATGACAAGGCGATTTTAATGCGTCTTGCTTAGGTGTCCTTGCTTTATTGGGGACGGGGGAGGGCCCTGTCTCGTCCGTCGCCGCTCCCTTTCGTGTCGACACGCGCCCTGGCCAGCGGTGCCTGCGGTGCCATGTAGGCAGGCAGGCAGCTGAGGTGGCGCAACGGTGGGTCTCCACGAAGATCCGCTTGCCGCCACGCAGGTGCCTGCCCAACTGGTTGGGTCGGCAGCTGCATGCGAACGGCGGTGAAGGTTTGATTGGCGTGGGCCCGATGGTGGCCCTACGGGTGTCCTCGGCAAGGACCTCGCTGTAGCCCCAACAAGGGTCTTGCCGTGGCGCCTGCTGTCATCCCCGTCAAGGCTCTTGCCGGGGGCCTTGTGGTCCTCCTTGGCTGGGATCCCGCCAAGGGTCGTCATCTTCTATAGTGTGTATCTGATCTTGAATGTCTTCACAAAGATCTGCATGCCACCACGGGGATGTCTCCCAAATCCTTGCCCCATGGGGGCAGTGGAATCAAGGGTGACTCGCTCCGTAGGTGTGGGACGAGCTGCCACGGCAAGGGTCTTGCCTGGTTTGCTAAAACCGCCTCCCGGCAAGGGTCTTGCCGGGGGAGTCCGCTTCATCCCCTTTGCTGTTTGTGGTCTTGGTCTTGGCGTTGTTCTGTTCCTCTCGAGCTTCGGCCTTACCTTGGCTCACCTCCCTTGCCTTGCTCAGTGCGGTGGTGCCCGCAGCTCAGACTGCCCGTGCACAGTTATAGGGGTACAAAAAGTGTACCCCTCTTTTTGTACACCGACACCTCGGTGGACATGCATCAGTCCATTCGGTGTCAGATTGTCAGAGCCATACACTGTAGTACCCAACATGAGGGGTACCATCATTGTTCGACTTCACGAAGAGGCGAAGAGCCAAGCGCAGTAGTACGAGTAGTACTACTGCTAGAACCGCATGGTGGAGCGTCTGTACTCTTATTTTTTTATCTCTGATAAAGTACACGTTTATTCCGGAGAAGGGCGGAAAACGGCAGCCCAACATGTAACGAATGATATCAATCAACCAACCATGCTCGAATATATCTTGTCCTCCATGCGAGCCCGTCTGTGTGTTCTCGCTCCTCGTCTCTCTCAAGGAACGGCGGGTTGGCTCTTTGCCGTCAATTGAGATAGGTTTGCTCACACTCCTGTCCCACATGTCAGTGTTATGCCAAGAGGAGGTGCGTTGACCGACTGGCCATACGCGTACCTGGTTTTGCACCTTCATACTACTCCTCTCTCCGTCACATTCTACAGGGCGCTCTTCATTATGATGCATTTCTCTATATGCATTTCCACCACCAGAGAGACTTTAGATGCGTTTGGTTTAATGCTCAATTAATTAGGGCGTGGTAACCGCAATCAAGTCCACAATTTTCTACATGTCTTTGTACTACTACAGAGTGGAGTAAGTGCATGCATGTGTACCGGGGTGGAAGCACTGCATGCATGTGTGTGTCGTGCTATAACTACCAATGCTATTTTTAGGCGATCGCTAGTCGCCTTGGTCCCACAGATTTTTTTATTTTTTCTGAAGCGCGTTGTATAAACAGTGACGGATGGAGTAGTATGGCGGATTCAAAGAAGAGTATTTATGGTTGCTTCTTGAGCAACTTACGATGGGAAAAAGTGGGGCTTATGATTTGACTGCTCATTACTCACTATTAATGCGGCGCAATGACCGGGCTGAGTCTCCCATGAGGTTGTGCACTACCCCCTCGGTTCTTAAATATACTCTGGAGTATATTTGTCTTTCTAGAGACTTCAACGAGTGACTACTCAAATATTTGTATTTTTAGAGATTTCAAATGGACTGGCACATACAGATGTATATATACATATTTTAGAGTGTAGATTCACTCATTTTGCTCCGTATGTAGTCACTTGTTGAAATATCTAGAAAGACGAATAGAATATTTAGGAACGGAGGGAGTACACATACGAAGCAAAATGAGTGAATCTACACTCTAAAATACGCCCGTTTGAAATTTGTAAAAAGACAAATATTTAGGAACGAAGGAGTATAATTTTGTGCATGGCACATGGACCCGGATGATGAAGAGGCTTCTAGCAATGCTATCAAGCTTCCATCATTTGTTTAGATAATTGACGTACTATAAAAATAATTTTCCAGCGACATGAAATTGTACAATGGTGTGAGCTTTCAGCTTTTGTTTAGCGTGTCTTGCCATCGATGCTCTTTCGGAAACAATAAACTAACTTCCTTGCTAATGCATGTCAATTATTAGCAGATCAGAGCTAATAATTACATCACAACTGAAGACAGAGTTGTGACAAGGTGATAAATTAAAATTGATCCATGCTTTCATTGGCAGCAACGTCCCCCCAGCTCTGTTTAAATCAACAAGGCATGTTAAGAAAAAAATAGCTGTCTGGAGCATGCAACATTCCGATCATTTTTTGCAGTTCCACTAAAATAGAGCTGAGCGTCCCTGTTCCAAAGATATTAAGTGTGATTACGATAATAGAGGACTGTTGATGAAACAATAAAAACACAAATAGAAGTTGGTCACCTTTGCAGTCTCTCTTAAGACTAACTAGTTGGAGAAGATTAGGCTCGGAGTTGGATGAGGAGGATAGAGCAAAACCAATCTCCCTTTGTGCAGTCGCACTGAAATGTAGAGACGTTGCCCTTGTGGCATTTTAGTACAACTGCACAAAACACTCTTAAGAAAAAAGTGATTTGTGCAGTTCACCAAAAGGTCGCAATAGCAACGAGGTGAAATGGATAGCCCTATTTGCAAAAAAGAGGTAGAAAGGAAACAATTACTGGCCAATAACAGTTGATGACACATGCAACGACAAAAAGAAGCATATTCCTTGCCCTAAGGGAAGATAACAACACGGTTGTGTTTGTCTAAAACGGTGTGAGGACGAGAATGAAATATGGAAAGTACGCTGGACGAGCTACGTTTTGGGCAAAGAACTATGGAAGATCCACATGCAGCGATGTGGGAAGACGGGCAGTGGAGCAAGGCCATAGGGGATACCTGGAGGTCGTCGGGATGTAACTAGGTGAGCGGCGGCGGGTGGAATCTGCGAGCAGGTGGCGCAGGCCCTGCCGCGCCAGAGCTTGGTCAGAGAGAACAGCGTGTACCGCAGATCGGGACGTGCTGCCTCGGCGCCGTCGAACGGAGAAACGATGCACTTCCTCCCTTTCCCCCGGCGGACGGGATGCGGCCGGATCAGTGACCAACGGTGAGAGAGAGAGACCACCGCACTCCCTTTCCCCCGGCGGACGGGATGCGGTCGGACCAGTGACCAATGGTGAGAGAGAGAGAGAGGCCGCAACAGCCTTGTGTGAGATACTCTGAAGAGCGACAAACCAGGCACGCAAGGCTCCATTGTATATAGTGAGCGGACTACCTTTTTCTCCATAAAAATAGTTTTATATTCTGTGTACGTGCCATTGAGCGCTATAACTTTATTTAAATATAACGCGGCAAAGCGTCAAGTCGAACTTTGTTTTGTTTAGGCGTGGTACACGACCTCCCTAGGTAAACAACCGCTACACGCGTTCAAATTAGCACGTGGGATGCCATTTCGTAAAGAAATGAGCTCCATCGTGTACCCGCGCGGGTGTGGCTGGGCACGAAGCGTGAGTACATGCACGGTGCACCTATTCTCTTCTTGTATACATACACCACCTATGTGGGGTTGTGTGAGAGAGATACAAACCTAGAGAGATGTAATGTGTGGGTTCTTAAAAAGGTACCGGACTCCACAAGCTTGTGCTGCGCCCAAAGGGGTCGGGAGCACGTCAAGTGTCTGCAAGGGAGTTCGGGCCTCTCCTTTTTTTCCAGAAAGGCCAGATGGTATTGTACCTATTAAGTATACTAGCTCATCCCGAATCAGTAGAAAACAGCCTTGCAGAAAATTGCAAAATACACCCAAGTTTAGGGGGGGGAGGGGGGTCGAGGGCTTCTTACTCCTACATCCATCGGCATCGCATACATCAATCAAAAAATGTAACATATGCAATGTGTGTGAAATAGAGTCCTGGATATAACATATATATAGAGGGTGCGATCCACGAGAGGAGAGTGGAGGTATCATCGGCTTGAGGTGTCCATAGACTCGAAAAGAGGGATGATGTGTGTGTGTGTGTGTGTGTGTGTGTGCGCGCGCGCGATCGATAAAGAGTGCCATCGAATTTGTGTGTGCCCACGTCAAAGATATAGAGTGACCGGCCTACTGGAACATGAGAGGGGACATGTGCAGTTTGTCTCTGTGGCATGGATACCTACCTGTAGCGCTCGACTATTGGTGTGTGGTGGGGGAAGAGGGAGGCCCAATTAACTATAGAGGTACAATGGCTGGTATATGTGTGGAGGAGGAGAGAGGCCTACCTCATGTATTAAGGAGATCGATCTGCCTCATGTATTAAGGGAGATCGATCGGCATCCATGCATATGTGCAGGAGAGGAATAAGGTTGAGAGAGAGACAAAGCTAGAGTTTTGGAGGGGGTGGTAGTGGAGTTGCTTCTAACAAATCACTATTAGGGAAAAGCCTATACACAGAATCTTAGCAGCAGCGCGGCTCAAAAAGGAGCGCTGCTGTTAATTAGTAGTAGCGGCGTGTCTGGAAACTCGCTCGACAACTTTTTAGCGATGGCGCTCTGTGTAAACCGCGCAGCTACAAATATCGACCGCGGTGTCCCCAAACTCCATTTAGCAGCAGCGCGGTGCCTCGAGCAGCTACTGCTATGGATGTAGTAGTGGCGCTTTTTTAGGTCGCTGCTGCTAATTTTCAAATATCCACACTTTTTGGTCCCGTTAGCGATGGCGCCGTTGCCCAAAGCACGCTGCTGCTTCCTTAGCAGCAGCAGCGTTTAGCTCCAGCGCTCTGCTAATCCGCACCAACCCACCACCTTTTCTCCGGTCGTCCTCCCCTCCCCTCCTCTCTTCCCTTTCCCCTACCTCCCACATGCTCCCCTCTCCCTCTTCTTCTTCCTCAATACTTCTCTGCCATTACTCTCCCTCTTCTATCTACCTTTCTCTCTCTTCATTACTCCTACCTTACTACACCACCTCCATAAATGCATCTCCTTTCTCTTTTTCCTTCCCCTCCACTAGTTGAAGTTGTCTCCTCCCAAATTAGGTAGCTAGGTAGATGTAGGATTTAGTTAAGTGACATATTTGCCCCCTAACTAGATCTATCTTTGTCAAGACTAGATTTGTGCACTTTTGATCTCCCTACAACGTCATCTCCACCGTGTGCTCAATCTCGAGATAGAGGTGATTAAAATTTCATGCTTTTGAGTGTGGCATGTTTATGGAAATTGTGTGTGTGGCATGAGTTGACGCCAAATTGTGCTTTTGAGTTGCCTATGTTTTGCTGAAATGTCGATTTATTTCCGTTTCGGCGGATTTCGGGCAAAATCTATATCCATATATGTCCTATTTTTAGGGAAGGTCATGCCCAATTTTTGTATGACTTTGATGCATGCATGCATTTTTATAATAAATTTGTTTTATTATTACCGTGCAGACGTTCATGATGGTCAGTGGAACGATGGTAGATAGGTGGTTGCGGTCAGCGGTGCAGGACATGAAAGAAAATAACCTGACAGAGGTTTTATGTCCGTGTCGAAAATGCAAAGGAATAGTTTGGCTCGACCCCTATGACGATGGTCGTGTCGAAGCGCACCTGCTCATGACTGGTTTCATGGATGGCTATACTCGGTGGATAACTAAATATGAGGATGACGATGTTGAGGATGCCGACGGGTCAGGCAATGATGACACGGGGCAAGACGAAGAGATGATCGATAATGGCAGCGGGGAAGAGGCCGGACATGGTGACGGAGAAGGGGCCAGACATGGCGGAGGAGAAGGGGCCGGACATGGTGGCGGAGAGAACGACATGGACTCCATGCAGCAGAGTTCGTCGGTACTAAGTTCAATCATGCAGGACCCTCATGTTCAAGCATTGCTTCGAAGGAGGCAATCTTGAGAGAGCTGCTTCTAGAGAGAAGCTAAGCTGGAGCAAGCGGTGGTTGACTCGAACACTCCATTGTATGATGGTTGCAATCCTGAGGTGACCTGCTTGAGTTTCACGCTCCAACTCCTGAAGACGAAGGCTAAAAACAAATGGACCGACACTAGCCTCGATGAGCATCTCAAGTACCTAAAGGATGTTCTTCCCGCGGGTAATCTATGTCCTACTAGTGTTGATGAGGCCAAGAAGATCGTGTGCCCTCTTGATCTGCCACACGTTAGATACCATGCATGCATCAACGATTGCATAATTTATCGGAAGGAGCACGCGGAAAAAACAAGCTGTCCGGTGTGCAATGCTTCTCGATACAAGAAGGCCGGGAAGAAATGTCCCCAGAAAGTTGTATGGTACTTACCGATCACTCCCCGTCTCCAGAGGTATTTTGTAGATCCCAAGGAAGCAAAGCTAATGCGCTGGCACGCGGAGAGGAAGAAGCCCGACGATGGAGATGATCCGAAGCTGAGACACGTGAAGGATGGAAGCCAGTGGAGAGCGTTGAACAACTTCTATCGGTATTTTGAGTTTGATCCAAGGAACATCGTGCTCGGCACGTGTACCGATGGCATGAATCCGTTTGGCAACCAGAAGACCAACCATAGCACATGCCCCGTGTTTGTATGGATGTACAATCTCCCCCCTGGTTGTGCATGAAATCGAAGTACATTCACATGAGCATTCTTATTCAAGGGCCGAAACAACCAGGAAATAATATTAATTTGTATCTGGGGCTACTTCAAGAGGAGTTAGACACGTTATGGAAAACACCGGCCAAGACATGGGACGCCAGGAAAGGTGAGTACTTCAACATGAGAGCCGCGCTGATCACGACAGTGCACGACTATCTCGGTTACAGATATGTGGCAGGCCAGGTGTGCCATGGATATTGCGGATGCACGTGGTGCATGGATGAAACAACGTCTCAGCAGCTAAAGTCAAGGAAAGATGGCGGGTCTTGGAAAATCGTGTACATGGGGCATCGAAGATGGCTTGAACAGGACGACCCGTGGAGAAACCGGGGAGATCTATTCAATGGTCACGCTAAGAATCGAGGACCTCCACGTAAGCGGAGAGGTGCCGAAATCGATGAGCTGTTGAAAAACTGGAAGGAGTGCCCCACGCCGGGAAAGACGATGAGAAAGATGCCGGAGCCGCTGCTGAAGGTATGGAAGGCGAGGTCGTGTTGCGGGACTTGGAGTACTGGCACAAACTCGATACACCTCATTGCCTTGATCAAATGCATATCTGTAAGAATGTCCTTGAGAGCTTGCTCGCAACACTGAACATGCCAGATAAGACCAAGGATGGGCCGAAGGCAAGAAAAGACTTGCAAGATTTGAAAATCAGGGAAGATCTGCACATGCCGCCCCGTAAAATGTCAGACGAGACAGAGACGGAGACAGAGGCACGGGAGAAGAAGGGCAAGAAAATAAAGAAAGAGGATTATTGCCCCCCTTCTTGCTTCACCTTAAGTCAGGCTGAGATCAATCAATTCTTTAAGTGCCTTACCGGAGTCAAAGTTAGTTCCGATTACTGTGGAAAGATAAGCAGATATCTAGACACGGACAAGAAAAGGTTCAGCGGGAGGAAGTCTCATGACTGCCATGTGATGATGACGCAGATACTACATGTTGCCCTTAGAGGGATAATGGACAAGCACGTCTGTGACACGCTTATTGGTCTCTGCAACTTTTTCGACGTCATCTCTCGAAAGTCGATCAGTGTGAAGCAGCTCCGAAGGCTACAGGAAGAGATCGTTGTGATACTGAATGAGCTTGAGATGTACTTCCCGCCCGCGTTCTTTGACGTGATGGTGCATCTGTGTGTCCATATTGTGGATGACATAATAGACCTGGGGCCGTCACTCCTGCACAACATGATGCCGTTTGAGAGGATGAAGGGATCATCAAAGGATTCGTTCGTAACATGTCCTGTCCGGATGGAAACATCGTCCAGGGCTATTTGACACAAGAGTGCATTTCTTTCTGTGAGAATTTTCTATATGGCGCAGACCAGCTGCCTGGTGTTAGTGTGGTTTGCCCGTTAACAAGCACGAGGGGAGGCTTGAAGGAGATGGTCACTGCAACAGTCGTAGGGAACTGCACGTGGCATACTCAGATCGACGCAGCGACTTTGACAGAGCAAACTTGGTAGTGCTACAACACCTAGACGAGGTAGATCCTTTCGTGGCACTGCACAAAGAAATTATCGCAAAGAAGTATTGTGACCGGGGGGTATGCAAGACGAACACCGGAGTTACTAGAGAGCACAACTCCACTTTCCTGCATTGGTTCAAAGAGCATATTATTGCTAATCCCCCGGAGGAGGGCTCTAAGGACGGATTGCTCATATACGCCTTAGCACATGGCCCCTCGCCCAACCTCGTAACCTATCAGGCATATGATATCAACGGATACACGTTCTACACGGAGGCTAAAGATATGGACAGTGATGATCA
Source organism: Aegilops longissima (assembly GCA_021605205.1). NCBI lineage: Eukaryota > Viridiplantae > Streptophyta > Magnoliopsida > Poales > Poaceae > Aegilops > Aegilops longissima. The sequence goes on along the minus strand of CM038679.1, from coordinate 555,902,724 downwards.
GAACTCAGGGGTGACGATGGAATGCATGACCGGCAGCGACAATGGCGCAACTGAACGATTTTATGGAAGGGTCAAGGAGATCTGGGAGCTTGACTACTCTGGACTGCACAACACGACGATGTTCCGTGTCAGATGGGCTAAGAATGTCGAAAGAGAAAACCGTATTTTCACTACCATGACTATACCCGACGCCAAGAGTGCTATCGTGAACGCTATCCAAAAAAACGAGCCATGGGTACACACTAAGCACGTGACACAATGCTTCTTCATAACCGACCCATGCAATCCCAGTCGTGTTGTCGTCAGGAGAGGCAAAAGGAACATCATTGGAATGGACGGAGTCGCCAACGAGGAAGACTATGATCAGTACGGCAACCCAATGAGGAACATGACGATGATGATGAAGTATCGTCAAAGAAGAATCAATACTACATTACCTAAGAAAATCGTACTCCATGGAAAAGGCAAAGTCACAATGAGGGGCTCAATTATTCTTGACGAACAAGAAGGGAAAGAAGCTGACTCAAAAACAAAAACGTCAATAGCTGAGTAACCGTATGTTATCGGTCAAATGATGTAATATATATATATATATATATATATATATATATATATATATATATATATATATATATATATATATATATATATATGTTCCTATTTTGTATACACATGACTTAGCCATGCATTATTATGCATGGGTCCAATGATGTAATATATATGTTCCTATTTTGCATACATATTTAACCGTCAAATGATGCAATATATATAGCCTCCTTAGTTCACTGCTGTCGGAAATAAAAGTGGGAGAAAATAAAGGAAAAGAAAAAGGAAAACTGGCAGTAGCGAAGGTAGTAGCAGCGCGTTTTGTTTAAACCGCTACAACTACTGAAGGTAGTAGTAGCGCATTTCGTATAAACCACTACAGCTACTGAAGGTAGTAGCAGCGCCTTTTTTCCAAACGCGCTGCTACTACATCCACTTAACCTAAAATTCTCACTATCCCTGCTTCATCCCGCATTTCCCCCCAAATCCCCACTCTATTCCCCGTCGCTCTTCCGACCCAGCCCGGCCTTCGCCCGACCCAGCGCAAGCCCCGACCCTGCGCCGGGACCCGACCCTCACCCCGACCCGGCGCGGTGCTCCCCGACCTCGGCGCTCGCCCCGACCCGGGCAGTGCTCGCCCCGACCCAGCGCTCGCCCCGACCTCGGCGCGCTCGCCCCCGACCCGTCGGCCCTCGCCTCCCTCCTCTGCTTCCTCCCCTCCCAACCTCGGCCATTCTCGGGCCTGCCTCCTCGCCCCTGCACCCTCTGTAAACCCCCCCTCTCTCTCTGCTAGGGTTCTTCGGTTTATTTACTTAGGTTTTGGTTAGGGCAGTATGTTAATTAGGTTATCTATGTAGTTATGAATTTAGCTAGGTTTCAAAATTAGCTGAATTTATATGCAAATTTGAACTGGACATGTGATATGTGGATATGTCATGTTTTGGACATGTCATGTTTGGAAAATGATCCGAGTGGCCTATGTTACGCAGGAATGTTGATTCATTTCCGTTCCTGTGAATTTCAGGCGCTCGATATGTCCATTTTTTAGCAAAGGTCATGCCGAAATTTCCCGTGAATAAAGGCATGATTTGTGCTACATAGTTCGTGATATCGAGTCTGGCACATAGATTTCTTTTGATGTCATTTCTCATTTATTCATACTTTTAGAAATAAATGAGGACACTTAATCATAGGAAACATGTCGAACAACGAAGAAACTGGGCCTTCTGACAAAGATGCAGACGAGATGGATTATGAGGGTGAACAAGAGTACATCGACTATTTGACTGCTAAGCAAGGTTTGTAGATCGGCCTCGATGATGAATACTTGACGCCGACATCGACACCGGCGGGCGCCGGCACCGATGGCGGCGCCGAGACCGATGGGGAAGGTACGGCGGGAAGATATTGGCGGGAAGGTACCGGCCCGATGCCGCTACCGAAAAGAGGAAGCATAAGAAGCGGAGGATACGAAAACCTAACAAACTAGGGATTGGGCGACTTGTGATCACAAAGATGGCACACAGCAAGTTTGAGCCGTTAGAGTCGGAAGAACCTCGCAAGTGCTATGGGAACCAAGTAGGATGCATCCTCACGGAATGTCTGCGACATCAGCAGCGATGACTTAAGGAGTAAAGAACATTTGACGAGTTGCTCCTAACAAAGTTGCACAAGAGATTCAAGTTCCCCGACCGGGATGATAACATAGAACAACCATGGGATGATCCGAAGATGAAAAAGATTAACAATCACGCCATGGGCATGTTCAGCAATGATTTGGCCTCCTGGAAAGGGAGGGTGAAACAAGCTATTGAGGCTGATGAACCCCTGTCCAAGATTCTGGAGGAAAATCCAACACTTACGGAAGAGGAGTTCGAAAAGTTCAAGGACACTTGCGCTACCGAGGCAGCCAAGGCTAAGGCTGCGAAATTGAAGAGCCTTCAGCAAAGGAACACGGGGAAGCATCGCCTCGGAAGCTGTGGCTACCTCGGTAAAAAGCCCATATGGGATAAGGAGGACGCGGAACGTGAAGCCGCGGTTCTCCCAGACCCCTTCGCGAAGTTCACCAACCCCTTGGAGCGTGACTTCATCAGGGCCCGCTACAAGTGGGACAAGGAGAAAAAGGTTTTTTACACGAACAAGATCACGAGGAAATTGATTAGACTACTGGAGAAGCAACACCAGCTTGCAGCCGAAAGCCCTACTTCTCCGATGAGGCCCAAGTGGGACATCCCTCTGAACCGGGCCTTGAACGAACTTAAGGGGCTCCCTTTGGGCCAGCAGCCACAATATGGTCGTGTGCACGGTGCTAGAGACGGCGCCACGTGGAAGGTGTTTTACAACGAGGGCCCGGAGGCCAAGAAGCAGAAAAAGAAGTTTAGTCAGGCGGACATCGACGCGAAGGTGAAGCTTGCGGTCGAGAAAAAAGCAGGTGAGGACGCGAAAAATGCAGCCGAGGACAAATATGATTTGCTACAGCAGACAGTCAATGCAGCTGTAACTGCCTGCAGAAATGATTTCGCTACTAACTTGGTTCCAGTTATCATCCACTGGACGAAGAAAAATCCAGACAAGACGGTACATGATTTCCCGTTGCCTAGTTTCGTCGGGAGCAACTCCATGAATAACAACATCATCGCACCATCACTTGCTCTCGCAACCGGGCCTCCTCTCGCAGCAGCTCCGCTCATAGCAGCCCGTCCTCGGTCTCAAGCGCACTAGGTGGGCCTTCGTCTTTAGCTGAGCTCGGCGCCCGTCCACGGTAATTACATGTCGCACCAACATATATATATATATATATATATATATATATATATATATATATATATATATATATTCCATTTTGTTGCCTTTCGGTTGTTTTACCCATACAGACATATGTGTTTGCAGGATAAAGAAACCCGTGCACCATACTCTACTTGATCAAAGGCGGAAGGTGGGCGTGGAAAAGGGATGATAATAGACCCTCGCAAACCACATTCCACAACCAGCCGATCCCACTGGGCACTTGAGGTTAGCTTGACCAGTGTGAAATCGGGGCACGAGTTTGCCTCCTCGATCAGCATGTGGGAGGCGGATGGCGAGACCCGCCCCATGGATTGGAAGCTGCAAGGGTTGGGTGCTGCTATGGCTAAAGAATATTATTAAATGCTGGAGCTGGCGAGAGCACACCAATAACCACACAACAAGCATGTGCGGAGACCACCACCCGCCTACGCAATTACCAGCTCTGTAGTGCCTGGCCGAGGCGGCGGACGACATGATGAAGGGGGTGCAATAGTATTGGCTGATGTAATTTCTCCTGTAGAACAGAGAATGGATGATGAGACGGAGGTCGACCCTATGGATTTCCTCAATACGAACGCGTATGACTGTGACATAGATATGATGAGTCAACCATATGACGAATTGGGCTATCGGCTTGCTAATGAGGATATGGATGATATGCCCGGGCAGGGTCGTAGCAGGGATTGCAAAAAGTCTCTCTTCATGAAATCCTCACAGGACACGCCTGAAGATGCCGCCTCAACACAGGCTCAACTAGCAGGCGCAAGGGTCGTCTGATGCTTAGCCCGGGAACACTGGGGGCAGGGGTTAAGGAAGGGTGCGGAAGGTGTGCCCAGAAAAAGGAGAGGAAGAGATCGGGAAGATAATCGCCTCCAAACAAGCTAGAGCACATAACAGCCAGATGATGCATTACGAAGAGCGTGTACCCGTGAAAGGTGCGGTCATGTTCCATCTCACAGGCGAGCCAATGCTACCGCCCGAAACCGCTGGAGGCACTATCGAGGATCTCGGGAGGCTGCGACCATGCGCTGTTGTCGACTAAGAAAAGCCTACTAGCCTCAAAGGATCCGGATATCAGACATCGCTGCTTGTGTGCACGAGGGAAGTGCTACGTCGAGACACAGCCAGGAGGTGTTCTTCCTGCGGTTTGACCATATCTTTGAGATGTTTCTAACAAGGCGGCTCGATTTACAATCGTCCGCCTTTTTGCGCTTACATATGAGCTCCGTCATGAAGAGTGAAGAAGTCTCGCAAATCGTGTGGCGGATCCGTACTACATGCATGAGTCTTTCTTGAGTCTCGGCGACTTTGGAGCGTGAAACTGCTAGGGAGTACCTCCAAAACTTCATGGTACAGAATAAGGACCGGAAATTGTCCTCGTGCCTTATCATCCAAAGTAAGTCAGTTCGGACAACCCTTTCGTACATTTCAATCATTCCTTCTCTCTCATATGGGGAATAATTTGAGGTGTCTTTTCCCCAGCACAAGCGGGCGTGCCGTCCTTATCGTTCTTTACCCGCAAGTCTCCCATGCCGTATATTTTGACCCTTCCGGAGACTACGAGAAAAAGACTACACCCACATAATGAATATTCTAGATGATGCTCTCAAGGCTTGACATTAGAGGTGGCCACGCAGATCAGAAACAAAGGAACAAGAAGATGGGTTTCGCGCATAAAACTAACTTCTCCTGCATCCATGTCCCAAAACCAAGCAAGAAGGATGGATTCTACATCGTCCATCTCATGATTCAATTCAACACGGATCACCAAAAGCTTCGCATGAGAAGCAGAAATGATGATCATATCCACAAGTGGCTAGAATGTCATGGAGAAGAGGATTATAAACTTAGAGATGACTTCTTTCGCATCCAAAGTGACATTGCGATGATCATCATGAAAGAAGTCGTCGATGAGAAGGGGATGTTCCACCACGGCCCTATATCGCGAGCTGACGTCCGAACTCGCATAGGCATGCAACGTCTAGACCTCATGCCATTCAAGAAGCTAGGGTTCATCCTCGATGATATGGAAGGATGGAACTTCTAGTGATTTATGATGCCGATGATGATGATATGTGTCGGTTGAACTTGTATACTTTTGTAGCGATGAAACTTTGTGATGTCCACGGTCCTGCCGAACTTATGTAACGCTACTTTGTTAGTTTATGCGACGATGACCTCGCGTACCTCTAGTTAATTAATTTGCATACTGTATGTTGCATCTAGTTGCTAACCCTTTCTTTTTCGGTGTTGCTCTAGTATATTTTGTTGCATATATATGATTGTACATCCTCTTCATGAACATGCATCTCTAACAGGTACCTAGTTTATTGATGGCGAAATGGAATTGCTATGTCGTGTACAAAGGGAAGGTTCCGGGGGTGTAAAACGAGTGGCATGAGTGTCAGGCGCAAGTGAATGGGTTCACGGGCGCCAGCCATAAAGGCTTCAAAATCAGACAAGAAGGAGAAGCTAGTTACTTGAGGTTCATGCTAGCGCGAGAGAGGACTCGTAACCACCACCTCATGTACTGCATAGTTCTGCTCTCACTCATAGTGATAGATCTTCTTGCGTATACCTTTGTTTAGATGGATGACGTTGTTGTAGTTGCAAGTATTCGAGACTTGCATGTATCGCTATTTTCGAGATGATGACAAGATACCACTTTGTGTTGGATGATGATTATGATAAGACTATTTGTATGTATATGCTATGATTACATTTATGGTCTCGTAGGCATTTGTATGTGTATCATGATGACATTTCTATGTGCTAAAGATTCTTCTATAAAGCCTCAATACAAAACAAATATGCCGAAAAAAAAACAAAAAACTACTTAAATTAGCAGTAGCGAGTGTATAAACGTTAGCAGCAGCGCGCGATAGCGATAGCTGCGTCGAGTGAAGCGCTAGAGCTACTAGCGATGCGAGCTTCCACTAAGCGTGCTGCTGTTACACTTGTGTAGTAGTAGCTTGGTGAGCACGCCATCTGCTATCTGTTCAGCTATAGCGCCTTATTAGTAGCGCCACTCCCGTGCTCTTGATACACCTAAAACCAGCTGCTGCTAGCCTTTTCCCTAGTAGTGAATGGTGGGATAGGCTTGCTAGACAAGCGGAGAACGCACGCATAATATCAATAAGAGAGGAGATGGCTGCTTGTTGTCCTGTGTACGCGTGCGTGTGAGAGACGGGTCAGAGGCATGCACAAATGATGAGGGGGACAATGTGGCTGTGGTAAGCAGACATAACTACATAGGAAGATCAAATGCCCTTTGTTAGAAAAGGAGACATAACTTGTGAGGTACGTCGATCGATGGGGGGGTAGTTAAAGTCGATCTTGGTATATGTTGGGAGATCGATCGGTATACATGCATGTGTGTGTTAGAAGCAAATGAGGCACGAGGAGAAGGATAGAGAGAGAGGGATGCATGTAGGAGGTGGTATGAGAGGCATACTATATCGAGCGGGGAGGTGTGTGCGAGTACGAGAACGATGAAAAGAGTGGTGGGAGTGAGGCATGGACGGTGACAAGAGAAGAGGGGAAGCTTGTGTTTGTGCTAGGCACACCTGGCTAGAGAGGCATATCGATCGATATGTCCCGTAAAGAAGGAGCTGGGGGGCCTACACACACCATGGGTGAACAACCTAAAGTGAAAATACGAATTTGCGCGATGGAGCTAGGGAATGCTGAGGGAGGGTGAGAGGGATGCGGGCATGTGCATGCACAAGAGAAAGTTAGCTCTAGCTACAAAGATAAGAGGGTTGTGTGGGTGTAAAAGACGAATAGAGATCATATATACCTCATTATAAAAAGAGAATTCGGATATTTGAAGAATTTATCATAGTGTTTTAAACCGACGCATGTGTGAATATATATAACGGTGATACACATGGTGTGTTTATGAACATGTTATACTACATTAATATATTTTATCTCTACTCTTATAAAAAACGGAGTTGTTGATGATGGTGTGCCTGCCATCCTACATTATAGGCCATCCGATTTATATCTGCTGGATAGCAAGGAAACTATGATGGTTGGAGTTGGCAACAATCATGATTGTAGATTCTTATTGAAATAGAGAAACGAATTTAAATTTAGTTCAAATTGCAGAGTAATATAGACATTTGGAATGCACTAAAATGTTGGTATGAGTAGGTTACATGCATTATACAGCAAGCGAAAAAATTTAATCGGACATAACATGGATTCATACTCCCTCCTTCCATCTATATAGGGCGTAATGAGATTTTTAAGACCGCCTTTGACTATTGACAAGATTAATAGTACATGATATGCACAATGTGAAAATTATATCATTGAAAGAACCTTTCACAGACGAAGTTAACGTTGTGCTTTGTGTAAGTTGCATGTCATATATCATTGCTCTAATGTTTGGTCAAAGTTAGCATCGAAAAACGCATTAGGCCCTATATAGATGGAAGGAGGGAGTAGCTTTGAATAGCATTTGTATAGTAAAACGGGGCAAGACTCTCTCTTTGTGTGGTGTGAATAGTTTTATTTTTTCGTTTTCTTTTTGGTTGAGGGAAGTGCGAATTGATTTGGTACGTACAAGTACAATATTATTACATGTTAGGCTTGTCCCTAAAATTCAACCCGCGTCTTGTTATATCCCAAAAATTCAGATATCGTGCTCCCAAAACTGGCGCCTTCACAACCCGCGCCTTGTTATCCCGAAATTACAACGCGCGTGAAAACTCCCTCCAGCTGCAAAATCCCGACACGCGAAATCCCCCTTCTAACCCTGAGCCGAAAGGGCCGCTAGTTCAAATCGGTGGGGGGTACTTTTGTAACACACCCTACATTTTGGACAAGCGCGTCCCTAAGTCATGCTTCACCCCCTCCCATCGCCCCCTTTTCGCCATTCAAAATCCCAGACCGCCATAACCTCTCCGCTCCAGCCGCGAAACCCCACCCTCCTCCATCCGCCACGCCACCGCTGCCCAGCCGGAGCCTCTTCCCCGACGACGTCGTCCACCGCAACAGCTCAACATCCCTCGTCCACCTCCCCGGATGAGGATCCGTCATCCATCTCGCCGTCCTGCCGGTTCAGCCGCCCCGTCCTCCACTTCCAAGGTGCTGCTCCGACGATCGCCTCATCTATCGCGGCTGATCCATCCCCACAGCGCCGCCTTAACCTGCTCCATCGGAATCGCAGCATCCTCACCGACTCCTCGGACGAAGTCAAGGCCTACTCGGCGCCACCAAAGAGGTTGTACACTCATCGCATCACACCTTCTCCTTAACTCGACCTCCCGGCGCCGACGGTGCTCCATCCCGCACCCCCATGGAGCGGCTACCTTAAAGCCGGCGCCACGGGCGACATCTCCACGACGGCTCTCCCCCAGTGCGAGTCCCCTTCGACGGCGGCGGCCATACCAGCCGGATCTACTGCTGCTGCTCCGGCTCTCGCTTGCTCGCTCGCGCTGCTGCTGCTGCTCCGGCTCTTGCTCGCTCGCCCAGCTGCTGCTGCTGCTCTCCCCCTCGCTCGTGCTGCTGCTCTACTCCGATTAAGACACACTTCAGTCGACTGAATCGACTTTTGGGTCAGTTGATTTTCAGTGGTTGGGGGGCTCGTGAGTTAAGGAAGAGCCACCCAGCAGGGGCGGGGGCTCACGGAGAGGTACCCACTATCTATCTTAGGGTTCGAGGGTGGGGGGGGGCCTAGAGGGCTGGCAGGCGGCGGTGGGAAGTTGTTTCAGGCGACAGGCGGCGCTGGGGCCAGCAGTTCGGCCGGTGGTGGCTGGCGGCTCGAGGCTGCAGGTTGAAGATGAACTGCGCCCTCCTAAACTACATGTCAAGTGCCTCTCTGCTACCATTGCGTTCAGTTTAACGGTAGCATTCAGATTCCACAGTAAATTTCAGTTTCGATAGTTAAGTTCAGAGTCAACAGTTTTTACCTTATCTGTTGTAGTCAGGTGGTTTTTGGTGATGTTAATTTTACATCCATTTTACATCATCTATTGGAGATGCTATTAGAATCCCACTTGAGATTGATGATGTCTGTCTTGTGCTGCTTCAGCCTTGACGTCTTACGGCTCACCGGAGCTGCTCCAACGACAGAACGATCCATCACAACAGAGCAGTGCCCTGGATGCCGTCTCTGATTCCTCGGATCTTCCTCCACACCTCCGGCAGCCACCTCTGCCTCAATCGCCCTTCAAAGTGACCAACCCAATGATCTTTGAGGTCGAGGCAGCTACGGCAAGAGGTTGTACACTTGTTCCATCACTTATTACTATACATTCACGTCGATCCATTAGGGCTATTTTGGTTCAATGGAAAAACGTCGATCCACTGGTTGTTACCATCATATATGTCATCTGCTTATGATGTTAGTCTCATGTCTTTTAGCCAGCCATAATATATGTGAAATGTGCAATGCCATCCTGTTTAACCAGGCATCATATATTTGAATGATATCTTGCCCATCCTTTTCTTCATTACAGTTCCATTTGTCGACAATGTTTGTACATTAAACTACTCTTCCTGTGAATCAGCCATTTGGGTGGGAGATGGAAAAATTTGGAGTGAAAACAAGGCCTTGAGCGGCGCAGTGCTACACAGCAAGCAGATCTCTTGTTGGGTCGATGGCTCCTCGAGATGGATTCGAGACAGATGACCAGTCCTATTCCCCCAGAGGTGTATGCTCTAACTTGGCAGTTATACTGCTCATATCATGCATACGGTGTCTTGCATTGCATAGTTTAGACATCATATACACACTATTCAACACCATGTTCTTAGTTCAGACATCATATCGAATGCCCTCTGTTTAGCATATAAATCACATATGTGAATTAAATGATGCGATCCTGATTACTTAGATAACATGTAGGTGAATTATGTCATGCGATCCTGTTTAGTTATTCATCATATCTTTGAATTATGTTATGCTATGCTATCCAGTTTAGATAGACATCATATATGTGAAATTATGTCATGTTATCCGTTTTAGTTAAACAATATACATGTCAACTATTTCATGCCCTCTTTTTTCCACACTATCTATTGTATCTGTCTCTCATACAATGCCTGTACATTCAACTATGTTTCCTGTTTATCGGCCATTTGAATTGGAGCGGGTGATGCCAGTATCTAGCGGAATAAAAACACGGTCTTCAAATAAAACATTGCTACCTCTTGGTGGAGATAGCACCCCTGGTTGTACATGCATAAGAACCAGCCCTACGACACATAACCCAAACTCTCGCAGATTGTACCCCTACTGCGATGGACAGAGAACCAGCTTCACCCAATCTAACCCCAACCCCAGCCGATAGTAACCTAGTTCCTGTTGACACAGCACCATCTCCACCACAGAGCTCCCAAACAAGAGCAGTTAGTAAGGAAGATCCAGTGCCCAAAGGGCCAGTACTATCACGGCGAACCCCAACTCCACCAGTTAGTACGCCTATTCCTGTGGAGGAAGCACAACCAGCCAATCGTAGTTTAGCATCTATCGCATTTGATGTTGTTAAATCGTATGTGCGTATCTTCCCATCTTGGAAATATTATCTTTGAAGATGAAGGAAAATGCCGATTCAGGTGTTTGTCTAGGAGTTATGTGTAAGTAATTTTATTCATGGCAATTACTTTGCTTCGTCCCATACATCCTACCTCCATGATGGTTATAATAGAGCAAATTTTCCCATTTTCTCTATAGAGATGGACCGATTTGGAAACTCAGGATGAGGTAACCTGTGCTAATACCTCTGCTATCTTCAAGAATGCTTGGTGGCAGTATCGAATTACACAAGAAAAGCGTACTTCACCGGCAAAGAAACTCATCAAATTCCCTTACGTTCTCCTGAGACACATTCTTTGGGCGATGATCGGGAACGCTTGTTCTATCTTGGTCCCGAACCAAGAATGTGGTAAGGTCTATGAGCTCATTTTCTATTTTTAGTATTTTATTCTTGCGTCTTCTTGTACTCTGCTCATGTAGAACAAGTGCCTAAACCTGAAGAACAACTGTTCTAATTTAAGATTCCATTGCTATCATAGTTCAAAAAAGCGCCAGGCGTTAATTGTGTGTTTTGCCACCGCCTTGCGCTTTACTGACCAAAGCGCATGCTTATGCGCAGTTATGCCTGATTATGCGTAGTTATGCTTAATCGTTTTATAGCGCCTAGAGCCTAGGCGCCGCTTAAGCGCTTCGCTTAAGCGCCCTTTTTTAACTATGATTGCTTTGCTCTTGTATCACCGTATTTACTCATACAAAGTTATTTTTAAATTGAAGGATCAATCAAAACTCCAATGGCATAGCGGGTATGTTCACGCATGTTTCTTTAACAGGTTTGCTCTTATCAATAGCTCTGTTGATTTCAATTTCAATTGTGTATACAGTTGACTTTCATATCATGCACATTACTAGCATCACAACAGAGCCAATAGTGTTGTTGTACATGTAGACCCGTGGTACCCATCTGAAATCTTGTTGTGCCGTAGTTTCCACGCTTTGTATTCTTTCACTGCTGCTTTGTCTTGAACGATATGATTTGAACCGTGTCTCTACTTTGATTTGGCAAGACAATGCAAAGTGACCATAGGACATAGATATATGTTTGTTTGATGCTTTTATTATGTACTAGTACTTGGCAATAGAAGACTTGGTAGTTTAATCCTGTCCACTTTACTAATGAACTGGTTCACGAAATGAGTTTCATATACTAGTACATGCTAAACTTGTTATGTGTCCGCTTGTTTCTTCTTTTAGAATCTTGTGAATAGTGGGGAAGAGTGCCTTATTAAGCAATGGTAAAGGAAGTAATGCAGACAAGGTTCAGGATAGTGACACATCCTTGTTGGTCTCTAACAAAGATGATAAAACAACTAAGGAAGACTATCTTGAAGACAGCGAGACAACCCCAAAGTCCTGTCTTGGTTTAGTGTTCGAGATACTGGCCACTACCGCTTGCACAAGCTATTCAAACTCACTGTCTGAATCAGTTCGGTTTATTGAGTCTCAACTACAAGCTGAAAGACATCGATCAGCTGTGCTGCAACAAGCGTAAGGACTGCGGAAGTCCCTGGAGCATTCAGATGCATACTTTCTGGTGCAATAGCAAGCGTTGGAGGATTTTAGCGCCAAACAGGACAAAGCTAATCAGCTTGCTAAGATTATTCCCAGCATGGTGGATACCCAGGATAACGTTTCTTTGAGCTCTTCTGAAGTTGTTTCTGCTCTTGTTTTGCTGCCGCGTTTATTTACACTGGTGGCCAGTTTTGACGGCCAGTGTATGTAGTATGCTGCTTTGTTCCCTATATTTGCACTGGTGGCGAACTTTGATGCCCAGCGGATGTAATATGTGTAATAGCGGTAATAGGCTAGCGTTAATTGCTTGCTTATTTATTTCCTTATTGTCTTGTTTAGTTGTTTGCTTGTAGTCACTGCAGTTCTTTTTCTGTGTTTTTCAAGTGGCCACAATAGCCTATTTTTGGTAACTAGGCCAAAATAATCATGGCAACACACGATCGTTGTAACCATGGGCCTCCTGCAGAGCCGTATGATCCATGGGCCTTCGTACGGCCGTAGGATCCACTGGCCTTCTATACGGGTCGTAGGATCCATCGGCCTTCTATACGGGCCTTAGGGTCCATGGGCCTTCTACGGGCCGTATGATCCATGGGACTTCTACGGGCCATACTATCCATGGGCCTCATACGGTCCGTAGGATCCATGGGCCTTCTACGGGGCGTATCAATTTCGCCAATCATGGGTCGTACTATTCGTGGACCATAACGGGCCATTAATAGGCCGTATTTGATAACTCTATGAAAACAGCCCAATGGGTTTCTTTGACATGAAAACGCATTAGCGATTAACGGCCATAAACGGGCCGATCAGAACGACGGACTGAATTTGGCCCAAAAGCGAAAATGACGAACGGGTCGTATGTAACGAATCTCGTAAACGAGCCCAAGAATCAATGGGCCCCGAGAAGGCGAAAGATAAGTTGGGTGAAGCGGCCAATGGAATAACGGGCGTTAATAGGTATAAGGTGATACATTGTTCATTACGAGCCGCTTTCACCACGGGCCATTAATGGGCCAAGAGTTACAAAGGTCCTCATATGGGCGAAAGAAGTCATGGGCCACACATGGGCGGAAGTTAAAGCAGGCTAAATCATATGGGGCGGCCCGGATGACGCTCTCGGGCCTAATTCGGATAGGGAGTAACAGGTGTAAATTGGCTATATGCGAACAGCCGTTAATAGGCTTTCAGGGGCGGCCGCCACCTTTTGACCAAGTCAAGCGGGCGGCCTTTTCACGAGAATGGGCCTCTGTTGGAGTCGTGCCACGTGTCGCCAGTATCATAGGCGACTTGTCCAATGAGCGGATGACATTTGTCCCAGCGGTGAGCCGACACGTGTTTCCTCCGACCAATGATGATTTTACACGTGGAAAATCCCCATTGGTCGGGTTTGTTAACAGGTTATCGGATCCAAAACCCGACCCGATAAGCTTAACGGCGTTCCGTTACGGTGGATGCCACGTGTAGGTCACCCTTGACGAAAGCACTTCTGTGACGTGCGATTTATCATCATGGAAGTGGACACTTTTGTGATGATAATTTTGGTAATGTCATGGAACACTTCTACGACAGCACAAATATGACTATCTTGATTCGTCATAAATTTGTGATGGATGTACATGCATGACAAAAAACGCGACCTACTGTGACAAACACGTATCATCACGGAAGTGTATTTTTTTGTAGTGTTTTCTCACTGTCTACAAGATCATTTTTATCACCTTTCTTGGAGACCAACAGGGTTGTCTCACTATCTTGAACCTTATCTGCATTACTTTCTCTACCATTGCATACTGGGGTGCTCTTCTCCAATATTCTGTTTGCATACTACAAGAGAAACAAGCAGACACATCACAGGTTTAGCTTGTACACTACAAAAAAATACACTTCCGTGATGATACGTGTTTGTTACAGTAGGTCACGTTTTCTGTCATGCATGTACATCCATGACAAATTTATGACAGAATCAAGATAGTCATACCCGTCTTTGTCGTAGAAGTGTTCCATGACATTATGAAATTTATCATCACGGAAGTGTCCACTTCCATGACGATAAATCGCTACGCACGTAGTGCTTTTCGTCAAGGGTGACCGACACGTGGCATCCACCGTGAACGGAACACCGCTATTATTGGGTCGGGTTTTGATCCGATAACCCGCTAACAGCCCCGACCAATGAGAAATTTCCACGTGTAAAATTCTTATTGGCGACGAAACACGTGTCACCGTCGATGGGTCAAATAGGCGCCTATGACATGTCGACATCGTGCCACAGCCCACCATCGCCCATTTAGCTTTCAAAGCCGCCCGCTTGACTTGGTCAAAAGTTAACGGCCGGCCCATGAAAAGCTTTTAATGGTCTCTTCAAGAATAGCCCATTTTACGCCCGTTAACTCACGGCCCGTTAGGCCCTAAAGGAAATCGCCCAACAACGCCATGTGGGCCGCCGAATATAACACTAGCCCATTTCACTTTCGCCCATGTATGGCCCATTTACATCTTTTCGCCCATATGAGGCCTTTCAGATCTTTCGCCCTTTACAGGCCCACGGTGACTCTAGCCCATAATGAACAGTAATTTTCTTTGTACCGTTAACGGCCCGTGATTTACATGGGCCGCTTCCAGCCCATGTTAGCTTTGGCCTATTGACGGCCCATACGCTCTTGGGCTCCTTTTTCGCCCTCGACATTACGGCCCATTCTTGGCCTGTTCCCTAATGGGCCAAATTCGCCCATGGCAAGAGTCGCCCATTCTTGGCATGTTCCCCAAATGGGCCAAATTCGCCCATGGCAAGAGTCAGCCCACATCGGCTTGTTACCCTAATGGGCCAAATTCGCCATGGCAAGAGTCGGCGTTTCGGCACGTTAACCCGTTGCGGATTACCCAGCCGTCCTATATTACGGCCCATTAACGACCCGTTATGCAGCGTGATGTTAAGCCTTTTGCAGTCCTCTGACCGTTAATGGCCCGTTACCGTGCTGGGCCGATACCAATTATGCCCGATTACGGCCCATGTAGACCCATTTATCCGACAGCCCAAGGCCCACCGATTGCAGGTCCATTTATCAATGACCCGAGGCCCACCGATTATAGGCCCATTTATCAGCGGCCTGTAGGAGACCCATGGATCCTACGGCCCGTATACGGCCCATGGTAGTTGCGGCCACTAGCAAACCAGGGAAAAAGAAGACTAGGAAATAAATAAGGCCGAAACTAACGCTAGGCTATTAAGGAGATCGCGCAGATTACATCCACTCGACATCAAAGATCGCCACCAGTGCAAATATAGGGAACACCCTACACTAAAATGGCTTGCTGTTTTCTTTAACCGGGGGCTGCACGTTAAGAATAAATTTTGTATCGCACCAAAACAAATTACAACTATATAACAAAAGGAAGGTTGGCATAAAACTTAATAGTCTAGCAGATAAATGCACCACCGAAGTTCGAAGCTCGATTCATTTGACTTTGACCATTACGTTTTCATGCAGATATTGTCCGATGGAGCACCATAACTGTCGCCTTCATTTCCCCTAGGCTCCTGAACAACATAGCAAATGTCTGACAGTCTGGTTTCAAAACCATGCATATCTTGACGACATTGAGCAATGTTTCTCCTTCTTTCACAAAGGGCCTGTCGTGGTTTTGTCACGGCAGATGTCCTCGCGAAAGGACTTAGTCGTGGAGCCATCGCTACGGGTTAACTTGAAGTGGTTAAAGCGGATGCAAAGGCACGACAGTTATACTAGTTCGGCCCCTTCGATGAAGGTAAAAGCCTACGTCTAGTTGTGATGGGATTGATGTGGTTTCGATGACTAGGGAGCAAATAAGCTTCTCCTAGGCCTCGAGTTGTTATTCTCTCTCTTGAACCACCGTCAGGTCGTCCCTTTATATACACAGGTTGACGCCCGGCCGGTCTACAGAGTCCTGATTCGACCTATACAAAGTGTCCAGCTCGGTCTCTCTCCTTTCTAACTTATATTTACAAGTTTACATAATCATGGCAATTTACCACTACGGGCCCTAATCCGCCTTTGGGCCGTGGGCTTCCAAGCTTTAGTAGTTGAACGCCATCTTAAAGACCTTGATGGGCACCAACACAGTCTAAGGTGAACCGGGCCCTTCTGGCCGGTTTATACTTAGTAGCTATATCCTCAACATTAGGCCCCGGATTGATTTGAATTTATTCATGTCAATCTTCAACACTAAAAATATCTTGTAAACATCCTCTTGTATTTTCATAAACCGCCATATTGACTTCTCCTGTGAATTTTTGTAAACCGCCGTGGCGTCATCTTGAGCACAGCAGCGGTCCGTCATGACATCATCTCTGCATAAAAGGATTAAAAGATTCTCTTCTCATTAATGATTATCTCGAAAATCAAAGGCGGCAAGCGCCGCCCACTCGGCGCTTGCACGCCTTTGATTCTCGCTACCGCCATTACTCTTTCCTCGATAAATAAAGCCCGAGGGCCTTTTTCTCTTCCTCTTCGCATCTTCTTCTTCCTCGCGGCGCCTCAGCTCTGAAGCTCTGCCGCCCGTCCGCGACCTTCGAGAACTGCACCAACCAAGGCCGCTGCATCAACCTGAGTTAGATCAGAGGCTCATCGCCCCCCTCCGCCGTAATCAGCAGCGGTAAACTTCTTCTGTCTTCATCCTTAGATCTACATTAGGTTTTTGCAAGCTCATCCGCACAGTTCTCCATTTTTCCTCTTCATCCCACCTTCTGCCGCGGTAGTTTTGATCCAAAAACAGTATAGATCTCCTGCGATAGTCATTCCGCATCTGTTTTTAATACTAGCAGCCCTTCCTTTTCTTCTTGTAAAGTATGCATCCTTCTCTGTTCTACTTGAACGCCTTTTAAAGAACGCAGTAAAAACTGCTTTATAGATGTGCGGTAGATCCAAATAGATTTGAACATTGTGTAAAACCTTTTTCTGTCAACACTTAGCAGAAATTTTGAATCTTGGCCTTTCTGCCTATGGGCGGTTTAATCATTGATGGCCAATCCGCCATATGTCATTAGCCCTCTCTTAAACCGCCAACTGGACCTTGCATTGTATTTCCACCGGTTTAACACTGAATTTTTCACTTACAAACCGTAGATAGTAAACTGGCACCTGTTTGATTTTCTTTCAGCTCCCCCCTTCCGTAATGGCAAAACAATTTGCTGCTTACAATTGGGTTCCGTCCCGGATCACGGAAACACAACTCAACGGCTACGTCACCACTGGCGTTTTAGCCTAAAAAAATGTTCTCCACTGGCGAGTTCCGGAATCGGAATGTCCACCTGAACCTCAAGAAGGAGAGGTGATTGTTTTTATGCAACACCTAGACCGGGGATTCAGCCCGCCCGGATCAAAATTTTCCCGAGATGTCCTCGCAAGCTTCCAACTCCATCCACAAGATATTGGTCCGAACTCTGTGTCCAATATATGCAACTTTCAAGTATTCTGCGAAGTCTATCTTCAAGAAGAACCAACCGTGGAGTTATTTCAAGATTTCTTTCATTTGAACCGCCGTACAGAATTCTCGAACGGTCCTAACATAGAACTTGGCGGCGTTTCAATCCAGAAAAGGAAAGAAGTGGACTTCCCTCACGCCAAACATCATAGCCATCATAAAGATTGGAACGAAACCTGGTTCTATTGCCGGAACACTGCTCCTAACGGAGAAAATCCCTTGCCGGGTTATCGCCCTCACCGGCTTAGCAACAGCCACCCATTGCCTTCGCGCTTGACCACCGCAGAACGGAAGAATTTTGCACCTCAAATTACCAAGCTCTGGGCTCTGATGGCCAACGGTTTAACTGGTATTGACCTTGTCCGCTGCTGGGTTTCTTGGGGCATCTTGCCATTAAGCCGCCGCCCCGGATTGATGCATGAATATACTGGTGATGTCAAAGATCCTCAACAACATCACGAACTATCAATAACTGAGCTTGAAGTTACCGAAACAGTGAAGAAAATGCTCGATGAACCGATCTCCGCATGCAGTCAAACCGGGTTGGCTTCGTTCTGCATCTCGAACAAACCGTCCGCGGTAAGGTTCCTCTCATTACTCTACTGAATTTGATTCCATATTGATTGTATTAATCCCTCTGTATTAATTTTCAGGCTTATAGCTCCTTTTGGAAACGAACTAAACCGGCCCGGGTTCCTCGTGCAAAGACCAAGACCACCAAGAAAACTGGCAAGAGGAAAACCGCCGAGTCTTCTGAACTGCCAGAAGATGAAGAATCAGATGCTGAGGTAGAGCTTGACTCATTTGCTTCCTTTTTCATTCATTTTATTGACAGTTACACTTCCCAGGACGATACTGAGGCCAGCCATGCAGAACCTGTTGAGGTAATCCTTCTTTCTTCTGATTCTGATCTTGTACCGGTTAAAAGAATTCGCCGCACAGTCTGAAAAGTGAAACAATCTCACTCCAATGCTCGTTTGGATCTAAAATTTTCTTTGAAGACACAACAAACTGAAGAATGCCGTACGACCCGGCATAGTGGTCAACAAATTACGTCGTCCGGTTTAGCTGACACACCAACCCGGAAACGTCGTCTAGAGGTGACTTGTTCTGCTGAAAAGCGTTATCCTTTGAAAGGTTTCTTCCAATGCCCTCTCAATCCGTCTGACCTGAATTACCAGGCTTCTTCCAACTCGTCTGGCGGATCATCAACCACTCAGCTGCCTCCTCTCAAAGTTACTGCTGGGTAAGTATATTACTCCTTAATTTGTTCCTTGCATTTGTCGGTTTATCATATTCTAACCCTTGAGGTTGTAGCACCAAGGCTCGACTTAGTAAAAAGGCCAAGACCCTCGACCCTACTGTGGATGTTGACCCGGTGAAGACTCCAGAGCATCATGGTGAAAATCCCGAAGTTGCTAAAGACAACTCTGCTGGGAAAAATCAAGATGCCAATGCTAATCCGCCAGAGGTTGAACCGGATGTCCAAGTTGAGACTTCACATCCTCCTGCTCCTCTGAGTCCTACTATAGAACAACGGGACTCAACTGCTGATCCGCCAAGCCCGGGTATGAAAGCACCAAGCCCTGTTGAAAATGCTAATCCGGCCAGTTCGACCAAAGATGATGATGTCGTAGTTACGGGCACCGCATATACCGCCCCTGGCAATCTGGTTGCTCTATCAAAGCACACTGCCAAGGACGAATTTACTGCCATGAACAAAGGGAAGGAAAACTGATCATCGACTTATAACAATCTCTCTGCCCAAGACCTTCACTCTGGCTTCCTGAACCGGCTCTACACAAGCCGTGATTATGAAGCCGATTTAGTAAATCTTATGAAGGAGCGCTATGAGGTAAATAGTTGTGCCTTTCTTTTGTACCTTCATTGCATAGTAGCCCCCAAGGGCCGGTTTGTCCCTAGAAAGTCAAATCGGGACTTTGTCATATATTTCTGATCAAACACGTATTAGCCCCCAAGTGCCATGATTAACACTTGTATTAATCCATGGCACTTCAATAACCAGCATAAAAAATGATCCGCATTAGCCCCCAAGTGCCAAGTGTATGACTGGTTATACGCTTGGGACTTTTAATGAAGATATTAACATGATCCCTTTTTGTTGCAGAGTGAGATACGCCAACAAGTCTCACAAATCAATGATCTTCAAAAAATCTGAAATCTCAACAAGCAGAAACCTCCAAGGCCAAGGATGAGCTGAAAACCGCCTTGACTACCATGGAGCAGCTCAAGGAGTGGTTTAAGTCTGAGCGGGCCAGCTAGGATACTGAAAAGGTGGGCTTGCTAAAATGGGCGGAAGATGCTGAAGCAGCTCTTAAACCGGCGACAGAAGAGCTCACTGGATTAAAGCGCCAAATCAATGCCATGACCTCTGCAATATTTGGTAAGCAATGTTTCACCAAGGTTGTGATGAATATTCCGTTTTGAAATTTCCTCCGGTTTAACATGAACTTTCTTAATCCGGTATAGGTAGGCGCATTGCTCATCTGGGCTCTGACATGCGGAAGAAACTCAAGGCCGCGTATACGCTAATTGAACAGCTGTATAGCGGCACCCAGCGAGTTATTTGCGCCACTTCTTATGATAATGCAGCTCCGACTCTGATCAAGGACACACTGGACCGGCTATCTATGATACCAGCACAGATAGAAGAATTGAAACGATCCGCTGCCCGGGCTGGCACCTTATTGGCACTAACTCGCGCCAAAGCATGGATAGCTGACCTTGATCCGGCTGACATAGCCAAAGGCTTCCCCAGTGCTCAAGAAAATGGCGAAGTATTCGATAATGATGCTCTCAAACGGGTAACAAGGGAGATGCGTCCTCTGGCGAGTCAACTGGCAGAAGAGGCCAACCTGACGGTTCACCGCTCCTTCTATGACGTGAACAACAGACGGGTTGAAGCTGTTATTCCGGAAGTGCAGAACCTTGTTCCACCAACCCGTAAGCACACTTACGCCCCTGACGTTGATCGGCTGAGCTTATAAGTGAAGAGGCTGTCTTCAGGCTTTAACCCGGATTGACTGGACCACCAATGACTTCCGACCATTGGATGGTGAGGAGGAAGAAGTTGAACCGACGCCAGACGACCCATCTACTTCATGTCAACCCGGCAATGAAGCTTAATCCGTCAAGTCGGTTGATACGTCAGAAACTGCCTGTTATGAAGCAATTCCAAATTTTGGGCCTCTGAATGCCTTGTAATAGGATAGCCAACACTTTTGCTTTTAATATGCCTTCGTGCATGGGTGCTGATACTTTTGATTGAATGATCGAAACCATTCAATTTATATTGCCTGCAGTCACAAAATCTTAAACTGCCACGGCGGTTTGTGCCGCCAGCTGGCTTGTGACGTTCATATATATATGCAATGAAATATTGAGGTATATAATCAAAATTTGTGATACAAAATACCTGCCATCGCTGGGCATGAAGTTGGCTTAGCCAATCTTGAAGCGGAGGTTGTATAAACCATTACCGTCAAAGGAGAAAATAGCTCCTGTGTTTATAATGCCGGTTTACCATGTAAACCGTGCCAGGTCATGACAAGCCTCCTGTTACTCCATAATGGGATGTTAACAGAAAAAGTCAAGCCAGAAAAATTATCTCCGGATTAAAAATGGACCGAATTCCGTCAATTGACAGTTTGAACCGGTTTAAAAATGTTATCGGTTTAAAAAACGCAACAAAAATCAAATAACAGTTATGAAAAAAATATGGAATGAAAGTCAATGATAAAACCGTTTGCAAAAAGAGGCTTTACTGAGCCGATCAGATGGTGTTACCATGGTCGGACACGACCAAGCTCCCAATAAGGTGTAGCTATGGTTCAAGTCAGCCAGGTCCCCAACTGAAACCGTGGCATTATGCCGATCAAGTGGTGTGGTAATGGTTCGGGTTCGACCAAGCCCCCAAGTGAGTCTATGGCCTTAGGCCGATCAAGAGGCGTGACTGGTTCAGACTTGACCATGTCCCCAAGTTATCTGGTGGCTTTCGCCTATCAAAAGGTGTTGCATTGGTTCGGACACGACCAAGCCCCCAAGTGATATCATAAAGCTTTTGAAAAGCAAACTCAAGGGTTAAACCGGAGGCCGCTTTAAGACAGAACAACTCCATGTAACCACGCATGATGTAACGGAATAGATACCCCGCTTTAGCTGAGGCTCCGGTTTATTACTTTATTCATAATATATATACTGTCATAATATGTACATGAGTAGAGCCGATGGCTCAGGTATAATAAGGCCGAAGATGAGCTATGTTCCACGGCTCGTTGGTCACCTCCTCCGATGTCGTGAGTATTTATGCTCTCGAATATCGATCGATAGTATGACCCGTTGTGCGATTCTTGCTGACCATGAAAGGTCCCTCCCAAGGTGGGGATAACTTGTGCATATCGATCTGGTCTTGGATGAGCGAAGCACCAAATCTCCTTCTTGAAAAGTTACGGTTACGACCGGCGACTATGGTAGCGACGAAGATCCTGTTGGTAAATCGCCGGCGGGCAGCTGCTATATCACGTTCCTCATCCAACAGGTCCAGCGTCTTGCCGTGCCGTCTCGTTATGCGCTTCAACATAAGCTGCCACACGAGGTGAGTCATGATGGATGTCACTGGGGAGAACCGCCTCCGCTCCATAGACCATAAAGAACGGTGTGTATCCTGTGGATCTGTTGGGCGTAGTGTTGATACTCCATAACACAGATGGTAGTTCTTCTACCCAACAACCCGGTGTCCTCTGCAAAGGGACCATAAGCCGGGGCTTGATGCCTCTCAAGATCTCTTGATTAGCCCGTTCTGCTTGTCCATTGGACTGTGGGTGAGCTACTGACGATACATCAAGCCGGATGTGCTCACGCTCACAAAATTCCTTCATAGCGCCTTTGGACAAGTTGGTACCATTATCAGTAATGATACTGTGTGGAAAGACAAACCGGAAAATCACCTTTTTAATGAACTGAACCGCCGTGGCTGCATCACACTTGCTAACGGGCTCCGCTTCAACCCACTTGGTAAATTTGTCAACCGCCACCAAGAGGTGGGCCTTCTTGTCCTTGGACCTTTTGAAAGGTCCGACCATATCCAACCCCAAGTGCAAATGGCCAAGTAATTGGAATCATCCTCAATTCTTGAGCGGCACATGAAACGCCTTGAAAATTTCGGCAGGCATCACATCGTCTAACTAGATCCTCCGCATCGGCATGAGCCGTCAACCAGTAGAAACCGTGATTTAAACGCCTTAGCTACGGAGACTTTGAACGGCGTGGTGACCACAATCTCCTTCGTGGATTCGCGTAAAATTTCACAGCCTTCCTCGGGGACACACAGCGTTGAAATGCGCTGGTACATCGCAATGATGCAACTTCGCCATTGATAATGGTCATGGACTTGGATCGCCGGACTATCTGCCTGGCCAGAGTCTCATCCTCTAGCAACTCACCCCGGTTCATGTACGCAAGATAAGGAACTGTCCAATCCGGTATGACATGTAGGGCTGCCACCAACTGCGCTTCCGGATCAGGAATAGCCAAATCCGCTTCACGGGGAGCTTGGTGACGGGTTATGCGAACATCCAAAAGACGTTAAGCGGGACGGTTTATCTTTGAGAGCCCAACCGGCTTAAAGCGTCCGCCCGCTTCGTTGTTCCGTCTATCCACGTGATCCACCTGATAACCCTTAAAGTGACCTGCAACAATGTCCACCTCACGACGATAAGCTGCCATGAGTGGATCCTTGGAATCCCAAGTGCCAGACACCTGTTGAGCCACCAGGTCCGAGTCACCGAAGCACTTAACCCGGCTAAGATTCATCTCCTTCGCCATCGAAGACCATGGAGCAAAGCTTCATACTCAGCTGCATTGTTAGTACAAGGAACATTAAGCGGAGAACGTATGTAACTTGTCACCTTGTGGGAAGTTAATCGACTCCAACCCCGAGCCCTCAATTGCTGGATCCATCAAAATGAATCGCCCAATAAGTGTGATCCGCTTATCTTGAGCGCTGTAACTCCGTCCAATCATTGATGAAATCCACAAGTGCTTGAGATTTGATGCGCGTTCGAGGCACATACTTCAATCCGTCGGCGCCCAAGCTCTATAGCCCACTTAGCAATCCGACGATCGCTTCCTGTTCTGAATTATATCGCCCAAAGGAGCAAAGCTGACCACTATGATCGGATGGCCCTCGAAGTATTGCTTAAGCTTCCGGCTCGCCATAAAAACTCCGTATAATAGCTTTTGCCAATGCGGGTACCGTTGCTTAGATTCAATAAGCACTTCGCTAATATAGTAAACCGGCCGCTGAACCGGATATTCCTTGCCTGCTTCTTTGCGCTCTACCACAATAGCCACGCTAACTGCACGAGCATTAGCCGCTACGTATAGTAATAATGGTTCTTTGTCAATTGGAGCTACAAGAACGGGCGGATTGGCTAACTGCCGCTTTAAGTCCTCCAACGCTTCATCGGCGGTGGACTCGGACAAACTGATCTGTTTTTCAGCATCTGGTTCAAAGGATGGCCTTCTCTCCGAGGCGGCTGATAAACCGGCTCAACGCGGCAATCCGGCCTGCCAAATGCTGGACATCGTTAATACACTTCGGTTTAGCCAGGGAGGTAATAGCCGTAATCTTTTCCGTATTATCTTCAATTCCCCTGCTGGACACGAGAAAACCCAATAACTTGCCTGCCGGAACACCAAAAACACATTTGGCCGGGTTGAGCATCATCTTGTAAATCCGTAGGTTGTCAAAGGTTTCCTTCAAATCATCAATCAGTGTCTCTTTCTCCTTTGACTTGACCACAATGTCATCTACATAGGCGTGAAAATTACGGCCGATCTGCTTGTGCAGGCAATTCTGTACACATCGTTGATAAGTTGCCTGGGCGCTTTTAAGCCCAAAGGGCATGGATACATAGCAGAGGGCTCCAAAGGGGGTGATAAACGCCGTTTTCTCCTGGTCCTTAACCGCCATTTTGATCTGATGATACCCAGAATATGCATCCAAAAAACTCAACCGTTCACAACCCGCAGTGGCATCAATAATCTGGTCAATGCGGGGGAGGGCAAAAGGATCTGCTGGACAAGCTTTGTTAAGATCTGTGTAATCCACGCACATGCGCCAAGTGCTGTTCTTCTTAAGGACCAACACGGATTAGCAAGCCACTCGGATGGAAGACTTCAGCGATAAAACCAGCCGCTAAGAGCACAGCCACCTCTTCTCCAATAGCCTTGCGCCTTTCTTCGTTAAACCGGCGGAGAAACTGCTTCACCGGTTTGTACTTGGGATCAACATTAAGAGTGTGCTCAGCGAGTTCCCTCGGTACACCTAGCATGTCAGAAGGCTTCCATGCAAAAATGTCCCAATTCTCACGGATGAACTCGATGAGTGCGCTTTCCTATTTCGGGTCCAAGTTAGTGCTGATAGTGAACTACTTGGACGAATCGCCAGGCACGAAGTCAACAAGCTTAGTCTCAGCCGCTGATTTGAACTTTAAATGCGGATCATGCTCTGTAGTCGGCTTCTTCAAAGGGGTCATGTCTGCCGGATCAACATTGTCCTTATAATATTTCAACTCCTCTGTAGCACAAACCGACTCTGCATAGGCCGCATCACCTTCCTCACATTCCAAAGCAATCTTGCGGCTTCCATGAACCGTTATTGTCCCCTTGTGACCCGGCATCTTGAGCTGTAAATAGATATAACAAGGCCGTGCCATGAACTTGGCATAAGCCGGCCGCCCAAACAGAGCGTGATATGGGCTCGGTTTTCACCACCTCAAAGGTCGATGTCTCTAATCGGAATCATGATCATCCCCAAAAGCCACCTCGAGCTATCTTGCCAGCAGGGTATGTAGACTTACGGTACCACACCATGGAACACCGTATTAGACGGTTTTAAATTTTTGTCTGTTAGCCCCATACGGTGGAATGTCTCATAGTACAGGATATTAATACTGCTCCCTCCATCCATGAGCACTTTGGTGAACTTATAACCTCCCACGAGGGCTACCACCAATGCCGGTTGGCGGGATTATCAAC
Source organism: Aegilops longissima (assembly GCA_021605205.1). NCBI lineage: Eukaryota > Viridiplantae > Streptophyta > Magnoliopsida > Poales > Poaceae > Aegilops > Aegilops longissima. Next base: position 555,876,809 of record CM038679.1, on the reverse strand, counting down.
CGAAGAGGTGATCCTCCTGCTCCACACGATTGGCTGTTCCGACCAGCGTAAATAACGTGGTGCGGCGGTTCAACAGAATTCACCGCTTCGCTTGTGAAGTTTCGGTCTCGCTTATCAAGCTAATTGTGAAAAGCGTGATATTGGCCTTTGTTCAACTGTTTCGGATGGCTCTGATAACCCGACTGTTGCTGCTGCTGCTTGTTGTAGCCACCTTGGTTATTCTGACTATTCTGATTGTTTTGTCCGCCCTGATTGCCATTGAAGCTCGAACCGGAATTTCCTCCACCGTAACCCGGCCCGGATCCTTAACCGCCTCCAGAGCCGTGATCATACCGGAAAGCATTAGAACTCTTGAACTCCTGCATAATGTAGCAATCCTTCCGGAGGTGGTTTCTTTGGCGTCTCCTTCGTCCCATGCTTGGGACGGGGTTCATTAAATAGATAGTTCAAGCGGTCGGATTGGGATTAAGCGCTCCACTTGATTCGGCTGTTTACCCTTGCGCCGCTGGCCCTTGTCCTGCGCGTTGGTATTATCTACAAAGTCCATGTTGCCAGCCGCTTTACGCTTGCCATGCTGAGTGATGTTGCTGGCCCTTGGAGTTGCTGTTCTTCCTTCCCTTCCCTGTCTTGTCATCGCCAGGCTCGGGATCCTTGGTACTATCAGAATCAACATACTTCACTAAAGCGCCCATGAGAGTTCCCATGTCATTACAAAATCGCTTCATGCGCCAACTTTAACCGGGCTGAAACGGCGATTGCCCTCCGAGGTTAAGATCGCAGAGTCGGCGTTGATCGATCCGATGAGTGCAAGATTTCCGAAACGCGGTGTACCCAATGGGTTGTTGACACCCCTTCCCCCTGGACACAAGCCGCCAAGTCCACTATGGACATGGGCTGCTTACAGGTATCTTTGAAATTCTGGATAAACCGGGTTATGGCGGGCCCATGAACTGATAGAATTGGGCGGCAAGCTCTTTAACCAAGTATGGGCCGTCCCTTCAAGCATCATGGTAAAATACTTTGCACACGCGGCCTCATCCACATCTAGCATCTCCATGGCCATCTCATAGCTCTCTATCCATGTACGGAGGTAAATCAGCGATGTAATTCGGCACCTTGCGGACCCTTGAAGTCTTTGGGCAGCGCCGCGTTGCGTCAGCGAGGATCAAATAGGGCACCCCAAGCTAGAAGCGACCCACAGCTCGGCCGAGGTGGTGGGGCGAACGGCGTGAAGGGCGCGCTCGATGCGTGCTGCTAACTCGGCCTCCCCGTGCCTGGCCGGTCCACCACTTCCTAAGCATCGCGAATACCGCTGCGGGTTATGGCCATGGGATGCTTCACGGTGCCGTGTGTTGCTCGATACAGCCGTTCATCCATCGCTGCTGTAGCTCCTGCTCGGACATGGGGTGGAATGAATCCGGTCCGCGGCTATGCAGAGTATGCTTCTGTTGGATCAAAGGTTCAAAAAGCTCCTTAACCCGCGTGTCTCTCTGCTGCGGAGAATCTCCTTCGATCGGGATGGCCTAAAATCGTGAAGCGGAAGCTACAAGATTGTCCATAGGATTAGAATAATGACCGGAGGTGTGCGGACCGGCGGAGGCATCATATTGTTACGCGAGGGTTCCATGAGGCGGGGTTGGATCGGCGCTTTTGGCCTGGCGCCTCGGCCGGTTTACCTCTGGCGGATTCTGGTTCCCGCCCACAGGGTGTGAAAGAGGTTTCTAGCATCGAAATGAAGGCAAACGGGACCTGTGTTTCGCTTTAAGACCTCATGCGGCGTTACGGTCCAACATAAGCTTATAGGCACTGGCATCCAGCGGCCTGCTCTGCGACCATCCTATCGTTCTCGGCTGCCAGTCTGCTTTGGCCTGCGCGATCTGCTCTCTCACCTTTGCAATTTCTGCGTTGTGGGCATCTTGATCCGCGGATTGGCCTCGCCATAAGCCTGACTAGTCGTCGAACAGGTCGAGATAAAACTTGAGCGGCGGGCACAGGACCTCCTGCCCCGGTTGCTGCCGCGCTGATGGTCCGGAGAGCATCGCCGCCGCAGTCGAAGAGTGAAGCGCCGCTTGTGTACCGGCCATAAATATTCCAACCCGGTTGGGCTGATCGGAGGAGTCCGGAATACTATCGCCATCGTAACAGCCCCTAATCTGGTCGTCTTGCAACTGGTACAACGATTCGGTTTCTCCGGTCGAGGACTCGTCACCGGAATAGATGATGGTCTCGCTACCATATCCTGATTCATCCTCATAGTTTCGCCGTGGATGACTCCCACGGCGCGCTTCCGGCCGGTTTAACTGGGGCAGATCTCGTCGCTGAGCCGTCTCGGCGAGGTCGGTGCGGATGTCGGCTCAGGCCCGGCTCACCAATCTTGCCGATGAAAACGTGTATGCCACCAAAGGGACCCGGTATCCATACTCGATTGAGCGGCCTCGAGGCCCATCCTGCATTGTCGATGTAGAGCTTGCGCGACGACTCTTGGTCATCCGCCCACAAGATAGCCTTGAGTCCTTGAACTTGCCCTCCAAGATCATCAAACCATCGTGCGATAGCCCCACGGTGGGCGCCAACTGTCGTGGTTTTGTCACGGCAGATGTCCTCGTGAAAGGACTTAGTTGTGGAGCCATCGCTATGGGTTAACTTGAAGGGGTTAAAGCGGACGTAAAGGCACGGCAGTTATACTAGTTCGGCCCCTTCGATGAAGGTAAAAGCCTACGTCTAGTTGTGATGGGATTGATGTGGTTTCGATGACTAGGGAGCAAATAAGCTTTTCCTAGGCCTCGAGTTGTTGTTCTCTCTCTTGAACCGCCGCCGGGTCGTCCCTTTATATACACAGGTTGACGCGCGGCCGGTCTACAGAGTCCCGAGCCAACCTATAAAAAGTGTCCGGCTCGGTCTCTCCTTTCTAACTTATATTACAAGTTTACATAATCATGGCAGTTTACCACTACGGGCCCTAATCCTCCTTTGTGCCGTGGGCTTCCAAGCTTTACTAGTTGAACGCCATCTTCAAGACCTTCATGGGCTCCAGCACAGTCTAAGGTGAACCGGGCCCTCCTGGCCGGTTTATACTTAGTAGCTATATCCTCAACAGGGCCTCTGTTAGGGAATGGACTTATGTCTGGAGCGCAGATACAACATTGCTTTGAGCTTGCTGTCAGGACCCCGATTCCAAGTCACATCAATCCAGCCGGTAACACCTCATATCACTTTGCAGCCTCACGCACGGTATTCCCACGGTGTCACCTTACCATGGCCTGGGACCGTTTTCGCCTTTTGGCTCACGTATATGACAGTGTCGCTAGCATCCATATGACAGAGAACCCGGGCCGACAAGACTAGTCGTGAACCCAAAGTGGCACTAACTTATAGGGACAGGCATACATGAATCAACATCGAGCATGTCGATTGAGCGTGTGAATCCGGGCTGTAGCACTGGGCTAAAAGGACTCAGGGAACCGGGCTGTAGCAGGCTAGGCAGGACTCGGATGTCACCGCGTGACATTTCCACGAAGGGACGGAACACAGAACGAAGTGAATCACATGCCGCCATTCAAGTGTTCCGGAGCAGTAGCTGTGGGCTAGCAGGACTCCGGTGAACCGGGCTGTAGCAGACTACTATGGCTCATGGAAGCACAAGACTATATTTCCCCATAAGAAAGGCTACCAAGGATAAACAACTAGGTTGTCGGATCCCACACATACCAAGCATTTCAATCATACACACAATATGCTCAATATGTGTAAATACAACATGGCATCACAACATAACTCTACGACTCAAGTATTTATTCATTAGGCTCCGAGGAGCGAGATATTACAAACATGGGTCTCATGACCCAACATTCAGAGCGTACAAATCAAAGCACACGCGGAAGCTTGACATGTCTTAGTACAGACATCTACAAATGAAAAAGGCTTAGAAGCCGGACTATCTACAAGATCCTGCCGAGGGCACAAGATCATAGATGAGGTATCAAGCTAAACATCCAAGTCCACACGAAACTACTTGTGAGACTGAAGTCTCTCTGCAAAAAACATAAAATAGGAAAACGTGAGTACAAATGTACCCAGCAAGACTTACATCAGAACTAACTACATATGCATCGGTATCGACAAAGGTGGTGGTGGAGTTTAACTGCAGCAAGCCAGCTTTGACTCGGCGGCTATCCTAAACTACGACTACAAGTAACTCTTTTGAGGTGGCACACACGAGTCAACATATTCACCATAACAATACACCACTATGGATCCGCTCCCGTCTCCCAACGAGAAGGCCATCCGTAGCACTCACGCTTATCTTGCGCATTTTAGAGTATCCACTTTCACTTGTCTATGAACTGTTATAGGCAACCCAGAAGTCCTTTACCGCGGACACGGCTATTCGAATAGATGATGATAACCCTGCAGGGGTGTACTTCTTCACGCACGCTCTCACCACTTATCGTCCTTTACACGACATGTACTCGGCAACCTTCAAGCGGAAGCCCAGTGAGGGTGTCGGCCACGACCTACCTAAACACTCAAGTCTCTAGTCTAGGTTATCGCCTATTCAGGTTCCATCCGCAGGGAGTCCGGCCGAGGTTTCCACGTACGGCCCCGAACGATGTGTACAGGGTTCCGCGACACCAAACGGGCGCCCGGCATACCCGGCCACGTGCCTATCGCATCACAGCCCACCCCTCGGGTCAGCACTGCCCACGGCCTCCAGTATACTACAAACACCAGAAACTACTTGCAACTCCTGGACAGAGGACAAGGGTGGTTAAGAAGTCGAGATGGGCACTTAAGCATTCCAATGCGTGGTAGTAGCTGGTCATGGATCACAAACACAGAACTCAGTTCCTGAGGACGTCTTCACTGAGACAACCCACCATGTACTCCTACATGGCCTCTCACCGATACCTTTACCAAATCGTGTTCACACACTTAGCTCTCAACAGTAGGACATGTTCACACACCTCCGATTCATCCCGATGAATCGGACTGACTCAACTCTAAGCACTAGCAGGCATGACAAACAAGCATGAATGAGTAGGCACATCAGGGGCTCAAACAACTCCTACTCATGCTAGTGGGTTTCATCTATTCTTGTGGCAATGACAGGTCATGCAGAGGATAAAGGGGTTCAACTGCCGCAGCAAGTAACAGATGAATCGTTGTTGTCCTAATGCAGTAAAAGAGAGCAGGAGCGAGAGAGTGGGATTGTATCGGAATGAACAAAGGGGTTTTGCTTGCCTGACACTTCTGAAGATAGCATTGAGTCTTCATCAGTGTCAACGATCACAACGTCGGAACATCGTCTACCGAGAGGGGACAAATACCGGCAACAGAGAAGGAAAACACAATCAATGCAATGCACAATATGATGCATTCTCATGACATGGAAATATGAGTGTGTTGGCCTAATGCAGCTACAACCAGATGGATTCGGGTCATATTGAACCAAAGGTTCAACCCCAAATTCAAATTATGAATTCAAATAGTGCCTTATCATGTTTTTCACTAAACAGCAAGGTTAAGTTGTTTAAACATGCATGGAACCAGTGCAAATGGATAGATTGGATTTTTCTGATCATTTTTCATATATAATTTATTTCATTCTGAGCTACGGTTGAATTTCTATGATTTTTAGAAGTTTATACAAATTTCTGGAATTTCCTGAATTAAATTTAATCCAGGAAATGACTTACTACGTCAGCCTGACGTTAGTGTGACATCAGCAGGTCAACTGACCGGGTCCAGGTCAAACCTGACCAGTGGGGTCCACTGGTGAGTGACCCAGGGCTGGTTAGTGTCGCTGACAAGTGGGCCTGGTCAACGGCCACGTCAGTAGGGTCAATCTGACGCGTGGGTCCATCGGGATTAAGTTAAGTCTAACTAGTTTGGTTAGTGGTTTAACGAAGCCGGTGGGGCCCAGCTGTCAGTGGCATAGGGGCTTAGTTAGTGGGGTGATTAACCCCTAATAGTTGCTATCATCGGCGGCTAATCGCCGGCGTAACCAGGACGCGGCGGCGTTGCCCGTCCGACCAACTCCGGTGACGGGAGCTCGCGCGGATGGGCGCATTGGAACCGGAGCAAGGAGGCGCGTCGGTTGGTGGCCTCAGGCGATGCTAGGGTGGTCGGGAACATCGACGGCGTCGAGTTCCGCGGAGGCACAGCTGCGGCTTGCACGTGTGCGAGGGCCACGGTGCACGAGCCCGCGACCTGAGTCGCGCTACGGGTTCCTGGAGAAACCTGGAGCATGACTCCATGCTTGGGTTGGTTGGGCGGGGCGGCTAGCAACGGCGAGCTTCGTGGAGGGGCAGCGAGTGATCGGCCATGGCGGGCTGCGATTATAGGGCGGGAACAGAGGGGGTGAGCACGGGGAAAAGTGTAGGAGCTCACAAGGATGCAGTAGAGAAGGTCAGCGGCCTCGAGGACGGACGGAAGCTGACGAATCGACGGAGACGATCTCCGGGCGCCAGCGGTGAAGACGAGGACGCTGGCGACGAAGCAAAGCCCTCCGGCTAGTTTCCTTCGGCTTGGGGATGTGGTGCTCGATTGCGGAGCTGCTGGAGCACAGGCCACGGGGCGAGGGTGGCAGTGGTCATGGCTACGGCGAGCGACGCTCTCAGGTGCGTTCGGTGACGAGAGGGAGGGAGAGCAGAGGAGGAGGAGGGGGTCCAGAGAGAGAGGGGCGGTCAGGGGGGTGCATGGTGTCGCGAGGGAGGTCCAGGGCGACGAGGAGGCAAGAGGCAAGCAGGAGGTGGCGGGGTGCGAGTGCGTGCATGGCGGCCACACGCCCTCATGCCTACTGGCAGGAGGTGGAAGACGATAGGGAGGAGCCCTGGTGGGCTGGGCTAGCTTTGCCCGGTGGCTGCTCTGATGCCCGGCCAGTGGGCTTTGCGAGTAAGTTCCCTTCTTTTATTATTTCCTATTTTCTATTATTTTTGTAACTTGGGGCTTTATTAAAATGCGGGGCATTTTCAAAATCATGAAACTTATCATGGCTACTGTTTAGAATATATCCAACAGTAAACATTTTAGTTTATGATTATTTGAGCATTTAAAATATTTTATAGCATTTAAATGCCGAAATGCAAATACTATATGATTTAATTCAGAAATCCAGAATGGCCTAGAAATATGTGCATGACTTTTGGCAGAGGTTTCACCTTTGGCAAAAATCATGAACTTTTCTAAAGGGCATTTGGGATCATTGAAAATATTTTTTTATTGAACCTAGTTGAATTCATTTGGTGCTAGGGCTTGGATCAATCCCCATTTCAAGTTTCATGAAATTTAAACATGATGCATGGATGCAATGCCACTAGTTACAAGCAAACTCTAGGGCTGTGACAACTCACCCCCACTAAACAAGAATCTCGTCCCGAGATTCAAGACGTGAGGTAAGAAGACAGAGGGGGCACAAGACAAACACAATCTTCACGATCCAGGTTGCACCTCATAAGGTTGTTGATTTGTTGCATACGTTGATCTTGACATCTTCGCTTTTGAGATCTTCATCCACGCGATGACGACGGAAAGGAACTCTACTAGGATTGATCTTCTCAAAGATCGAACTATACAATCTCAACTCGCGGAATGAGACGTTGAAACATCTTGAGTTGAGACACAAAACACATCGAGAGGGATGGAAGAACAAACGATGAGGTTTGATTTGGTGGGAAACAATTCCACGCTTGGAAAGATGGTGGATGGTGTCAATGTCGCGACGAAATAATTGCCATGATCCCATAACGGGGCACCTTGGAAAAGGTGACTAGTTGAACTGCTCCCTTAAGTGGCACAAAGAATTACTTTTGATCCATAGATCATTGAAAGTCTTCATACCAGCTTAAGGCAATTTACAGTTGATTGTTTGAAAGAGCTCGAAGGAATGGCATACTCGGACTAGGATGGATGATGTGGACTTCCTTGTTGAAGACAACGCAATGGATGACTTTTGCTTATCACCGGAAATGGATGGGACCCATGACAAGTCCACTTTTAAAGATGATCTTGGACAACAATTGCTGAGAAGGGCAGCCCATGGGAAATTGGCACAATGGCGGTGCAAGCTGGGAACAAAATGCAACTGTTGGGAATGTTCCAACCATCATATCTTCCTGAGTTTCAGATCCGATTGGTGATAGGATACTTCAAACTCAGCATGTCTGAAAGGAAGTTTGCAACACGATTCGACGAGATGGCGTTGCGAGATTCTCGAGGAATGAACTAAGATAGCGAGCTCCAAAACATGAGTTGGTTCTGCTAAACACATGTGAACACGCTGTCCCAAACAAGCATGACCACATGGTAGTCTTACAAGAAAACACTACCGAGTTCAGGCGGGGAACCATAGTCGGGGATATTGAAGTCCTTGCATAAGGCATGCTCTTAAGAAGGAACTACTTCTCCTTGAACAAATCAATCAGTGGCTTGATGTATTAGGAAATTCATATGGAATAAAGATGATCAGTCTATCAGACCATAGAATACTTCGCACATGCATGACTGACTTGGGATGATTCCAGAGGAAGCAAAAACAAACTTTCTCGAACTCACGGCGGCAACTTGCACCAAATGCACATGAATTGAGGAAGTCACTTCTTCCATCCAAGCATAAGCTTCATGAGCGGAACAGAAGGCATTGCTTACAAAAGTTTCCAACACTAACTTGATGTTCAACATGAATCATGGAGGAGACAAGATCTTCACGATGGGCTCAACAGCAACTCATTGGAATTTCCATATCACTGGACTTCCACCATCATGTGAACAAGGTGATAGCATTGGTCAGACCCAACGAGTATAATGGTGTATGATCGAGGAATCAACCACGAGTAAGACAACATTATGAATATCGTTGGTTCTGATTTGACTTGACAATAGCCCATGCTCAAATCAAAGATTGTTTAAGATAATAGATCCAACAACTGATCACAGGGACCAATCGATGAAGATATCATCTTTCTTCAACACACACACACACCTAAGGATATCCCTTTGAATGAACCGGGTCAAATAAAGCTTTTATCTTCCAACTCTCCAATTTATTGTTTAGCCTATCCAACTAGTTAAGGGGTATCCAACATAGATCCTTGGAGAAAGGGTGGTTTATGGAAAACCAACTTGATCACGAACCCAACATAGCGGTCAGGTGACAACCTGGTAATACTTCCGAGAAGATATTTGGAAAATCACGAACCACCGATATGTTATTAAGCTCGAGAACAATCTTGCTTTTCATGGCAAAACGACATGATCAGAAGAGCAAGGGATAGATACAGTCCTAACTCATTGATCGAAGAGTGCACCAGGAAAAACGGACTAGGTAGCACGATCAATCTCAGGATGGTGATTCAGTAACCAACACACTAAGAATGAGATTTTCATCCATTAACCACTAAGCAACATGGTTGCTAGGGGTATTGATTTCACACACCATGATTCACTTGTCGGCATTCCGGTTGCGACAACACGGGACCGACAAATGAATAATGATGGCGAGAAGTATCACTGCATCAAGAATTCGTAAGAGGTTGTGCAATTCCAATGACATTCTTGACATAAGATGGCAATACTCCATGGTAGAACAGATTAGAAGCTAGATTGGCATTTGATCTAAGGAATACAACTGCTTTGACCCAATCCTAGAAATGGACAAGGTACTTGAGTTTGTTTCTCCTAGTCATTCCAAAATAGAATGGCTCGACGGACCACAAGAATAATAGGCATCGATGAACACGGTTGCACAACTACTCCTGTCTATCAATTGATAGACGAGGATGAGAAGACAACTAAGAGGGACAACTCAAGGAACATATAACTTTCTGAGTTGTGGATGCATCGATTAGTATGTTGAACCAAGTTCAACATGTTTCATGTTTCTTCCGGATAACCCACGCACAGAGGTAGGACTGGCAGAGTCACAATTATGAATGGAGAACTCCTCAAGAATACTCTGATTGTGATCTTTTGGTTCAAATAACTTCTGCCTTAATAGTTCATAGTATTTGGAAGAAGGAAATACCACGGACCTCGAGGACTATCGCAAGGTTACTAATATCCTAAAGGAACTAGCAAACACTATCAACATGAGGTAAGTAGGGTGAATCTCGGGTTCAAGAACCCAGGAATAGAATACCTATTAACTAATAACATCACGGGATGCTTTTGAGAATGATGGCCAGAATCATCACACGGGGAACACAAAACATGGCTAGTTTACTAGGTAATCTTCTAAGACACCTAGGGTCGTAATAATAACTCCAACATATATGTCGAGGCGATAAATTACCTCAATGCACCGATTAGTGTGCTTATTCTGACCATAAAGGACATCGAGAACGGAAAGAATGGATTTACAAATGCATCAGACTATTTAGAAACCTGGGATGACTCGGACAACATAATGGCTGTAAATGCTCAAAAAGTTTTGAGACATCCTGCAAAAATGGTGGCATAACCACTCCGAAGTACAAAATCAAGGTTTCGAGACCAACTATGAACACACAGAGGTATTAGAAACTGAACTGGGGCTTAAATCCAGCAATCCTATAAGTCTCTATCATAGTAACTCTTCATCCTAATAGATAGATGAGAAATCCTAGTTCTTAATCCCCGTAGAAGAGAAGAGGATGACTCAGATCAGAAGGTCATAAGGTAAAGGAGTAAAAAGAGCCTTACGTTCCATCCCACAATCAATTCCCCTACATATAACTAAAGCATTTCTAGACTCAACTTCGACCGGTTTGGCTTGGTAATCCTACAGGCAGTCAGGCTCTGATACCAAAGCTGTCAGGACCCCGATTCCAAGTCACATCGATCCAGCCGGTAACACCTCATATCACTTTGCAGCCTCACACATGGTATTCCCACGAGTGTCGCCTTACCATGGCCCGGGACCGTTTGCGCCTTTTGGCTCACGTATATGACAGTGTCACTAGCATCCATATGACAGAGAACCCGGGACGACATGACTAGTCGTGAACCCAAAGTGGCACTAACTTATAGGGACATGCATACAGGAATCAACATTGAGCATGTCGGTCAGCAACGTGTGATTCCGGGCTGTAGCACTAGGCTAACAGGACTCCGGGAACTCGGACTACTATGGCTCATGGAAGCACAAGACTACATTTCCCCATAAGAAAGGCTACCAAGGATAAACAACTAGGTTGTCGGATCCCACACATACCAAGAATTTCAATCATACACACAATATGCTCAATATGTGTAAATACAACATGGCATCACAACATAACTCTACGACTCAAGTATTTATTCATTAGGCTCCGAGGAGCGAGATATTACAAACATGGGTCTCATGACCCAACATTGAAACATACAAATCAAAGCACATGCGGAAGCTTGACATGTCCGAGTACGACATCTACAAATGAAAAAGGTTTAGAAGCGACTATCTACGAGATCTGCCGAGGCACAAGATCATAGCTGAGGTATCAAGCTAAGCGTCAAGTCCACAAAACTACTAGTGAGGTGAAGTCTCTCTGCAAAAAACATAAAATAGGCAAGCGTGAGTACAAATGTACCCAGCAAGACTTACATCGAACTAACTACATATGCATTGGTATCGACAAAGGGGTGGTGGAGTTTAAGCTGCAGCAAGCCAGCTTTGACTCGGTGGCTATCCTAAACTACGAACGCAAGTAACTCTTTTGAGGTGGCGCTTTACGAGTCCACATATTCACCATAACAATACACCACTATGGATCCGCTCCAGTCTCCCTACGAGAAGGCCATCCATAGCACTCACGCTTATCTTGCGCATTTTAGTGTATCCACTTTCACTTGTCTATGAACTGTTATAGGCAACCCAGAAGTATTTTACCGCGGACACGGCTATTCGAATAGATGATGATAACCCTGCAGGGGTGTACTTCTTCACACACGCTCTCACCACTTATCGCAGTTTACACGACATGTACTCGGCAACCTTCAAGCGGAAGCCCAGCGAGGGTGTCGGCCACGACCTACCTAAACAGTTGTCACGACCGGTTTTTCAATAAAATACTTATTGAGAAACCGATCTTTAGATTCCAGTATAGGAAGAATTCTCCTTACTGGTAGACAAAATACTTGATACAGAAGACCAGTAGCATTAATATATTACAGGGTTGAGCTGAGGTTGCTCAACAATTTATTACAAACACGCCAATATTGTACATAAGGGCGGCTATGACACAAGGGTGTGGTGGCATGCTACTGACTCGAGATAAAAGTGGTGGTGGATATATGACAGTGGAGTGGTTGACATGACTCCTAATCTGGCAGCTCATCGAGCGTCGAGGTGAGGCTCGATGCATTTATTCGGAGTAGCGGAAGAGGATATATCTGATGACCAAATCCAGGATCGCACGGACTGACTGGGACTCCTCTAGGCGTCGGACTCGCTATCGAACTCTTCATCCATGGGATCGCCTTCGTCAACATCTGGCCAAATCAACAAGCCAGGTGAGTACTTTCAAAGTACTCGCAAGACAGTTCGGACATAAGATATAACAAATGCATGCATGAATGCGTCATGAGTACATAGCAGTGCACACTCAAATAATAAATATTTGCACAACATGTGTTAGATTTCGGGTTTCGGCAGACCCTTGAGGTTCGAACACTGGGGTGCGCACGGAGATCTCGCCCTCTACCTACCTGCACCGTGCCGCCTCGCTAGGATCTAAACTACAAAAGGAACATCACAAGAGACACAAGGTTTATACTAGTTCGGGCCACCATTGTGGTGTAATACCCTACTCTAGTTTGTGGTGTGGTGGATTGCCTCTTGGGCTGGTGGTGATGAACAATACAAGGAAGAACAGCCTCGCGAGGGTCTGTTCTTGGCCGGGGCGATGAACTGCTAGGACGAGTTCAGTCTCTCTCTCTTTCTCTCTCAGTTGATTCCAAATGCGATCAGCCTCTCTCCCTACTATAGTGGCTAACTCTACTTATATAGGCAGTGGCCCTGGGCCTCTTCCCAAATATTGAGGGGGAAGGGCGCCAACAATTGGCCATTTTGAAGGGGAACATCTGGTACACTTATCCTGACTAAAGTTGGTCCTCGCCTGTCAAAGGCTCTGGTGGTGACGCCGGCTTGGGCTCCACAATGACTTCCTTCCTGCCGTTGGGCTGGTCTTGGTCTTGTTGCACCAAAATGGACACCTTTGCTTGATGCTCTCGCCTGCGCTTGCTCCCTTTGCACCAAAGAGGAAAGGAGGACACTGCGCGGGCTGGCACCCGCCAGGCGCCCTTGGTCGTCATGGCTTGCGCCATGGGCACCTCGTGAGGTACCCCGCCTTGATCTCTCCGCCTCCTCGCGAGCCAGCCCGATGAGGCCGTGCTCGAGAAGCTCCTGTAGTCCGCCCAGCAATCTGGTCCCTCGCGAGGTCTTGAGCTTGTGTTGGCGAAGATGGGCCGTGATGGGCCCCCTTTGAGCCACGCCCGCAGGCATGAGCAGAGCAAGTCTGGGACCCCGTTCCCGAACACCGACAGTAGCCCCGGGCCCAAAGCGCGCTGGACTTGGCTGGCGAGAGGTGAAGGGCAAGTCTTGAGCGCCATGAGCCTCACAGCCTCGACCTTGGGCGCGCGTGGCGGTTGATTGGGCGTGGGCGCCCTGCTCCCCCACGACGCCTTGGCGACTGCATGAATTGACGAGTCCCTGCATGCAAAGCGGGTCATGATTACCTGCGATCGTGGAGGTCGGTGGTTGACCTTCCCGGCTATAAGTACGGGACGGCGCCTGCCCTTCTAGTCCATCTCCTCTTGCCTCTTCTTCTTTTCCATGGTTCCGTCGAAGAGGTTCTCGGCAGCGGAGAAGGGGAAGGCTCGCCAGGTGGAGCCTGACTCTCCCCCGCCCAAGCGCGGTCAAGGCCGCCCTCGCAAACACCCTGTGGCTCCCATGGTGGCTCCTCGCGGTCGTGGAGGTGATATCCCGCGTGGTGGCGGGCGGCCGGCCGCTGCTGGGGGGTGCGCTGTGGCCGTGCGACCCCCTAGGCCGCGCTTCCACTCGGCGAAGGTGCTGCCGGAGTTCGTTGTGTGGTTGGCGGAGCCGACCGGCACCCGGCTCCAGCTTCCTCGCTTCCTCCTAGGTGAGCTTCCGGCTGGTTCCCCGGGTGGCCTCTGGCTTCAGGCGGATGGTTGCTGCAGCCGGGCCTCTGAGCTTCGCTGGAGGTCTCTGCGGCGGGAGCCCGCCCAGCCCGCGGTGGCAAGCGTTTTCCCAGCGCGTCTGAGGCGGCGATGCACCTGCACTTCAAGTTCGACGGCGATGCCACCCTCTCGTGAGGGTCTTGGGGAAGATGGTCGCCGTGCTGGATGCTGCCACGAGCAGCGACCGTGGCGGCGGGTCCAGCCCAGCGACGATGAAGACGACAGCAGGCGTGGTCGGCGGCGCCCGAGCTCGTCGAGCTTTGGCGGCTCTTCTTGAACAGCGGCTCCTCCAGCGGTGGCGCGACCAGCCCCACACCGCCCGCGCCCTTTGGAGAGAGGTAGCGAGTCCGCCCGCCGTCTCGCCCGGTGAAGCGTGAGAGGAGTCCGCTTTGAGCTCGGAGCGATTCGAGTCTCCCAGCGAGCTGGTGTCGAGCGAGCAGCGCTGTTTTGTTCTTTTTCCTTTTCCTGCGCAAAGAGACAGTAGTGTAGGGCCCCGCGTGGGCGTGCTTGGACTATTGCTGTTAATTACCGTACTGCTTCTGCTATCTCGGTATTATGCCTTTGTGCTACACGCTTGCGCGTAGAAATTACTTAGCTCAGGGGCGCCCGTCGTGGCCCTCGCCTCCCGAGGTCGAGGCCTCGTCGAACGCTTCATGTCCTGCGAAGGTTAGTCTGGAGAGGTAGCTCCCGGCCTCAGCTGTGGAGGCGACCGACCCAGGTCCCGTGTTCGTGTCGCGGTGCCCGTGGGGCGTGGGAGGGATGCTCCTGTAGTGGACCCGGGTAGGGGAGCCTCGAACAATAAGGGCAGAAAACACTCGCGGGGGCGCTCAGGCTGCCCTCCTCGCGAGACCTTGCGCGAGAGAAATCAAGGTAGGAGGGCGAAAGGTTGAAGAGCCACAAATCAAAACGGCAACTGCTTCGATAAAACTTCAAATGAGAATGAACAAGCCAACTGCAGAAAGCAAATGAAAAAGCCGCGTCCGGCACCTAATCTAGTCTTCGACGTCTTCTCACCAGCGCGGAGCTAAGTGCTGCCACTGGGCGTGGGAGGGAGCCCCAGGGCCTGAGGCCGGCGCTCCTGAGACTCCGAGGCGTGTACAGCCCCAACTCATTATTACGTGAGAGTGTCACGGGCGGCGAGCTTCACAGGCGTTGGCCTTCTTCACAGGCTCCGGGCCTTTCTTGGGGGAAGGAAGCTTCACGGGCATTGGCCCTCTTCACAGGCTGCGGGCCTTTTCCAAAAAGATAGCTTCACAGGCATTCGCCTTCTTCACAGGCTCCGGGCCTTTTCCAAAAAGATAGCTTCACAGGCATTCGCCTTCTTCACAGGCTCTGGGCCTTTTCCAAAAAGATAGCTTCACAGGCATTCGCCTTCTTCAAAGGCTCCGGGCCTTTTCCAAAAAGATAGCTTCACAGGCATTCGCCTACTTCACAGGCTCTGGGCCTTTTCAGGGGTAAAACCTCCGGAGGTGCTGGATGTTCCACTCGTTCTGGACTGGCACCCCCTCCCGAGTCTCCAAGCGCGCGGACCCGGCCTTGAAACATGAACAACCTTGAACGGGCCCTCCCACATGGGAGAGAGCTTATGCAGCCCCTCCCTGGAGAGAACCCGCCTGACCACGACGTCCCCTACCTCAAGAGTTCTGGGGCGGATGTTGCGGCAGTGGTATCGTCGTAGTTCCTGTTGGTACCTTGCCGCTCGCAACGCAGCTTCTCGACGACGCTCCTCCCCCAGCACGAGATCCGTCCCCCGCATGGCGTCCTGCTGCTCCTCGTCGAACGCCAGGACCCGTGCGGAACGACGTCTGACCTCGTGAGGAAGGACCGCTTCGACTCCATAGACCAGGAAGAACGGGGTCTCTCCAGTTGGCTTGGTTGTGGTCGTGCGGATGGACCATAGCACAGACCGAAGCTCGTCGTGCCAACCTCTGCCGCAGGCCTCCAGCTTCTTCTTGAATGTTCTGGTTTTGAGGCCCCTCAGGACCTCTGCGTTGGCCCGCTCGGCCTGGCCGTTGCTTCGGGGGTGCGCCACCGAAGCGTAGCATATCTGCGTTCCCAGGTTAGCACAGTGTGTTTTGAAGAGGTTACTGGTGAACTGCGAACCGTTGTCGGTGATGATGCGGTTCGGCACCCCAAACCGGCTCACGATGCCCCTGACGAACTTGACCGCAGAACCTGCGGGGATGGTGCGGACGGCTTCCACTTTAGCCCACTTGGTGAACTTCTCCATGGCGACGTAGAGGTAGCGATAGCCCCCTGGCGCCCGAGGAAACGGGCCCAGGATATCCAGCCCCCAGACTGCGAATGGCCACGAGAGGGGTATAGTTTGCAGACCTCCTGCTGGCTGATGAATCTGCTTGGCATGGAATTGGTAGGCTTCGCAAGCCTTCACTAGTTCTACGACGTCGTTGAGCGTAGTAGGCCAATAGAAACCGCTCCGGAATGCCTTGCCCACGAGGGTTCGTGATGACAAGTGATGCCCACAGTCTCCACCGTGTACATCCGCCAGCAGTTCTCTCCCTTGCTCGCTGGAGATGCAGCGTAGTGCCACATCATTCGGTCACTTCCGATAGAGCTCTCCATCCCTGATGCAGTACGCTGTGGCTTGCCGCGCCACACGCTCCGCTTCCTCCTCCTTCTCCGGCAGGGTCCCTTGCATTAAGTAGCTTCGGAGCTCTGTGATCCAGGACCCCTCCTGAGGCTCCATCGTCAGGAGCAGACGCGCTCCTGAGGCCGGGCCATAGACCGGGGCTCCTGAGGAAGGTGGCTGGGGGAGCTCCTCCTGAGGCTGCACCGTGTTTGATAGTGATGGCAAGGACGAGGGCTTGAAAATCCGCTCCTTGAGCACGCCAGGCTCCTGAGGTAACCGCCTGGATGCTCGTTTGGTGATGTCGTCGGCCTCCTGATTGGTGCCTCGGGGCACATGCTGCAACTCCAACCCCCAGAACTGCTTCTCCATCCTGCGGACCTCCGCAAGGTAGGCTTCCATGTGCTCATCTTTTGGCTCGTACACCTTGTTGGAGAAATTGACGAGGAGCTGTGAATCGCCCTTGATGGTAAGGCGCTTCACCCCTAGGGCAGCTGCGGCCTTCAAGCCTGCTATTAGACCTTTGTACTCCTCTATGTTGTTGGAGACCTTTTCACCTTGTTGGAAACAGAGCTGCACAGCGTAGTAGAGCTTGTCCTGAGTGGGAGATATGAGCACCGCCCCAGCCCCAGCGCCGTACCGGGAGAACGCCCCATCGAAGTACATGACCCATCCCTCTGGCGCTTCGCTTCCCGGAGAGAGGGACCGATCCTCCTCGGCCTTGAGGCCCGGTGCCTCCGTCCATTCTGCCACGGAATCTGCTAATGCGGCCCCCTTGATGACTCTGGTCGTGCTGAATTCGAGATGAAACGCTTGTAGTTCAATGTTCCACTTAGCGACCCTTCCGACTGAGTTAGGGCTCCTGAGCACCCTTTCCAAGGGGTATGTTGAGACGACCTTGATGGGGTGACCCTAAAAATAGTGCCGCAGCTTGCGTGAGGCCACCAATAGCGCGAGGAGGAGTTTCTGAGGCATGGGGTACCGCGCCCTTGCGTCCCGCAATACCGTGCTGACGAAGTACACGGGGTGCTCAACGAGGTTTGGAGCGCCAGTGCCGCTGGCGCCCTCTGGGGGCCGTGGCGCCTCCTGAGGCGATGGAGCCTGCAGAGGATGGTAGTCTGGGGGAGGGACCTCTTCCGTCCCCAGTGCGCCCCCTTGCGGCGGCTGACCCTTCTCAGCCGCGGTAGTGGTTTCTGTGGGTCTTCCTTGTTCCTGCTTTGCCTTGATCTGGGCTGCTGCTGTGGTTTTGGCTTGACACTCTTCCCTAACCGCCATCAAAGCTGCGCTGGTGGAGTAGGGAGTGGCGGCGAGGTAGAGCACCAGGGGTTCCTGCGGGCGTGGGGCCACCATGACCGGAGGGCTGGTCAGGTACCTCTTGAGATCTTGGAATGCCTTGTCGGCCTCTTCAGTCCATTCAAAGGGCCCCTTTTTCTTCATTAGCTGGAAGAAGGGCAGCGCTCGTTCCCCCTACTTGGAGATGAAGTGCCCTAGCGCAGTCACGCGCCCCGCGAGCTTCAGCATTTTCCTGAGGGTCTTGGGCGGGCTCATGTCCTCGACCGCCTTGACCTTTTCTGGGTTAGCCTCGATGCCTCGGTGGGATACTAGGAAGCCCAAGAGCTTGCCCGAGGGGACTCCAAACACACACTTCTCCGGGTTGAGCCGTAGGTTCACTGCGTCGAGGCTCGCGAATGTTTCCTCCAGGTCTTGTATCAGGGTTCTGGCCTCCCGAGACTTCACCACAATGTCATCAACGTAAGCCTCAACATTCTGTCGCCCCGAGACCAATGCTCTAGAAGAGTTCCATGTATTTCGTTGTCGTCGTGTGATTTATTTATTTATTGCATTCACCATTGCATCATCCGCATCGCATCCGCATGTTTTCTTAAAACTCTTAGTTCGTTCGTAGTTGCCAAGTCTCTCCGTTGTCCGTTCCGAGACCAACCGGGTTTTTCGAGTCCCTCTTGTCTGGCCGCTTAATCTCTTTGCTCAATGCTCGAACCCGTCGCTTGCTCGCGCGAAACTTCCCCGAACCAGAACCGCACGGTCACGATCGATGGATCCGGATCATACCCAAACATCCCGAAAGTATCTTCGTTTCTCTGTTGGTTTCTCCCTAGTCTATTTTTTCGTCCGTCCGATTACGATCAGAGGGAGGAGATAGCCCCTAGCCTAACCTACCCGCTATTTATACTAGTCTAAACCGAGACCAAATCCCTAATTTCTAGGGATCCTCCTAGCCGCCGCCGCCACCTCTCTCCCGCATCCACCTCGGGATCCTCCCATTCCCCACCGAGCCAATCGCCAGCCTCTTTCCCGATCCACCCCTCGCCGAGCCTTCGTACAGCAGCCGCCGCGCCCTGCTTCTTCTTCCTCCTCAAGGAGATGCCCCTCGCCTCGAGCACCAATGCTCCAAGGCCGTCTTGCGCAGTTTCGTCGCCGGAGCTCCCCACCACCAGCAGGTCGCCGCACCTCTCCTGCGTCGCGTCCTTCCTATCTGCCTCTCTCACCCGACCCCCCTCTATCTCTCTGTTCGAGCAGGAGCTCCACGACGTCGCCATGGATGGCTGCAGCCCGAGCTCGCGTCCGTCACCGCAACAGGGCCACCACCGCTTCTCCACGGATCCGTCGAGTCCCGGCCATCCCCGTCCTTGCTGGACTGTAACACCCCGGAAGTAACTTTCCATATTTGTAACTCCAACTCTTGCCACTTTCGGCTTTGATATGATATTCCCTCCGTGGTTGGGTTTTTCTTCATTTTGCATTTTGTCCATGTCATGCATTTTATATCATGTCATCATGTGCATCGCATTTGCATACGTGTTCGTCTCATGATTCCGAGCATTTTTCCGTTGTCCGTTTTGCAATCCGGCACTCCTATCTCCCCGGCGGCTTTTACGTTTTTCCGAGGCGGGTACTAAACCTTCTCGGAATGGGCGAGGTTTGTCAAGTGGCCTTGGTATACCACCCGTAGACCACCGGTCAAGTTTCGGGTCATTTGGAGCTCGTTTGGTACTCCAACGGTTAACCGCACTCTCGCAAAGGCCTCTTTTAAGTTGCAGCCCGACACCCCTTCAAAACAGCCCAATAACCCATCTAAGTCACTTCCATGCTCTCCGTCGTTCGGTCACGATCGTGTGGGCGAAAACTACACCTCATTTGGACTCTCCTAGCTCCCTCTATGCCTATATATACAAACCCATTCCAAATCCCCGATCAATTCCCCCCTAACCCTAGCCCCGCTCCTCTCCCCGCCGCCGGACGTGTCCGATTCGGGCCGGACACGTCCGCCCGCCGTCGCTCCGGTAAACCACCGGCTCCCCGCCGAGCCGGTCGCCGCCTCTCGCCAACTCCGGCCACCACGGATCGCGCCGTCGCGTCTCCGGCCACCACATAGCCGTCTCGCTCGGCCCGTCCGGACCTTGCCGGCCGGCCTCAGAGCGCCACTCGCCCGGCCACCGCCTCCTCCGCGCCGCCTCCCTCGCCGCGCCACTCGCCGGCCACCGCCTCCCTCCGGCGCCGCCGCACCGCCGCGTCCCGATCGGATCCGGCCGATCCGGATCTAGCGAGCCCGTTGACTTCTTCCCCCCTCTATTTTCTTCTAAGTTTTAATTCTGAGATTATTTCGTGGCATTTTCAACGTAGCGTAACTTTGCATCTGTAGCTCCATTTTGCGCGTATAATATGTCAAAATGTTCGGCTCGAAGAGTAGATCATTTCTTCTCATTGCATCATTTTCATTTGAGCTTATATTGATGCCCGAAATGCTGTTGGAAGAGGGCTATGTGATGATAGTTTCTGTTTCTTAACAGAACTTGCACTTTTGTTATTTTTGCTATGATTGATGTGTGCACCCTATGAATTTGAGTCCTACATGTGTTTTGTAATATGCCATGCCATATTTCCAGGGGTGTATGCCATGTATTTTTGTAATCTATGTGGTGACTAGCACAAGCATGCAAAGTAGGTGTCCTGATGTTGCTGTTTTCAGCTCTGTTTTGCTGATATTTTGATGCCATGTTAACTTGATGCTACCGAGATATCCATGCATATTTTGAGATACTTCAGTAAGGATGTTTTGTTAAACATGTCTTTCTCTATCCATCCATGCCCTTGTTTGCAATTATGGAGTGCCATAGCTTGAGTCAATCGAGCTCTACTTTTGCTATCAAATGTTTCCTGGCAGATTGTTTACATGTTATTCAATTTTGCCAAGGTTGTTGTGGTTGATCCATGTATGCTATGATATTGTTCTTGCCATGTATATCTTCTATGCCATGTCTTCTTGATGTATGTATGCTTATTTTATCATGTAAGGCTCTG
Source organism: Aegilops longissima (assembly GCA_021605205.1). Classification (NCBI taxonomy): domain Eukaryota; kingdom Viridiplantae; phylum Streptophyta; class Magnoliopsida; order Poales; family Poaceae; genus Aegilops; species Aegilops longissima. Next base: position 555,855,751 of record CM038679.1, on the reverse strand, counting down.
TAGTGAGTGTATCGAGCTCTTAAATATGCCTACTTGTTATCAGTTTTTGACATGCCATGTTGCTGAATCTGTTAACGAAACATGCAATATTGACATGGGTGTTACTATATTTTCTGATCCTTTTTGGCTTATGGTCAGTAAGGGACTTTTGTTCTATGCTTTGAGTAGATTCATGCCATGCCTTGCTTTGCTATTATAATTTCCTGTAGCATGTAGTTTTGTTGCTCTGAACATTGCTACCTGATGTTGTTTTTGCCATGTCCAGCCTGATATTTTATGCACTTTTGCCATGCTTGTTTGAACCTGTTATGATGTGAACTAGCCGTAGCTCAGTGCTCATTTTTTGTCAAGCATCTCGTGTAGATCACTGCCATATACTTTGTTGGTACGTTTGGGTGCAGTAGCTTAATTTCTTGTTGCTTGCTAAGTGGCATCATGCTGTTAATGGCAGATTTGTGCCATTCTTGTTTTGCTTGTCATTTGCAAAGTGTGCATCCGATTCCGGTGATCTTTATATCGATTTCAACTGAAATTATCCCATCAATCCAGTGGCATACTTGGTTTGCCAAGTTGATACCTGGTTGATCATTTTCCTTCCGGAGCGCGCATACGCATTGCATATCACATCTCGCATATCATGTCATGTTTTGCATCATGTTGTTTGTGCATTGCACCGTGATTTATTGTGGTTCCTTTGTTTGTGTTCTTGCTTTGGGTATAGCCGGGAGACGAGTACGTGAACGAGGAACCTGTTGAGAACGCTTACAAGGATCAAGCTTTCGACAACTCGAGAACATTGCGAGCAAGATGACCATACCCTCGAAATCACTTCTATCTTTGCTATGCTAGTTGCTCGCTCTTTTGCTATGCCTATGCTGCGATGCCTACCACTTGCTATATCATGCCACCCATATTGCCATGTCAGCCCTAACCATCCTTTTCCTAGCAAACCGTTGATTGGCTATGTTACCGCTTTGCTCAGCCCTCTTATAGCGTTGCTAGTTGCGAGTGAAGCTGAAGTTTGTTCCTTGTTGGAACACGGAGATGTTGTTCCTTATTGGAACATGTTTACTTGTTGGGGATATCACAATATATATATCTGCTATAATTAATGCATCTATATACTTGGTAAAGGGTGGAAGGCTCGGCCTTATGCCTGGTGTTTTGTTCCACTCTTGCCACCCTAGTTTCCGTCATACCGGTGTTATGTTCCTTGATTTTGCGTTCCTTACGGTTGGGTGATTTATGGGACCCCCTTGACAGTTCGCTTTGAATAAGACTCGTCCAGCAAAGGCCCAACTTTGGTTTTACCATTTGCCACCTAAGCCTTTTCCCTCGGGTTTCGCGAGCCCGAGGGTCATCTTTATTTAACCCCGGGCCAATGCTCCTCTGAGTGTTGGTCCAAACTAAACCACTTGCGGTGCCACCACGAGGCAACTTGGGGCATCTTCGGTTGCCGTACGTAGTGTTCATCCGGATGTGCCCTGAGAACGAGATATGTGCAGCTCCTATCGGGATTTGTCGGCACAATCGGGCGGCTTTGCTGGTCTTGTTTTATTGCTGTCGAAATGTCTTGTAGTCCGGGATTCCGAGATTGATCGGGTCTTCCCGGTAGAAGGAATATCCTTCGTTGACCGTGAGAGCTTATAATGGGCTAAGTTGGGACACCCCTGCAGGGTATTATCTTTCGAAAGCCGTGCCCGCGGTTATGAGGCAGATGGGAATTTGTTAATGTCCGGTTGTAGTAAACCCGAAGTTGACCTCAATTAAAATACACATCAACCGCGTGTGTAACCGTGATGGTCTCTTCTCGGCGGAGTCCGGGAAGTGAACACGGTGTTGGAGTTATGTTTGACGTAATTAGTTCAGGTTCACTTCTTGATCGCTACTAGCTTCACGACCGTGCTTTGCTCCTCTTCTCGCTCTCTTTTGCGATGTAGCCACCATATATGCTAGTCGCTTGCTGCAGCTCCACCTTACTACTCTGTCCTTCCTATAAGCTTAAATAGTCTTGATCTCGCGGGTGTGAGATTGCTGAGTCCCCGTGACTCACAGTTTCTACCAAAACAGTTGCAGTGCCGACGATGCGGTGCAGGTGGCGAACCGAGCTCAAGTGGGAGTTCGACGAGGCGTGGTCGTTACTATGTGTCTTTTCCCGATGATCGAGAGTGGTGCCCAGTTGGGACGATCGGGGATCTGTGTAGCTTTTGGGGTATCTTCTTTTATTTTGGTTCCGTAGTCGGACCTTGAGTGTACTCTGAATGATGGATGTTTATTTATGCATTGTTTGAAGTGGCGACTGTAGGCCAACTGTGTATCTCTTTCCCTTATGTATTACATGGGTTGTGTGAAGATTACCTCACTTGCGACATTGCTTTCAATGCAGTTATGCCTCTAAGTCGTGCCTCGACACGTGGGAGATATAGCCGCATCGAGGGCGTTACATGGACCTCCTCAGCTCGCCGGAGCCCCAAGTCCCCGCACCAAGTCCCTCTGCAGGAGCCGCGTCTGTCCGCTGCTGCTCCTCTTCATCGAGCCGCAAAGTCCCAGGAAGCCGTCGCCCGCCAAGTCCCTCTCGGTCCCCTGCCTCATTGACCTGCTCCAGTACGCCGCCCGCTGTCGCCTTCCCGACGAACCACGCCGGCCCGCCGCTTCCCGTGCCTGCCTCTGCCTGCGTCCTCTGCTTCTTCCAGGACAAGGTGCCCGCTCGCCCGCGCCTCGCGTTGACCGCGCCTCCCCAACCTCCTCGCTCAGGCCAGCTGCCGATCTGGCCCAGCCAACGCCCCTCTCCACCGACTGGGCTTGGCCCATGGTGAGTCACCCACAGTTCTGCGCCCAGTCCGCCCCAGTTTGGGCCCATGCATATTTTTTTCCACGCGCTGTGAATGTTGCCATTTAATCAAAAACCTGCATAATTACAGTTTGACACTCCATGCTCATGCATCTAATAACTTCACAATCATGCATCGGATTAAAAAAAGTTATATATGTAAAATGCTTAGTTTTTCATCTAGTTTCATAATCTGCTACTTTCATCCATGTTAGAAATGTTTAACTTGTTATTTGTTTAAATTTACTCAAATGCCATGTTAAAATGATTTATTTCATAACTAAATAACCGTAGATCCATTTTAAATAAACTTTATATGTAAATGGGGTGGAAAAATGCATAGTTTAACTTGGTGCACTTTGTTTTACTGCTTAACAACATTAAAATATGGTTTAGGGCAGAACAGTACCAAATCTAAAATATGCATTTGGGGATTTTCCGGAATTGTTGTTTGTTGTTTCCGGCCTCATTTAAACTTGCCTAGATAGGTAGTTTAATTATGCTTCACCTCTTGTCATGTTTAACAACATTTAATATTGTTTGGTAGCTTAAACGAGATTAAACTAAATATGTCAATGTGGTGTTTCGTCAATATGCAACTCGTTGCATATTGAGCTCCACTTAACTTGTAGTATTGTTTGTTGCACTTTGCCATGCCATGCCTCATTAAACCGGACATGCATCATACTTGATTGTGCATCATGCCATGTTTATGCTTGTGCATTTACCATGTTGTTTGTTTCTTTTCGGTGTTGCTTCTTAGTTCCGGTAACGTTGCGATTGTGAGGATTCGTTCGACTACTCCCGTTCGTCTTCTTCATGGACTCGCTCTTCTTCCTAGCGGGATTTCAGGCAAGATGACCGTCACCTTGGATCTCATTACTATCATTGCTATGCTAGTTGCTTCGTTCTTTCGCTATGCCGCGTTACCTACCACTTGCTTATCAAGCCTCCCAAATTGCATGATAGCCCCTAACCGTTGTCACCCTTCCTAGCAAACCGTTGTTTGGCTATGTTACCGCTTTTGCTCAGCCCTCTTATAGCGTTGCTAGTTGCAGGTGAAGATGAAGATTGCTCCATGTTGGATTATGTTTATGTTTGGATCACAATATCTCTTATATTATTAATGCATCTATATACTTGGTAAAGGGTGGAAGGCTCGGCCTTATGCCTGGTGTTTTGTTCCACTCTTGCCGCCCTAGTTTTCGTCATATCGGTATTATGTTCCTGGATTTTGCGTCCCTAACGCGGTTGGGTGATTTATGGGACCCCCTTGACAGTTCGCTTTGAATAAAACTCTTCCAGCAAGGCCCAACATTGGTTTTACCATTTGCCTCACCTATGCCTTTCTTTTTCCATTGGGTTTCCGGAGCCTGAGGGTCATCATTATTTTAGCCCCCCCGGGCCAGTTCTACTCTGAGTGCTGGTCCAAACTGAGCGATGTCCGGCGCCCCCTGGGCAACCAGGGTCTATGCCAACCCGTCGTCTTGCTCATCTGGTGTGCCCCGAGAACGAGATATGTGCAGCTCCTATCGGGATTTGTCGGCACATTCGGGCGGCTTTGCTGGTCTTGTTTTACCATCGTCGAAAAGTCTTTTAAACGGGATTCCGAGACTGATCGGGTCTTCCCGGGAGAAGGAATATCCTTCGTTGATCGCGAGAGCTAATCATGGGCTAAGTTGGGACACCCCTGCAGGGTTTGAACTTTCGAAAGCCGTGCCCGCGGTTATGTGGCAGATGGGAATTTGTTAATATCCGGTTGTAGTAAACTTGAAGTAAACTCTTCTAAAATACACCAACCGTGTGCGTAACCGTGAGTGTCTCTTTTCGGGGTTGATCGAGAGGAGAACACGGTTTCTGGGTTATTTCTGACGTAACTAGGAGTTCAGGATCACTTCTTGATCATTACTAGTTGACGAACGCTTGCTTTGCTTCTCTTCTCGCTCTTATTTGCGTAAGTTAGTCACCATACATTGCTTAGTCGCTGTTGCAACCTCACCACTTTACCCCTTCCTTTCCCATTAAGCTTTGCTAGTCTTGATACCCATGGTAATGGGATTGCTGAGTCCTCGTGGCTCACAAATTACTACAACAACAGTTGTAGGTATAGGTTATGAGATGATCATGACGCGAGAGCGATGTTCACTTGTTTTGGAGTTCTTCTTCCCCGTCGATCTTGGGTTAGGTTCCTGGTCGGCAGCCTGGGCTAGCAGGGTGGATGTCGTTTGAGTTTCTGTTTATGTTTCATCCGTAGTCGGATGTTGATCTTGTATATGATGTATTGTTGTATTCTTGTGACATTGTATGGCTTGGTTGTATCCCCACTATTATGTAATGTTGATGTAATGATATCCACCTTGCAAAAGCGTCTTCAAGATGCGCTTCTATCCTTGGTGGGACCTTCGAGTTCCTTTAGGATAGGGTCGCATCTTGGGCGTGACAAGTTGGTATCAGAGCCTCGACCGACCATAGGAGCCCCCTTGATTGTTGGCCGTTGTTGAGTCTAGAAGAAAACTATTTTGAGTCTTAGGATTATATATATCGGAGAGTAGGTTTCTTTTTACTCCTCAGTCCCTTCGTCGCTCTGGTGAGGCCTCCTGACGTAGATGTTTTGTCTTTCCTCTCCTCAAATTTCCCGAAAAATTTCTTAGGATCACGCGGGTATCTTGGAATCGTTCCGATGGTTTTGTGACGAGAACATTGTTCTTGGTGCCTCCTGACATTTAGAGGTTGTGGCAGTGTCCCGGGGAGTTCAGCTCCGAGGTGTTGTCATCACAATTTTATCGTTGCAGTTCTGAAATACCTGAGTTTTGCCAACATCGAAAATCTCTTTTATGCAGTTGTTGGTGAGATAACCTCGACGCCACCCAGTACTGGGGCGGGACTTCGGGAGTATTGCCATAACTCGTATAACGGATGCTTTTCGAAGGTTGAGGTACACGATTTCCGGAGTTTTCTTGGTTATGTGTTGAAGGATGGATACAGCTGGATCTAGGTATTGTTAGTTTGGGTGATATATTTTGTGTCCCGTGTATCCCCAACACCAGATTGCATAACCAAAAAGTTTCGTGAGTTTATAGGTGGGAAATCAAGTAGCTCCTAGAATATCTTTCCGACAGATGCGTGATATGGGATTGGGTAAATCTCTATCATATGTATCTGTTCCGGCTTATTCTGCAAGCCAAATCTTTTGTTTTGTTTTGAGTTGTGGTATTCGAGTTGCTTCAATGTCAAGTGTTGATTCCATACCTTTCAAGCGGTGTTCTCATATTTCTATGGGAGTAATAATCCTTTTGATCATCGAGATTGTCAGGTTAATTCTTTCCAACCGGTGTGCTTCTCTTCAAGTGGATCCGATCATTTTCAACATCCGCAAGATCAACTCTAAGTTTTCTCACCGGTGTTTGTTTCATCCATCCCAAGTTGTCTTTGTTTTCCCGCCCTCCCACCCTTTTTCTTCAAGGACTCATATTTCTTAATCATGTATCCTTTTATTTGTGGGGAGTCTGTGAAACTCCAAAAAAAATTTAGTTGGTTTTCAACAAAAACTTTGTTGGTTTTGAAGAAGGTCATTTAAACCCTTCCAAAAAAATCTTCCTCTCAAGAATTTCCCCTTTGGCAAAGGATTTTATTTTGGCATCTTCTTCAACTCTGGTGTTGGTTATTTAAAAACCTTTCTTCTGATTCTCCCCTTCTCAAATTTATTTTTGGGATTTATTTTCTTTTATAAGAAAACCCTAGGAGTTTTGGGTCTTCTCTTATATTGAAACCATCCATACTTTTTACCATGTCTCATGTGGTAAATCTTCCCAAAACCCCTCCTTCCACTTTGGGGCAATCCAAATATTCTGTCCTAACAAGTCCAACTCATTTTTGGATTTTATCTCATTTATTTCTTTCCCCAAAACATTTCTGTCCATTATTTTGAGCCTAGGTGATTTGCAAAGCAAGTATCTATTTGCCTTTGAATCTTGATCTCAAACCAACTCCTCTGGATAGTCCCTAGCACCCACAACCTAGAACCATCAAGATCCACTCTTCTTCTTTTCAAAATTTTCAAGTTTCAGCTCCTGCAAGTTTGGACCAGATTAGCCAAATTTGGTGAAATTCATATCTCCTCTTCTCCAAAAATTCCACCAAAATTCAGGCAGCCCCCAGATGCAATGAGAAGCCACTCCACCAAAAATCAGCTCAAGGAAAAATCCCCACATACCAAAATAATTCTGTCAAACACCTGGCATGCACTGTTACTTTGCACTTTCAGAGAAATTCAGAAATTCAGAGATTCAGTTTCGTCAGAGTCTGGTCATCTGTCAACTATGCGCCTGGCATGTTGCGCACGGCCCCTCCTCCCTGTCCAGAGCGCCGCACGCGCACTTGGCTGGTTCCTGGCGTCGGTGGCACCCTGGCCTGTCTGCGCCGGCGTCTTCTGCGGTGTCGGGGCCTCCCGTGGCGGCCGACAGGGGGCACCCTGCGGCAGAACGCCGTTCGGCACCGCCCACGCCACCTGGAAGCTCCGCGTGGCCGTCTCCCTTGCCAGCGCACGCCTGCCGCACCGTCGCCGTGGCCTGGCATGCACAGGGCGCGCCCTCTGCCGCCGACGTGCCGCACGGCCGTTCCATTGGGACAGGCCGTAACCGCCCCTGCCTTGCTGAGTTAGGCACCGGGATGGAATCAGTGCTCCGTCTAGACGATGCTCAAGCCCCTAAACCAACCGTCCAGCCACAGCACCGCCGTAATCGCTCGCCGGACTTATCCCGTTCAAGGCAACCGCCTCGGGCCGGCTATAAATAGCGCCTCCGAGCTCGCTCTCGACCCCGCACATCTCTACCACCTCACCAGACCCTGCCCAGCCACTGGAAGAGCCTCGATGGGCCCTTCTTCCTCAACTCCGGCCACCTCCGTCCGCTTCGGGCTCCGGCAGCGTTCTCTCTGGTGAGAGCTCCCCCACCGCCCTAGACTTGCCCGTAACCTCATGGCACCTCTAGGAGACTAAATCCCACTCCAATTTGACCCCAGCAACTCTCTCCGACGAGGCCCACGACTTCCCGAACCACCGTCCGCCGGAGCAAGGGCCACCGTCGACGTGGTGCTCGCCGGCGACCACCACCACCACCCACCGATGCGGAAGGATGCAGTGAGCACAGAGGTACCACCCGATCCCACTGCCTCGCCGTGGATCGCCACTGGCGACCACCGCGGCTCTCGGGCGCCGACGAGCTCTGCCGCCTCTTTTGAATATTCAAACCTAACGGGTGGGACCCGCCCGTCAGCATCTCTGTTTTTTTTTGAACCGTATCTGAAAGCGTATTCTGGCAAATGCGCTTTCTAATCTGAATCGTTTTCTAGACTTTTCTGCTTAGACCCCTGAGAGTTTTCTGTTTCATTACAGAGAGGTCCTTGGACCAAAACTCTTATAACTTTTATATAGAAAAGGATTTTTGAGTGATTCTTTTTCTGTCCTCTTCAAAATTTTGTCTAGTGTTTTATAAGATTTATTTGAAAAATATTTGGAACGTTTTTTGTGCACCCCACGGTATTTACATTAGTGCGTGTATTTCTGTATACCGTAGATACCGAAGGAGGTGACGGGACCGCGAACTTCACCGAGCTAGGCCCTGACTACTCCGAACCAGGCAAGCATGTTTGAACTTTTGATATGATGAGTGTTTGGGCATGTTTGCATTAAGTAGTTGCATGGCATGATCAGGAGCACCTCGATGGATGTCATATTACATGCAAAGTTGAGGCAAGTGAATTTCGATAATCCATGAGTTGATGGAAATGAGTTTGCATGGCCATGAGTTGGCATGAGAATGGGTAAGATGGCAGTGTTGTAGCATGCCATTCTTATGCCAGACCATTGACCCAGTGTCAACATGAATCAGTCCAGTTCCCGTCCGTCTTCCCTTCCGTACTACCACATGTTTTCCGCAAGGGATACGGCTTAGTAAGTTGCAAACCACTTTCTGGTACACACCAAATCGAGAGGCCGGGATGAGGGTTCCATGGCCCTGGATTAAAGCCTATCATCCGGTCAGGGGGCATGGGTGTTTCCGGTTGGGACCGAGAGGGGGCACCCCTTAGGCGCTACAGATATAAATTTGATCCCATGCTATTCGAGATTGTGATCTCCCCGTCTCAAAGTTTTTCTTGAACGCTGTCTAGGGTGATTCCTGGCAACGTAAGGTCGGATGGGTGTGTATTGGTTAGTTGTGTTTCCTCCAAAATACCGTAAACGGAACTAGTCCTTCGTGACTACGGAAATCCGTTGGCTGTGGATAATTTTAGTACAAACTCTGCAGAGTCAATAATTCCTTTGAATCATCTTATCCATATCCAAGTTCTGTGTTTATCTTATCTTGTCAAGAGTCAGTCTTGTTGACAAAAACTCTGGTGAGCCACATGAGTATTAAGTCCGGTTAACGTTTATTCCTGTGAATGGACTAACCCAATTATTATCATGTGTTGAATAATTTCCTATGTGCGCTTTTTCTTGCAAGTTATGAATAATGAAATATGCCCGTTCTGTGATGTCGCTCAGACGTCCGACTGCGGCATTGTTATTATTTACTTCTGTTATAATCCCTTTCTGTGATGTCGCTCAGACGTCCGACTGTGGCATTGTTATTATCACTACTAGGAAAAGGCCTACTAATGGCGCACCTAATTTGGCCATTAATGGCGCATTAGTGGTGCGCCATTAGTGCCACGCCATTACTATATTTTACTAATGGCGCACCACCGTGCGCCATTAGTATCTGATATACTAATGGCGCACCTTGAATCGCCATTAGTATATACAACGATGCACCATTAGTATGCCTCGAGGGGCCATGTATACCAGTGCTTTGGCATACTAATGGCGCTGGCGGACGATCGCCATTAGTAACCCGGCATACTAATGGCGCATTGTTAATGATCGCCATTAGTATCCTTTGGCATACTAATGGCGCCTTTATGTGTGATGCGCCATTAGTATGAATATTAGGTTTTATTTATTTTTTTATTTTCTGTTTTTTGCACAGGTTACAAAATGTATAATTGGACAAAATATAGACAGCACACATCAACAACAGATTCATCGAATACAATAGAAGATTAGTCTCTGAATACAATTCATCAAATTAGTCTCCGAATTGAAAAGACCGAACAAAGATAGAACATTATATTACAAGTCTCGAGACCGCGAGTAGCAAGTTTGTCTTCACATTACAAGTCGATATCGATCATCTAAACTACCTTCACATAGAAGAGAGCTGCGGTCATCACGAGGAGCATCATCACGATGAAACTCGTCTTCATCCGGTTCCTCCAACGCTCCCTCCCCTCTCCCGCTAGATAGCGGGCGTATCTAGATTCGGTCTCGGCCCTAGTGGTGTACCCTTTGTAACTGTTACCGCTGAATCGGTGAACCTGTCTCCGACACTCCTCCCGTCGTCGTAGACTCAGGAACCTTACCCTTGTACATGACATCGACGGCATCGCTATGCACTAGCCAAAAGAAACGTTAGTACCAATTCACGAGACAATACATAAGCAATATATAAGTATGCAACGAGCGATCGGAAGAGAAAAGCAAGACATTAACAGCATCGATTACATCTAAGTTGAGCGACTCTCGAAACCAAAGAGACATACTACAAGTTCATTAAAGTTTAATTACAACATGAGCCAATCAATGTTTGAGAACTAGACACAACATCACCGCTTTCGACTCGACTCAAGGGACGGGCGTGGATGAAGCCGCCATCTATCGTGGGAGTCATGAAAGAACGGGCGTTGTCAGCCTGCATTTGTAGCATTGTGTCGATGTCACCGTTGGACGGTTGATTTCGAGGTAGAAATGCCCGAGTGTAAGGACATCTTGATGGATGATTTCCGCAAACTCCATTTGGATGCGAAAGAATTCTTGTCCGATATCCGCGTCTGGATTGCCGACACGCTCGTGGCCCAATCTTTGAGTTTACTCGGTAGCGAAGTTGATGATTGTCTCGTCGATCGCCGCATGTGATGGATGGCGTAGTAGGCACCCTTCGACCGCCCGGTGCTGCTTGACGCAGCGAGCGTCGTGACAGGGAGAACACGTGCTTGCCGTGCTTACGAATAGGCTTGGTGAAGGTGCCTCCAGTTAGGCGTGGCAGGGAGAACATCATCAAGAACCTTCTTGACATTTGTGTAGTCTCGTTCGTTCGACGGTCCGGGTCGAAATCGTGGCCATGGAATATTTGGGGCTTAGGAGGATGGCGTGCAATGTGTGTCACTGCAGAAAACACGGAATGTTAAAAGAAAACGATCGAAATCTAAGAATTCATATGTTACAGGCGGTTGAGGGAGGACTTACTCGGGAAAGTAAGGCACAAGGAAGTTATCCTTATCTTGGTTTGCGAATGATGCCTTGAGGTAAGAACTCGCGACTTGCGGTCCCAGCGCTGCCCAAGATCTTGGCACGCATGTAGAAGGGGTCGACTATCACGATGTCCGGGTCTTGTCGCGAATGATCCGCATCTCCATACTCAGCTAAAATAGCGAGCGAAGGTGTAGTGCAGCGGATGAAGGTTCAACATAAGCGTGGATGTCATCAAACCGCAGGACGATCGTCGCCCGATGGAGTTATCCACAAAGCCCTTGCCCTCTGGGACCTTAGCCACGAAAACCGGTATGCCACATCCTTCTCTCGAGACGCGCTTCTCCAAAGAAAGAACACTGTCATGCAGACTCCGCATAACACCGGTTGCAGCATTGAGCATATTTGTCGGTAGCATCGCCCTACCCGCCACATGCACCCTCCTCGAGATATCCTCAGGTGAAGGTGGCCCGTCCTGAGCACGGATCGTACTCGGTGGCGGCTGGCCCGCACCCTTGTTAGTCTTTCTTTTGCGTGCCTTCTTCTTCTCATGTAATGGGACCGAGTTCTGCTCACAGACCGCCTTCTTGAGTGTGTTGGGGCTTATAATATTTCGCACCTCGCCTATCTGAGGCTCGGTGAAGTCGGCAGTGGGGCGTCTCCACGAGAGCTGAGCAGCGAGACGGCGCTGTTGCAACTTGGCTTCTCCGCTGTACCAGCTAGATCGCGCCGCCTTTTGTTGGGTTGGGTTCTTGAGAAGGAGGCCCCATGAAGTCGCCACCGCACCCATGATCGGCAAAGTCTTGATCGGCGTTGGCAAATGTATCGTCGTCGTCGTCGTTCGATCCTATGCCATATGCATGTTTGGATCGATGGCATAGGGATGTCCGCACCGTTGCGGCGGTCTTGCCATGGGGCCGACTTGGCGGCAACATGATCTGGCGGTGTTGTCTTTGGGGTGGTGTCCCCGCCCCAAACGAATCTAGCTCTTGACCAGCAGGGCCAGCTCAGCGGCGCTGAGGGTCATCACGTTATCATCGTCGGCCCCGACGGGTCGAATCAGAGGTAACAACTCGTCGCAGCCTGGCAGCACCCGAACCAGTTCAACCCTAAACCAATTGGGTGGCATCTGGGTACCGTGGAACAAGGGGTTGCCCGGTTGAACGATTTTGCCCTTGGCGACATCAACCAACTCGATGTTCACGAAGTGGAGGAGAGTGCACGAAACATCGGCAGCGCCCTGCGAAAACATGTAGGGCGTCAGGGATGCCCAGTCAAAGGCAAGGAGATGAAGTCCTCGACCGAGAGAGGCTTAATTAGTTACCATGATGATGGCGTCGAGCTCGGCTAATGTCGAGGCACCGCTAACGGCGGGTGTGCAGTTGACGGAGGGGCCGCTTGCTGCAGAGGTGCCGGCCGGCGTACACCCGGGTGCATTAAGCTCCGTGCGGCCTCGGAGACACCAATGCCGCCTCCGCCGGAGACACCAATGGCCCGCCATCGCATTCTGCGAGTTGCTGGCCGTGAAGCTAGGAATCGGGCGGCCTGTTGGCGCCTGCAATCCACGCCTCAACCCTGGATCAAGGTAGGCACAATGGCGGTGATCGTCGCTCCGAGTTGTTGTTGCACTTGCTCTTGGACAATCTCCGGAATCCGCGCCACCTGTGCCTTGAGTTCTTGAACCTCGCGCGCCTGGCCTTCCGAGGTGGTCTTTTTCTCCTTCCGCACACCAGCGGTATAGTATGACCCCCCATTTTGTGGACAAGCCTTTGCCGGCCACTCGACCAGCTGACGTCGGCTTACTGAGCTTATCCTTGTTCTTCATTACATTCAACGCCCTATTTAGAGTGGTTTCCCAAGGGTTGCTCTTAGTCGACCCGCTCTTCGCTTTCAATACGCTGCGGAAGGAATGTGAACCATTTAGAAATTTGGCTTGATTAATTAGAATGCAACCATATGGAGCTAATTACGCGGGGGTGGTATTCCTTACCAGAAAAACCTCAAGCGCCCTGGTCTTCGGATCCGTGGTAAGCTCCTTTGTTTTCGGGTCCTTCTTGTACCGGGCCCTGACAAAGTTCCTGGTCTGCTTGTCACCGTATTTATCGAAGAGGGGCGGTAGGCCTTGCTCGGCACGCTCTGCGTCCTCCTTGTCCCATATAGGCTCCGCCACTCTGTAACCGCCGGGACCGAGTGTGTGTTCCCCTAAGTTCGGCTCCCGCATTTCTTTCCCCCACTGACTTGATTCGGAGTTTGCGGTGCTCGAGCAATTGATCTTGAAGTCGTTCTAGTCATCTTCGGTGATCGAAGGATTTTTCTCCTTGATCTTCTCATAACTCTCACCTTTCTCGATCATTCTCTTCACATTGCTTTTCCAAGTAGACAGGGCCTTGCTCATCTTCGTGAGGGCAGCATTGTTCACTTTATTACCTTTGAGGCTTGTGTTTTCAAATTCAGCGGGAACTTGTATCGTTCGTGCAGCCGTGAAGAGGAGATTGCGCAAATTCCCTCGGTCGGGATGCCTCGGGTTCTCGGTGTTGATCGAGGCGGTGCTCGGAGAATGCACCCGAGCTGAAGCGAGTAACCCTTGACTATTCGTTCGGGCGCCGTTGGATTCCGTCGAGTCCACTTGATAACTTCCTCCTTGAGGGTGCGGAGCACGGTCGGCGCCGTCCTTCCGTTGCCTCTTCATTGGCTGCCATCGTGCGTGCGCCGCCATCATCGATGGTGGCATCCTCGGCGGCACCATCAGTGGTGGCATCAGTGGGGTCATACTCGGCGGTACCATCAGTGGTCTCCGGATCGGTGGGGAAGGCGGCGTCCTCATGCAAGTGAGGTTGTTCCTCCATCTCGTGGGACAGCTCCCAGAATGCCTTGCCGCCGGAACCCCCGGCCTCATCGTTGTTGGCCATGTTTCTCTCTAAATAGGAACAAAGTTTGGTCAAAAAGTTGGTTATTGTCAAGGAACAAGATCATGGTCTCATCATTTAGGGTTTGTCGACACCGAGGCATCCTAAAAGCTAAGCTTTTATCATTGAGGGTTTTTCGACGCCGAGGCACCCTAAAAGCCTAAGCTTTCATCATTAGTCACAAGTACCCCATATGTCCTATTTTTAGCAAAGTCATGCTAAAATTCACGGAAAATTTCAGCATGTCCTTTGCTGAAAATAGGACATATGGAGTACCCGAATTTGCTGGAACGGAAGTTAATCGACATTCCAGCAAACTCAAGGGCCTCTCGGGTGGACAAGGCAAAAAGGCCTCCATCACAACATGGAAAATACATTGGCATGTGGACTGGAATGTGGCTTCATTTAACAACAACAGTTTCACACGAAAAACAGAGCTGAATTCATTGAGATATTTGCATTGCTAGCTACATTTCAGTGCCAAATTTCACCAATTTAAGAAAAACTACCGTTTAGCTAGCTACAGTTCAGTGCCATATCTCACTGGATTAAAATAAGCACATACACATAACTGACAGCACACATACACATCACTGATTTAACGAAATTTGCACACAACTCAGTAGCACTTCATCATCATATAAAGTATATTCGCAGCAATACAAATAAAGAGACATGATCAAAGTACTTCATAATAAACCCAAGCAACTTCATAATAAATCAATCTATATCAGAGTTCCTGGTTTTGTTGGGGTGTTGGGGTGCTGTCCGCCTCCACTGACCACGCCCTAGAAGGCACACTGTTAGGGATCAGGAGGGACACCTTCATTCCATGCTCTTCAAAACCTTCTTTATTTGACATGAATGTCTGTTTGTTTGTGTGTAGAGATTCAAGTAGTAGAAGGCTGATATATATATTTGGTATGAGGCATGGATCATATTGTCAATTATGTAAACCAAAGATAAGAGAATACACATGTAAGTGGCAAGGACATCGATCGATCAAAAATTCAGAATGCTTTTATTATTAGACTACGTGAGGAGCGTGTAAGATGATAGTATACCATGTTTTTCATCGAGTTACGACAAAACAGCGATGTAATACGGAAGACTTGATCGTTTATGTTGGAATAAAGGATACTGCAGAGCAACAGGGTATCTCATATCTATCTCCTTAGCATTCAGGTATGTGAGGAGGAACTATAGATGTGCAATCTTTTGACTTTGCATCGATGCACAAGCACATTGGTCACATTCTTAATTCAGGCTTATGACTAAACCATAAAAAGATCACTGCAAATAGTGTGTTCTTTTTTATGCACATTCAGTTAGTCTTCTTGCTTATTTTTACGCAGCACCAAGCTCCCATGTCTGAATTTTACTTTTGATACTGATTTATCATATCCACATTACGTTAGTCTCTGAAGTTATTTAGAGATCACAAGACCCCACATCTGAACTCTTCCTCCTTTTCTTAAAAAAACATCTGAATTTTATATTCAATGTTGAGATATCATATGACCATTCTGTTAGTCTCTGTACTTATTTGGAGAGCATGCAAAGTACGATTTTCTGCTGATGGTGAGAATCAAGGACGATTAGGTGGTTCTGGCTGCATAGTATGTTGTCGTTCCCATTAATAGACAAGTATTTGACGAGACAAAATTTCTTGCAGGTGGCTGAAACAGGTCTGTTGCCACGCTGTGCATGCATACAGTAGCATTCTCTGCCCTCCCTGTTCTATCATCCGGCTAGGTACATTTTCTTTCCTCCTTTGCTTAGTTTTAAATTTAACTGACTGAACTTATCATTTTTATAGTATAAGCATGGATGAGTTGATTGGCTCGGTTCACTTTATTATTTCTCCTATGGATAGGAGAATCAAATGGTTTTAAGCATGCATCCAGTTGCCTGGCAGTTGATGAGAGACCTATGTGATATTGACCTCTCATGTAACCTGTTTTGAAGTACCTCGATTCAGTACAATGTCTATAATACGTAATACATAAGTCAAATTACACATAAAGCCAATGGTTTTGTTCTTTTTCAAGAGTCAACATATTTGGACGATGTCTATGTATAATAATGTTACTTTATTGGGTTTCGCATACATTTATTTGAACATTTTGATTAGTAGTCTAGCATTATCTCATTTGGTTACTACTGCAGATTTCAACCATGCACACATTATGGCAGTTTTCATTTGTTATCGTGGATAGATTATACGTTGCCCTTCAGTTTTGTCAAAAGTGAAGTATGCTAACAATCTGGATGCGAGGGGGAGAGGGGGAGAGGAGGAGGGGGAGCTCACGGGGGCGGTGGTGTGGACGGGGCGACGAGGTGGGGCGACGACGTCCGGGTGGTGGTGGTGCTCCGGCGACGGTGATGTGGACGGGGCAGCGTCCGGGCCACCGGCGATGAGGGCGGCGGGGCGATGGAGTCGGTCGGGCGAGGTCAATGGTGAGCGCCCCCTCTTCCTCCTCCTTCTCCGCGGGGAAAGCGGCGGGGCGGCGGCGTCGGGAGAGGAGAGGGCGGTGTCAGGCGTCGGGCGTCGGGCAGAGACGAGGACGACGGGGCGGCGGCGGCGCGGGCGTCGCGGCCGAGGCGGCGGGGCAGCGGCGTCGGGAGAGGAGAGGGGAAGGGGATCGAGGGCGAGGGCGAGGGAGAGAGAGGGGATAGATGAGGGCAGCCGGGGTGGGGGCGACACAATACTAATGGCGCACCACCCATCGATGCGCCATAAGTACATGCATTCTAATGGCGCACCTCACCCTGGTGCGCCATTAGTAAAAAAATTTGATTTCTGCTTGAGCCAATAGGTTATCTCCCACCTGACCTGATCCACACCAAGTTCCCTCTACTAGCTCGACTGGTCAGCAGCCAGTTCTCACACCAGGAGGTCCTGGGTTCAATTCCCAGGCTCCACAATTTTTTTTATGCATTTAAAATGATGTGTGATAATTATTTGTGTTTAAATATGTTCAAACTTGTTTAAATCATAACAGTAATATTTTTTTATAAGACAGTAATAATTTTTAAAAATATCATCAAACAGTAATGCGGTGGAGCGGGAGGGTGCGGAAGTGCGGGGGTCGGGCGGCGGTTGAGTAGGGAGGGTGTGCGGGGGTCAGCGGCGGTTGAGTAGGGAATCGAGGTGCGGGGTCGGCGACGGCGGTTGAGTAGGGGAATCGAGGTGCGGGGGTCGGCAGCGGCGGCAGGTGGACTGGGGTGCTCGGCGAGGGGACGGATCTGGCGAGGTGGGATAGCGATCGAGATGGAGGGGATCGAGATCAGTGTCCATGAAATTTAAAAATATTCATGATAGTTCAAAAGTGCCCATGAAATACAATCGAGAAATGAAGGCTACGATTTATATACAATCGATCTTAGCTAGCTATCTGTTCACAATCTTCTTGCCCTTCTTTTTCACAAATGGAGTTCTTACGTGGAGCGGACGTCCTTTAGGTAGGGTGGTCCTGCTTCTTCTTGTGGTGTATGCTGCTACTTCATCATCGTCGTCATGTTCGATCCTCGGTCGCCGTGCTTGTCAAGTCTTGCTCATTGGCTACTCCATCCATTCGATGATCTTCCTTTGCCTCTCCTCACGACAACACGACTAGGCTTTGGCGGTCGGTAATGAAGAAGCATTGGTCCACTTGGGAAGCCAGTACCCATGGCTCATTTTTCAAGGTGACGTTTATGCCCATGATCTTGGATTTGGCCGTGTATAACCATGGTGGTGAAATATCGGTCTTCTTTTAGGACGCTCTTGGCCCATCGACACGGAACATCGGCACCTTCTCTCCAACAGTAGCTCAGCTCCCAGATCTCCTCGATCCTTCCGTAGTATTTGTCCTTGTCCTTACCGTGTAGGATTCCATCGTTACCCCGGAGTTCTGATAACCATCGCTCTTCATGTCCTTGTCCTCGGTGTAGAATGTGTAGCCGTTGATATCGTACGCCTCATAGGTCATCAGGTTGTGCTCGGCGCCCTGTGACAAGGTGAATATGAGTTGTTCTTCCGTGGAAGAATCTTCATGTAAAGGGTACGACAGAAGCTTCTGCTTGAACCAACGCGTGAAACATGAGTTGTGCTCTTTGAGTATATCTCCGTCCGTCCTCTTTTGGCCTCGGTCATTGTACGTCTTCTCAATAAAGATTTTGTGCTCTACCACCCAAGGATCGACCACGTCTATGTGTTGTAGCGCGACTAGGTTTGCTCTTTCAAAGTCGGCGAGTCGACCCTCGAAGTCGACATGCATTTCGCGGCGACCCTCACGGTGACCCCATCCAGCGAGCCTGCCGAGGTGTCTGCTGACGGCAGACCAACGGGTTCTCGATGCCTAGATAATTCGTGCGATAGGAGATGCACTCTTGATCGAAAGCCCCTGGCTATACTTCCCTCTCGACGTGACATGTTCGAGCGTATCCTTTGATGACACCATTCATCCTTTCGAGCGGCATCATGCTGTGCAGGAGCGTCGGCCCGAGTTGGATGATATCCTCCACGATATGGACCAGCATATGCACCATAACGTCAAGAATGCGGGCGGAAGTACATCTCAAGCTCGCATAGTATCACCACGATCTCTTCCTATAGCCTTCGAGTTGCCTCACGCCAATCGACTTCCGAGAGATGACATCGAAAAAGTTGCATAGGCCAAATAGCGTTTCATGGGCGTGCGCGTCCATGATCCCACGGATTGCAACTGGAAGTATCTGCGTCATCAAGACGTGATACCGTGAGACTTCATCCCGCTGAACTTCGCTTGCATGGGTCTAGGTATCTGCTTATCTTCCCCGTGTAACCGTAAGGAAGTTTTACTCCTAGGAGGCAGGTGAAAAACTGCTCGATCTCCTCCTGACTTAGAGTGAAGCACGCGGGAGGGTAGTCATTTCCGGTCTTCTTGGCCTTTTTGCCTTTGCGGCGACTTTCTGTGTCCTGCTTCGCCTCATCATCATCATCATCATCATCATCATTAGCGTGAAGCTCCTGCCTGATGCCCATTGATTTCAAGTCTGCCCTTGCTTTCGGCCCATCTTTGGTCCTCTCTGGCATGTTGAGCAGGGTACCAAGCAGACTCTCGCACACGTTCTTCGTGATATGCATGACATCAAGGCTGTGAGGCACACGGTGGATCTTCCAGTACGGCAAGTCCCAGAAAACAGACCTCATTTTCCATACCTTCAGCAGTGGCTCTGGCGCCTTTCGCTTCTTTCCCGCCTCTGGCGCCTTTTGCTTCTTTCCCGGCAGTGGGCAGTCTTTCCAATTTTTCAACAACTTGTCTATTTCCTCGCCGCTCCTCGTACACGGGCGTTTTCGGGGTTCGGTTTCACCATCGAACAGATCCTTGCGTTTCCTCCACGGGTCATCGTCGCGAAGCCACCTTCGATGTCCCATGAACACGATTTTGAAGACCCGGATCTCTATCTAGGCTGGCGTCGTTGTGTCATCCATGCACCTTACGCATCCGTAAAATCCGTGGACTACCTGCCCGCGAGATATCCGTAATCGAGATAGTCGTGCACCGTCGTGAGCGGTCTGCGGCTCTCATAGAAATATTCTTTCTCTGGCGCGCCCACGTATTGGCTGGCGTTTTCCACAGATGTCAAGCTCCTCTTTCAGCAGCCCCATCAGATTGATGTCGTTCCTGGTTGTTTCGCCCTTCAATTAGCATACTCATGTGAATGTACTTCCTCTTCATGCACAACCAGGGGGAAGGTTGTACATCCACACAAACACAGGCCAGGTGCTATGTGTGCTTCTCTAGCTGCCAAACGGATTGACTCCATCGGTGCTCGCGCCCAAAGACGATGTTCCTTGGATCGTTCCCAAATTCGAGTCTTGAAGTTCAACGCTTGCATCGCTCGCATCCTTCGGGTGACTCAGCATCTTGTCTTTTTATCTATCACCGGATCATTTGCGTCATCTTCTCGCTTCTTCTCCTCCCTATCCGCGTGCCACGCAGGAGCTTTGCTACCTTAGGGTCCACGAAATACCGCTGCAGACGAGGAGATCGGAAAGTACCACACCACTTTTCGAGGAGCTTTCTTCCTCTTCTTGTATCGAGTGACGCCGCACACCGGACATATGGTAGACTCCGCGTGCTCGTCCCGATAAATGATGCAATTGTTCATGCACACATGGTATTTCACGTGCGGTAAATCCAGAGGACACACGATTTTCTTCGCCTCCTCCAAACTGGTCGGGCACTTGTTCCCCTTGGGAAGACGTTCGTGCCAGAACGACATGTTCTCGTCGAAACATGCGTCGGTCATTTTGTGTTTTACCTTCATCTCCGTGAGCCATGAGCGTTACTTTCAGCGGGTATCCTCGGCCTGCATCCTTCATACAATGGAGTAACGCGTCTAACTCAAGTTGATCCATCTTGGCTTTCTCTCGGGCGGCAGCTCTTGCGTTATCCGTGCGCTTGAGAAGCAGCTCTTGAATATGAGGGTCCTGCACCCAGCCCATCGATGGTCCAGCGTCGTCGCTCCGCGGCATCATCATCTTCATGATCATGCCCGTCGTTTGCTCCGCATCTTCCTCATCATCATGTCCTGCATCTTCTACATGATGATCGTGTACAACATCACCGTCGTGATCATCTCCCGGGATTCTTCGTCTTCTCGCCCGCCCGAGCCGCATGGTGGTTGTCTTGCTGCCCTTCCTCATTTCTTGCCCGGCCCCCATGGACTACTTCGTAGTCATCTTCATCACCTTGCCACCGATAGCCATCCATGAAACCACGCAAGAGCAGGTGGTCCCGCACCTGCCCGGAATCCGGGTCCACAATAAGGCTCTTCAGTTTGCATCTTCGACACTGACATCTTATCTACGTCTCGTTCTTTTGAAGCATCTCGGCCTTTGTGGACCTCAAAAACCTATTCACGATGCCTTCGGTCATCGTGCAGACCATGGTCGCCTGCGGGGTAGAGCAAAACGATATTTTAGAACCAAGAAAATTTTTTGCATGACTTTCCCTAAAAATAGGACCAAAAAGAATGCTTAATGCCAAAATTCTCGCCGAAACGGAAATGAATCAATATTCCGGCAAAATATTGGCAACTATCGCATTTCAAATACCGGTACACCTCCAAACACAAACACATATGCAACACCACAAACATATGCAACACCATGAACATACATAGATCTAGCTAGGCCATAAAAAGTGCATGTGCACATTGTTGTAGGGAGCAACATAAATATAGCTTCCCCCTTACTTACCTATTAAAACAAGGTAATTTAACCACTTAATTTTAATGAATCTATGGTGGAAATGAGGTGAAAAAGAGGAGGCACCCGAGACAAGGAGGAGGTGGAGAGAATGAAGTGGGGAGAAAGTGAGTGTGGGTAGGAGAGGCTGTCCAAAATATCTTGTTGCTGCCAACTTACTAATGGCGCACCAGCACTAAATGCGCCATTAGTAATCCAGGTTACTAATGGCGCACCTTCTGGCGGTGCGCCATTAGTAGTTTTGCAAAAAAAAAACTAATGGCGCACTGATCCACAATGCGCCATTACTAGTTTAAACTACTAATGGCGCACGGTTGACAAGTGCGCCATTAGTAGTATTGCAAAAAAAGGAATAAAAAATATAATAAAAAAACAACATTAGTGGCGCACTTTCGGACGGGTGCGCCATTACTAGTTACAACTAGTAATGGCGCACTTTGTCTGGATGCGCCATTAGTACGTTTGGACAGGCGCACTAGTTCAAAAAAAAAATTTGATACTAATGGCGCACCTTGGGCCAGGTGCGCCATTAGTAGTTTCAACTCTAATGGCGTATCATCAGGTGGTGCGCCATTAGTATATACTAATGGCGCACCCATTGTCTGGTGCGCCATTGGTGTGAATCCCATCTATAGCCCTTTTTCTAGTAGTGTATTTACTTTTGTTATAAGCCCTTTCTGCGATGTCGCTCTGACGTCTGACTGTGGCATTGTTATTATTTACTTTGATATAAGCCATTTTCTGTGATGTCGCTCAGACATCCAACTGCGGCATTGTTGTCATTTATTTTCAATATAAGCCCTTTCTGTGATGTCGCTCCGACGTCCGACTGTGGCACGCATGTCTTTTCTTTCAGTATAAGCCCTTTATGTGGTGTCGCTTAGACGCCCGACTGCGGCATGTTTTACTTATTTGTCCACCCTTCGAGGTGTCGCTTCAGACACCCGATCGGTTTACGGTTTATTTTATTGGGTTTTCGAGCGGACTACCGCCGACTCCCTTTTTACTTACCTCATTATACTGATTTGAATGTGCATTGTTAAATTACTCATGACGCATTCATGCATGCATTTATTATATCTATTGTCCGAACTGTCTTGCGAGTACTTTCAAAGTACTCACCTGGCTTGTTCATTTGGCCAGATGCTGACGAAGGTGATCTCATGGATGAAGAGTTTGATAGCGAGTCTGACGCCTAGAGGAATCCCAGTCAGTCTCGTGCGACCCCTGGATTAGCCACTGTGTTATATCCGCTTCCGCTACCCAAATAAATTCATCGAGCCTCACCTCGACGTTCGATGAGCCGCCAGTGTAGGAGTCATATTATCCACTCCACTGTGTTATTCCACCACCATTTTACCTCGAGTCAGTAGTATGCCACCACTCCATTGTGTCATATCCGCCATTATGTATAATTTTTGGCGTGTTTGTAATAAATGGTTGAGCACCCCAGCTCAACCCTGTAATGTATTCTAATTCTACTGGCTCATTGTATCAAGATTTTGTCTACCAGTCAGGAGGATTTTCCTCACACTGGAATTAAAAGGTTGGTTTTGTCAATAAATATTTTTATTGGAAAACCGGTCGTGACAGAGTCTCTTCATTCTTTTCTTTCAATGTCCTTATCCGGTTATTTCCCATGAAGATACTAACAAAGCTTCAAGTTTATTATTCTTTGTCTCTTTTCTTCTCCGGTGGATTAATTTCAAGCTTCGGTGTTGATCATATCTATTCCTTCTGTTTCACATATCGTCCCATGTGAATTTCTTATCCAAGGCTCTCTTATTTATAAACCTCTCCCAGTTCATATCCGGAGTGCTCAAGGTATCTCAGAAGATTCGTGTTTTCCATTCTTAATCTGTTCAAGCTATTTGGAGATTATTATCTCATTCAAGTCATTTAATTCAACCGGTGCAATCCCCCCTTTCAATCAGTCGTTCAACGGTGTATCATTTTAGTGGGCCCTAACCCACAGGTCTTTTCCCAGGATCTTACCAGACTCTTCTAATTTATCCGGAGCCATTTCTCAAATTGATTTCAAAGTTTGACGTAAGAACAAATTTTCATCAGTCACATGCCTTCTCCTAGGCCGCTTTCAAATTCTTTTCATCTTTGGCTCAACCTTTCCTCTTTTAATCCTTCCGGAGTTTCTCAACAATTCATGGTGATGTTTCTCATCGTCATTCTCAACATTTGAAGACTGAAGAAGAGTTTCTCTTAAATCTTGCGCCATTCTCTTCAAGATTCATGGTTCTAGCTTGATGCCATCCTCTCATAATTGTTTTCGATTGTGAGAATTCTTTTCACCCATCCGGAGCTTTTCATGAGTTGTTTCCATTTCTTTCCTCCGAAGGCCATCATGTCATAATTCTTCATTCTCAATGTGTAGCTCCAGTTCTCCAAATCTTACCGGTGAATCATTCAAATATCCTCTAATCAGTTCATGATCTTTTCATTCTCTTGTATCTAAATCCCCTCAACTATCTTCATTCATTTTCCAATTCTTCCCGGTGAACTTTGCCTTTGCTACTTTCATTTTCAATTTTTACGGTGGTTCGTTCAAGATTCCTTTTCCTTTATTACCATATCATTTCATTCGTCCTTTCCAATCCTCTCGGTGATTCGTCGAAGACTTCTTCAAGTTGGCGCTATATCTCTCTTCAATCCTTGCAAAATAATAAGTAGTATGCCAAATCCGTTGCTTATCATCAATTAAATTGGTGAAGGATACGCATAACATAATTCTTATTATTGTTTCATCCAAGTGATCTAGTTTCTTATTTCCATCATTGTCATCATGTCACATTTCTCGGTTCGAGATGCTTCATCTTTTCTTTTTCGGAGTTCCAAGTTTTCTGCATTATCGTCGCAAAGCTCCATCTAAATCATTGCAAGGCTTCATCTTGTGTTTTCAATTTCTCTTTCTTTTCATCATCTTTTTATTACCGGAGTTCTTCATAGAGGCTCTACATGATGGTTCGTCAAGGATTCTTTTCATTCTTCAATTGTTCTTCAAGATTTCTCTCGAAGTTATGATCCGTCAAGCCATACTTCAAAATAAACATGGTGCTCAACACATGTTTTGTTTTGAGGAGTTCAAGTATTCTTCTTCTTGCATTTCGAAGTGCAATTCGTTCTACCTTATCATTCGAGGTGGTGTTATGTCATTCTTGACAATTTCCTTCATGTTTCATGATTCATATTGTTGTAAGAATGAGTTATTTTAAATCCATCAATCCCTTTGTTGGAGTTGTCTTGGGTCATATTTCACCTAAAGCCTTCCCTAAGGAATGTTGCTATTTGTGGTGCGTATCTATGATCCAATTTTCTCCTTCTCATCTCGGTGAAGAAGTTTTTTTCATCTTTTTAGTGCTCTCAATCAAATCAATGGCTTCCTTTAGTGGCCGTTTGTCACCTCATGATGTTGGGATGTTTCCATAAGCCCGCTACAAGCTTATTCTTACCGTTGTTGTTTTTCAAACAACTCCGTTCAATCCTACTTCGTAAGGATGCTCTTTCAAATTCATTTATGCTAGGAGATGTTGGTTTCATTCTTCGTTCTATTCATTCCGACTATCTAACTATCATGCATTGTTTCCGGAGGCATGGTGATGTTGCTCTCGTCACTCATCATCTCGAATTGTGAGGATCGTGTTCTTTTCTTGCTTATCCATTTAACCTGAGTGGTTTCAATGTATATCTTGTCACTTAAGCTCTTCTTTCTTGCCGTATTCATTGTTCCTTGTTCCTCTTGATGAACGGAGTGTTTCAAATTGTGTTCACCTCTGTCGTTTCATTTCTTCAAGCTTTGCGACCTCTCAAGGTTCTTTGGCTTCACTCGTTTGTCAAAGAAGCAACTTTGTTTTACCTCTTACTCTTCCGTTTCTCTTCGGTGCCATCCTAGATCTCGGGACGAGATCCTCTTGTAGTGGTGGAGTGTTGTAAGCCCCGAGACCGACGCTCCAGAAGACTTCCTTGTATTTCGTTGTCGCCGTGTGATTTATTTATTTATTTCATTCATCATTGCATCATCCGCATGTTTTCTTAAAACTCTTAGTTCATTCGTAGTTGCCACGTCTCTCTGTTGTCCGTTCCGAGACCAACCGTGTTTTACGAGTCCCTCTTGTCTGGCCGCTTAATCTCTTTGCTCAATGCTCGAACCCCTCGCTTGCTCGCCCGAAACTTCCCCGAACCCGAATCGCACGGTCACGACCGATGGATCCGGATCATCCCCAAACATCCCGAAAGTATCTTCATTTCTTTGTTGGTTTCTCCCTAGTCTATTTTTCCGTCCGTCCGATTACGATCGGAGGGAGGAGATAACCCTAGCCTAACCTACCCGCTATATATAATAGTCTAAACCGAGACCAAATCCCTAATTTCTAGGGATCCTCCTAGCCGCCGCCGCCACCTCTCTCCCGCATCCACCTCGGGATCCTCCCATTCCCCACCGAGCCAATCACCAGCCTCTTTCCCGATCCACCCCTCGCCGAGCCTTCGTACAGCAGCCGTCGCGCCCTGCTTCTTCTTCCTCCTCGAGGAGATGCCCCTCGCCTCGAGCACCAATGCTCCAAGGCCGTCTTGTGCAGTTTCGTCGCCGGAGCTCCCCACCACCAGCAGGTCGCCGCACCTCTCCTGCGACGCCTCCTTCCTATCGACCTCTCTCACCCGACCCCCCTCTATCTCTTTGTTCGAGCAGGAGCCCCACGACGTCGCCATGGATGGCTTCAACCTGAGCTCGCGTCCGTCACCGCAACAGGGCCACCACCGATTCTCCACGGATCCGTCGAGTCCCGGCCATCCCCATCCTTGCTGGACCTCCTCAGCTCGCGGGAGCCCCAAATCCCCGCGCCAAGTCCCTCTGCAGGAGCCGCGTCTGTCCGCTACTGCTCCTCTTCATCGAGCCACAAAGTGAAGCCATCGCCCGCCAAGTCCCTCTCGGTTCCCTACCTCGTTGACCTGCTCCAGTACGCCACCCGCTGTCGCCTTCCCGGCGAACCATGCTGGCCCGCCGCTTCCCGTGCCTGCCTCTGCCTGCGTCCTATGCTTCTTCCAGGACGAGGCGCCCGCTTGCCCGAGCCTCGCGTTGACCGCGCCTCCCCAACCTCCTCGCTCAGGCCAGCTGCTGATCTGGCCCTGCCAACGCCCCTCTCCACCGACTGGGCTTGGCCCATGGTGAGTCACCCACAGTCCTGCGCCCAGTCCACCCCAGTTTCGGCACATGCATATTTTTTTCCACGCGTTGTGAATGTTGCCATTTAATCAAAAACCTGCATATTTACAGTTTGACACTCCATGCTCATGCATCTAATAACTTCACAATCATGCATCGGATTAAAACAAGTTATATATGTAAAATGCTTAGTTTTTCATCTAGTTTCATAATCTGCTACTTTCATCCATGTTAGAAATGTTTAACTTGTTGTTTGTTTAAATTTACTCAAATGCCATGTTAAAATGATTAATTTCATAACTAAATAACCGTAGATCCATTTTAAATAAACTTTATATGTAAATGGGGTGGAAAAATGCATAGTTTAACTTGGTGCACTTTGTTTCACTGCTTAACAACATTAAAATATGGTTTAGGGCAGAACAGTACGAAATATAAAATATGCATATGGGGATTTTCCAGAATTGTTGTCTATTGTTTCCGGCCTCATTTAAACTTGCCTAGATAGGTAGTTTAATTATGCTTCACCTCTTGTCATGTTTAACAGCATTTAATATTGTTTGTTAGCTTAAACGAGAATAAACTAAATATGTCAATGTGGTGTTTCGTCAATATGCAACTCGTTGCATATTGAGCTCCACTTAACTTGTAGTATTGTTTGTTGCAATTTGCCATGCCATGCCTCGTTAAACCGGACATGCATCATACTTGATTATGCATCATGCCATGTTTATTCTTGTGCATTTACCATGTTGTTTGTTTCTTTCCGGTGTTGCTTCTTAGTTCCGGTAATGTTGCGATTGTGAGGATTCGTTCGACTACTCTCGTTCGTCTTCTTCATGGACTCGTTCTTCTTCCTAGCGGGATTTCAGGCAAGATGACCGTCACCTTGGATCTCATTACTATCATTGCTATGCTAGTTGCTTCATTCTTTCGCTATGCCGCGTTACCTACCACTTGCTTATCAAGCCTCCCAAATTGCATGATAGCCCCTAACCGTTGTCACCCTTCCTAGCAAACCGTTGTTTGGCTATGTTACCGCTTTTGCTCAACCCCTCTTATAGCGTTGCTAGTAGCAGGTGAAGATGAAGATTGCTCCATGTTGGATTATGTTTATGTTGGGATATCAAAATATCTCTTATATTATTAATGCATATATATACTTGGTAAATGGTGGAACGCTCGGCCTTATGCCTGGTGTTTTGTTCCACTCTTGCCGCCCTAGTTTCCGTCATATCGGTATTATGTTCCCGAATTTTGCGTCCCTAACGCGGTTGGGTGATTTATGGGACCCCCTTGACAGTTCGCTTTGAATAAAACTCTTCCAGCAAGGCCCAACATTGGTTTTACCATTTGCCTCACCTATGCCTTTTTTCTCTTGGGTTTTCGGAGCCCGAGGGTCATCTTTATTTTAGCCCCCCCGGGCCAGTTATCCTCTGAGTGCTGGTCCAAACCGAGCGATGTCCGGCTCCCCATGGGCAACCAGGGTCTATGCCAACCCGTCTCTTGCTCATCCGGTGTGCCCCGAGAACGAGATATGTGCAGCTCCTATCGGGATTTATCGGCACATTCGGGCGGCTTTGCTGGTCTTGTTTTACCATTGTCAAA
The DNA here is from genome assembly GCA_021605205.1 of Aegilops longissima. Taxonomy (NCBI): domain Eukaryota; kingdom Viridiplantae; phylum Streptophyta; class Magnoliopsida; order Poales; family Poaceae; genus Aegilops; species Aegilops longissima. Next base: position 555,827,647 of record CM038679.1, on the reverse strand, counting down.
ATGTCTTGTAAACGGGATTCCGAGACTGATTGGGTCTTCCCGGGAGAAGGAATATCCTTCGTTGATCACTAGAGCTTATCATGGGCTAAGTTGGGACACCCCTGCAGGGTTTGAACTTTCGAAAGCCATGCCCGCGTTTATGTGGTAGATGGGAATTTGTTAATATCCGGTTGTAGTAAACTTGAAGTAAACTCTTCTAAAATACACCAACCGTGTGCATAACTGTGAGTGTCTCTTTTCGGGGTTGATCGAGAGGAGAACACAGTTTCTGGGTTATGTCTGACGTAAGTAGGAGTTCAGGATCACTTCTTGATCATTACTAGTTGACGACCGCTTGCTTTGCTTCTCTTCTCGCTCTTATTTGCGTAAGTCAGCCACCATACATTGCTTAGTCGCTGCTGCAACCTCACCACTTTACCCCTTCCTTTCCCATTAAGCTTTGCTAGTCTTGATACCCATGGTAATGGGATTGCTGAGTCCTCGTGGCTCACAGATTACTACAACAACAGTTGCAGGTATAGGTTATGAGATGATCATGACGCGAGAGCGATGTTCACTTGTGAGGGAGTCTTGGATTAGGGGGTGTCCGGATAGCCGAACTATCATCGTTGGCCGGACTCCTGGACTATGAAGATACAAGATTGAAGACTTCGTCCCGTGTCCGGATGGGACTTTCCTTGGCGTGGAAGGCAAGCTTGGCGATACGGATATGTAGATCGCCTACCATTGTAAACGACTCTGTGTAACCCTAACCCTATCGTGTGTCTATATAAACCGGAGGGTTTTAGTCCGTAGGAAGAACAACAATCGTACCATAGGCTAGCTTCTAGGGTTTAGCCTCTCTGATCTCGTGGTAGATCTACTCTTGTACTACCCATATCATCAATATTAATCAAGCAGGAGTAGGGTATTACCTCCATCGAGAGGGCCCGAACCTGGGTAAAAACATCGTGTCCCTTGTCTCCTGTTACTATCCGCCTAGACGCACAGATTCGGGACCCCTACCCGAGATCCGCCGGTTTTGACACCGACATTGGTGCTTTCATTGAGAGTTCCTCTGTGTCGTCACCTATAGGCCCGATGGCTCCTTCAATCATCAGCAATGACGCAGTCCAGGGTGAGACTTTTCTCCCCGGACAGATCTTCTTATTCGCGGCTTTGCGGTGCGGGCCAATTCGCTAGGCCATCCGAGCAGATCGAAGCTACGCCCGCCATCAGTCAGATTCGAAGCTTGAACTATACGGCCGATGTCCGTGGAGACTTGATCTTCGACGGATTCGAGCCACAGCCAAGCGTGCCGCACTGTCTCGATGGGCACGATCTAGCTCTGCCGTCGAACAATGCCCTGGAGGCCGCACCAGCGTCCGCTCCGTCCCTTAGCTCGGAGCCGACTCCCTCGATCGAGGACGGGTGGTTGGACACCGCCTCGGGGGCTATGATCTTTACGGCGATTGAGCCGAACTCCATCCCTGTCCTTTGCGAAGACCGTGACTCCAAGGCGCCGGAATCCTCTCCGCACTCCGAACCCTCCGCGCCCGCCAATCGAATCCGATTGGGCGCGGTCATGGAGTTCATCGCATGGACATCTTTCAAAGACTCGCCCTTTGGCGGCATCCTGAATTCACTAAAGTCTCTCTCTTTATCAGGAGAGCCCTGGCCGGACTACGGTCAGGAAGGTTGGGATGCAGACGACGAAGAAATTCAACACACACCCACCGCCCACTATGTAGCCATTGTCGAAAGCTTAAGCGACGTGCTCAATTTCGACTCCGAAGACATCGACGGTATGGACGATGATGTAGGAGACAACCAGGAACCAACACCTATAGGATACTGGACAGCCACCACATCCCACGATGTATACATGGTGGATACACCTAAAGGAAGTGACGATGAGGAACAACGGGACACTACGAAGGATAAATCCCTCGAAAAGCAGTCAAAACGGCAACGTAAACGCCGCACCAAGTCCCGCCTCGACAAAGACCCAGCCATAGAGCAGGGCGAACCGGTGGACGATGAACATGCTATCGAGCAACTGTCCGAACAGGATAACTTGGATAAACAACCCGTCCCCGGCGAAGATAACAGTCCGGACGATCTCACGCCGGACAAATTGTTGGAGCAGAAGAACCTCCACAAAAGGCTCGTCACCACTGCGCGTAGCCTGAAAAAGCAGAAGCGGAAGCTGAAAACAGCGGAAGATGCACTCAGAATCAAATGGAGCAAAGTACTCAACACCGCAGACAAATACGGCGACAGTCGCCGAACAAAGAGCTACCCAAAGAGAAAACTACTGCCCGAATTTGATAAGTAGTCCGTAGAGCCCCCACAATCAAAAAGCAAGAAGGCCACCCGGTCGGATGGACGACCCCACGGCAAACAGAGAGCGGCAAGTGGCACAACACACAAGCCGGCACGCGATCCGCATAAGGATTCGCATCAAAAGGATGGCCCAGTTAGGTCCATCTAGGGGCCGAAAAGCAAGCTCTTCAAAGCAATGCAACACGCCAAATATCCGAACATCACGGCACACCCAAATATAGGGTGCCGCACACCCGTGTTTCACCGATGAGGTGCCGGATCACGAATTCCAGCGGGATTCAAACCCGTAAACATAGAGGCATACGACGGAACAACAGACCCTGGAGTCTGGATTGAGGATTACATCCTCCACATACACATGGCTAGAGGAGACGATCTCCACGCCATAAAATACTTACACCTCAAGCTCAAAGGGCCAGCCCGGCATTGGCTCAAAAGCCTCCCTGAAAATACCATTGGAAGTTGGGAAGAGCTCGAGGATGCTTTTCGGGCAAATTTTCAAGGGACTTATGTCCGTCCTCCGGCTGCAGACGATTTAAGTCATATAACTCAACAACCCGGAGAGTCATCCCACAAATTCTGGAACAGGTTCCTCACCAAAAAGAACCAAATAGTCGACTGTCCGGACGCCGAAGCCTTAGCAGCTTTCAAACACAACGTCCGAGACGAATGGCTCGCCAGACACCTCAGCCAGGAGAAGCCGAGAACCATGGCTACACTAACAAGCCTCATGACCCACTTTTGTGCGAGAGAGGATAGCTGGCTAGCAAGATGCAGTACCAGTGACCCAAGTACATCCAAAGTCAGGGATGGGAATGGGAAACCACGACGCAGCAAGGACCAGCGCCGGATTAAGGGAACGGTCCAAAGAGCGCGGCAGTCAAGGCCAGATTCAAAAGCTCACGGCAGAACAATAAAAAACTGCCCCTTAAGGACAATAGCGATGAGCTATCCAACTTAAACAAAATCTTGGACAAGATATGCCAAATCCACAGTACTCCCGGGAAGCCTGCGAACCATACCCACAGAGATTGTTGGGTCTTCAAGCAGTCCGGCAGACTCAACGCCGAACACAAGGGGCTCGACACAACAAGCGAGGATGATGACAAGCACCACAAGCAGAGCCCCAGAAAACAAAAGAATTTCCCACAAAAAGTCAAAACAGTGAACTCACTTCAAGTGACAACAGGGAAAAATAGAGCAGCGCCCACAGAAACACGTGCCGCATGGTCTATCCCAGCAGAGTCCCAACGATGGTTGTCAAAACCAATCACCTTCGATCATCAAGACTATTCCGGAAGTATCTAGAGCGCAGGATGGACTGCCTTGATATTAGATTCTATAATCAACGGACTCCAATTTACACAAGTCCTAATGGACGGAGGTAGCGATCTAAACCTGCTATATCAGGACACAATTCGCAAAATGGGGGTAGACCCAACCGAAATTCGCCATAGCAACACCTCCTTCAAAGGGGTAATGCCAGGCCCATATGCTCATTGTACGGGCTCCCTACTGCTAGAAGTTGTGTTCGGCTCATCCGACAACTTCCGCCGTGAAAAGTTAACCTTCCACGTCGCCCCATTCGAAAGTAGCTATCAAGCACTACTGGGGCATGAAGCTTGCCCCCACTTTAATGCAATACCGCATTATGCATCTCTTACACTTAAAATGCCCGGTCCACGCGACATCATCTCATTAAAAGGGAGTATTAAGTGTTACTCGAGCACGGAAGAACGTGAGACTGCCTCGACAGCCCCACACCAATCCGGCTCCGCTAATCAAAGCACCTGAATAGGTCATTCAAACCCCGGACACGGCTAGACGAGTCCGGCGCCTACTAGCAGCATACCCCCATACAAGGGGCTGCACAAACGTACAACAAGAGACAATAAGGCTCAATTTTATTCACCTTCCAAACCATACTCTGTTTATTTAATATAAAGTACATTTCTCGCATGATATTTTTTCTTTTCAACTAAGTTCTTCTCTTTTACAGATGAACACCGTGGTACACCCGTCCAGGATACGGCACAACGGAGACACATGCACAGATGTGCAGCAGGGACCCGTCGCAAGGATTCTTTTCAGATTAAGACCCTGCGTAAACCTTTTTTACTGTCTCTTGTTGATACACATCCCCCGGTTTCTTACTATAACCGAGGAGGAGGCTGGCGTTTTGGCATCGGCCGCACCAGAATTTTTGCGCGTACCTGGACACAGGGGCTTAGGGCATTATTCTGCCCGTTTTCATAAAGACCGAATACCTTAGGGAGTGTTCGGCGTCTCGAGTTAGGCCTTATATGCATCAGCTCGAATCATGTCTTTGGTCAAATGTTGGGTTTGCCCGGCCCCATGTTTTGGTACCTTACGCTCGTTATATCGGCTAAGGTAGCGCTGGGAGAACCACTGCGATTGTGCCCCGGTTGAGCTGGGTTGAGCACCTCAGTGGAGAAAGCTAAAACTGACTGTCATGATATAGCATGAGACTGGTCAACCACTCGATGACCCAGCGGAATGTTTAGAATTCCCCCGCATTGATGAAGGGCCGTTTCTCGGTCAGGCACATACGCGCCCCGAATTCGGAAGAGCGCGATGCCCCTAGGGGCTATATAGTAGCCCCACCATTTAGCTCCTATGGCTAAGTGAAAGTGATAAAGCATTATAAGTCCGGTTGCCTAGTTTGCTACGCAATCACCTCCTTCACAGGACCAAGATGTTCGATTAAGTGTGAAAATGCGCCTTTTTTGCAAACACCCCCGCACTATGTGCGTGGGGGCTGAAGCCGAAGACTGCCATCTTTCAGGTTATATACACATATACATCAACGGCCGCACAGGAGGCATTTTAATACTTGAACGCACAAGTATAAAAAGCTCTTATATTATATTGAAACATTGTTTTCACAAATCATACATGTCATTTCAACATAATATCCTTCGAGCACTGCGTCTCTATTAAACGAGCGCCTGCAGACTTCCTCAAAATAGTGCTCGGCGGTACTGGCTTCGTCCAATCTTGGGATGCAACGTCGGTGGCCTTCATCTCCGCCCAGTATGTCTTGACATGGGCAAGAGCCATCCGCGCTCCCTCTATGCATGCTGACCGCTTCATTGCATCGATATGCGGCACCGCACCAAGGAACTATTGCATCAAGCCAAAATAACTCTTCGGCTTGGGGCTTTTCGGCCACAAATGAGTGACGACAGCCTTCATGGCAAGTCCGGACAACCTATTCAGATCCGCCCATTCGGCCAAACGATTGGTTAACGAAAGTGGACGCTCCGGACTATGGAACTGCGACCAAAAAAGCTCTTCCATTCCGTGATCCTTTTGACCTCGGAAGTGTTCGGCCGCGTCTGCGGCACTCGCCGCCAAGTCCAGATAAGCATCCTCCGCACCCCACAGCCTGTCCAATTAAGCGTACTTAGGATCTGTGAATTTCCTCCGCAGCAGAAAGGGCTTTCTAGCCGCAATATCTTCAGCCTGACGTAGCTCCTCCTTCATAGCTCTCATCGCAGAGCGAGTATCCTTGGCCTCGGTGGTGGCCCTTTTCAGGTCCTCTTGTTTCGCTCGATCTTCTTTTTCAAGAAGCTCGCAACGGTCAGTAGCATTCTTCAATTTCACGGCCATATCGGCCATCTCTTTCTTTCTTTGGCAGTGAGCATCCTGTTCGGCTTTTATCTCTGCGGCCGCCTTTAAAGCAGCCACATCACTTTTTCTGGCTTGCTCCTTAGCTCGGGCATGTTCCGCCCGCAGCCTCTCCACAGCAGCGGCACCATCTGCATCAAAGCATACAAGTAGTAAGGCATGGGCGTCAAGCTCCCTTACCAGGTGTCCGCGGAGAAGTCGCATACCTCGTGACTCGTCAAACCGTTTATTAACCAGCGCGATGTCCGCATCCGCCTCGTCAAGTTGCCGCTTTAGTTCGGCAAATTCATCAGTCCGGCTAGCCACCGGACGCCCGCCACCTACATAGAAACGGCGACATGTTAGTACTGAGATTATGATCCTTGGCACGCTGTCAGTTGTGACAGCATACCGAGTCTCAGGGGCTACTATCTATACATGGTGCATTCTATATGCATAACTGTCAAAAGGTACATCATTTTTTTTCGTACCTCAAACCCGTCAGTAAACTTCTGGCGGCTTCATGCAATCCGCTCTCAGCAGATGCAATTCTCTCAATTACCGTAGCCATTAGCGCATGGTGATCTTTTGAGATATACGCTCGCCCGAGCAGGTCCTTCAGCTCCTCCGACCGCATGCCAGTTGGCACCGGACTCGGGGAAACTCTTCGTGACGACACTTCAGGGTCGCCCGCCTCGCACGAAGGCGCGATAGGTGGAGGCATTTCGCTCTCTATCATCTCCGGACGAAGATCCCCCGAAGTCGAGCTCTGCTGAGAAGGGCTGAGATCCGAACTACAAGGTACAATTTCGGTTATCTTCAGAAATAAATACAGGGATGATCTTTATTCATAGGACCCCTTCTTTTTACTTACGGCTCGCTGGAGGGCTGATACCCTTGGGGAAATAGTGCGGCTGGGGTACTTCCCGGCGCCGGACTTTCTGACGAAGACTTCTTTGCCTGTTTTGAGGCCTTGGCTTCCGGGTCTTCGGAAGCGGTCCTCTTCTCCCCTTGGAGGGGAGGATCCCTAATCCCCTCTTCCTTGAAAACCTCCTTATTTAAAAGGCGCGGCCTTCAACATCTTGGTCAGCATGGGATCCGACGTGGTCTCTGGGAGGGGAGCCGGACACCTTATCAACTTTGCCTTGGCTATCCACTCCTGTTCAAGAAACGACTCCCTTAAAGGGTATATATATGATAAATGAATGAACAACCTGTCAGGTTACAGGGTTACTTACTTGAGTATCTGGGTGATTGCAGCTTAGACCTGCGTCCTCGGTCAAGTCCGGATAATTCTCTTGTGCTCCAAAGAACAGTTTGTACATCTCCTTGGGCGTCGCGCCCATAAAATGTTGGAGAGCTCGTGGTCCCTCCGAATTAAACTCCCACAGATGGAGAGGACGACGTTTGCAGGGCAGAAGGCGCCGAATCAGCATAACCTGCGCCGCCACGACCAGATTGATCTTTCTTTCTTGGAGGTCTCGGATATGGCTGAGGGAGTCCCGGACTAGGGGTTGTCCGGATAGCCGGACTATCGTCACGGCCGGACTCCAAGACTATGAAGATACAAGATTGAAGATTTCGCCCCGTGTCCGGAGGGGACTTTCCTTGGCGTGGAAGGCAAGCTTGGCGATACGGATATGTAGATCTCCTACCATTGTAACCGACTCTGTGTAACCCTAACATATCCGGTGTCTATATAAACCGGAGGGTTTTAGTCCGTGGATCTAACAACAATCATACCATAGGCTAGCTTCTAGGGTTTAGCCTCCTTGATCTCGTGGTAGATCTACTCTTGTACTACCCATATCATCAATATTAATCAAGCAGGAATAGGGTATTACCTCCATCGAGAGGGCCCGAACCTGGGTAAAAACATCGTGTCCCTTGTCTCCTGTTATCATCCGCCTAGACGCACAGTTCGGGACCCCCTACCCGAGATCCGCCGGTTTTGACTCCGACATTGGTGCTTTCATTGAGAGTTCCTCTGTGTCGTCACCGATATGCCCGATGGCTCCTTCGATCATCAACAACGACACGGTCCAGGGTGAGACTTTTCTCCCGGACAGATCTTCGTGTTCGCGGCTTTGCATCATGGGGCCAATTCGCAGCCATCCGGAGCAGATCGAAGCTACGCCCGCCATCGGTCAGATTTGGAAGTTTGAACTATACGACCGATATCCGCGGGACTTGATCTTCGGCGATTCGGTCGCAGCCAAGCGCGCCAAGACTTGTCTCGATGGGCATGATCTAGCTCGCAGCCGATCGAGGCCTCGGAGGCCGCACTGAATCCGCTCCGACCCTGAATCCGGAGCCGGATTCCCCGATCGTGGACGAGTGGTTGGACACCGCCTCGGGGGCTACAATCTCTACGGCGATCGAGCCGAACTCCATCCCTGTCCTTTGCGAAGACCTCGACTCCAGGGTGCCGGACTCCTCTTCGGACTCCGAACCCTCTGTGCCCTTGCCAATCGAATCTGATTGGGCACCCGTTATGGAGTTCACGGCCGCGGACATCTTTCAGCACTCGCCCTTTGGCGACATCCTGAATTCACTAAAGTCTCTCTCTTTATCCGGAGAGCCCTGGCCGGACTACGGACATGAAGGTTGGGATGCGGACGATGAAGAAACTCAATGCCCACCCACCACCCACTTCATAGCCACTGTCGAAAGCTTACACGACGTGCTCGATTTCGACTCCGAAGACATCGACGGTATGGACGACGATGTAGGAGACAACAATGAACCAGCACCTATAGGATGCTGGACAACCTCATCCCATGATGTATACATGGTGGATACACCTAAAGGAAATGAAGACGAGGAACAACGGGACGCCACGAAGGATAAATCCCACGAAAAGCTGTCAAAATGGCAACGTAAACGCCGAACAAAGTCCCGCCTCAACAAAGACCCAGCCATAGAGCAGGGCGAACCGGTGGACAACGAACAAGCTATCGAGCAATCGTCCGAACAAGACAACTTTGATAAACAATCTGTCCCCGGCGAAGACAACAGTCCGGACGATCTCACGCCGGACAAACCATTGGAGCAAAATGACCTCCAGAGAAGGCTCGTCGCCACTGTGCGTAGCCTGAAAAAGCAGAAGCGGAAGCCCAAAACAGCGGAAGATGCACTCAGGATTAGATGGAGCAAAGTATTCAGCACCGCAGATAAGTACGGCGATAGTCGCCGAACAAAGAGCTACCCGAAAAGAAAGCTACTACCCGAATTCGACGAGGAGGCCTTAGAGCCCCCACAATTAAAAAGCAAGAAGGCCACCCGGTCAGATGGACGACCTCACGGCAAAAAGAGAGCGGCGAATCGTGCCGCACACAAGCCAATATGCGATCCGCTTAAGGATTCACATCAAAAGGATGGCCCTGTTAGGTCCATCTACGGGCCAAGAAAGCACGCCACAAAGCAATGCAACACGCCAAAATTCAAAACCACGGCACACCCAAATATAGGGCACAGACACCCCTATGTTTCACCGATGAGGTGCTTTGGATCATGAATTTCAGCGGATTCAAACCCGTAAACATAGAGGCATACGACGTAACAACAGCACACAGGTCTAGATTGAGGATTACATCCTCCACATACACATGGCTAGAGGAGATGATCTCCACGCCATAAAATACTTAGCCCTTAAACTCAAAGGGCCAGCTCAGCATTGGCTTAAGAGCCTCCCTGAAAATACCATTGAAGCTGGGAAGAGCTCGAGGATGCATTTCGCAAATTTTCAGGACCTATGTCCGCCCTCGGACCTTGAGACGATCTAAGTCACATAACACAACAGCCCGGAGAGTCAGCCCGGAAATTCTGGAACAGGTTCCTTACTAAAAAGAACCAAATAGTCGACTGTCCGGACGCCGAAGCCTTAGCAGCTTTCAAACACAACGTCCGAGACGAATGGCTCGCCAGACACCTCGGCTAGGAAAAGCCACGAACAATGGCCGCATTAACAAGCCTCATGACCCGCTTTTGTGCTTGAGAGGATAGCTAGCTAGCAAGATGCACCACCAGCGACCCAAATACATCTGAAATCAGGGATGGAAACGGGAAACCACGGCGCAACAAGGACCAGTGCCGGATTAAAAGGAACAGTCCAAAGAGCACGGTAGTCAAGGCCGGATTCAAAAGCTCATGGCAGAACAACAAAAAACTGCCCCTTAAACAAAATCTTGGACAAGATATGTCAAATCCACATTACTCCTGGGAGGCCTGCCAACCATACCCACAGAAATTGTTGGGTCTTCAAACAGTCCGCAGATGAATGCGAACACAAGGGCTCGACACACCAAGTGAAGATGACGACGAGCACCACAAGCGAGCCTCGAAATCAAAAACTTTCCCATCGGAGGTCAAAACAGTAAACTCACTTCACGTGATCAAAAGGAAAAAGAGCGGCGCCCTAAAAGGCGCTACCGCACACCGTTGTCAAAACCAATCACCTTCGACCATCGTGACTATTCCGATAATATCCGAATGCAGGATGGACTGCCTTTATATTGGATCCTATAATCGATGGATTCCAATTTACACATGTCCTCATGGATGGCGGCAGTGACATAAACCTGATATATCAGGACACAATCCGCAGGATGGGGATAAACCCAACCAAAATTCGCCTTAGCAACACCTCCTTTAAAGGAGTAATGCCAGGCCCATATGCCCTTTGCACGGGCTCCATACTGCTAGAAGTTGTGTTTGGTTCATCCGACAACTTCCGTCGCTCTAACGCCCTCGATGCGGCTATATCTCCCACGTGTCGAAGCACGACTTAGAGGCATAACCGCATTGAAAGCAATGTCGCAAGTGAGGTAATCTTCACACAACCCATGTAATACATAAGGGAAAGAGATACATAGTTGGCTTAGAGTCGCCACTTCACACAATACATAAATAAACATCCATCATCCAGATTACACTCAAGGTCCGACTACGGAACCAAAATAAAAGAAGACTACCCCAAATGCTACACAGATCCCGATCGTCCCAACTGGCTCCACTATCGACCATCGGGAAAAGACACATAGTAACGACCACGCCCTCGTCGAACTCCCACTTGAGCTCGGTTGCGCCACCTGCACCGCATCGCCGGCACTGCAACTGTTTTGGTAGAATCTGTGAGTCACGGGGACTCAGCAATCTCACACCCGCGAGATCAAGACTATTTCAGCTTATAGGAAAGACATAGTTGTGTGGTGGAGCTGCAGCAAGCGACTAGCATATATGGTGGCTACATTCGCAAAACAGAGCGAGAAGAGAAGCAAGGCACGGTCGTGCAGCTAGTAGCGATCAAGAAGTGATCCTGAAACTACTTACGTCAAACATAACTCCAACACCGTGTTCACTTCCCGGACTCCGCCGAGAAGAGAACATCATGGTTACACACGCGGTTGATGTATTTTAATTAAGGTCAACTTCGGGTTTTCTACAACCAGACATTAACAAATTCCCATCTGCCTCATAACCGCGGGCACGGCTTTCGAAAGATAATACCCTGCAGGGGTGTCCCAACTTAGCCCATTATAAGCTCTCACGGTTAATGAAGGATATTCCTTCTACCGGGAAGACCCGATCAGTCTCGGAATCCCGGACTACAAGACATTTCGACAACAATAAAACAAGACCAGAAAAGCCGCCCGATTGTGCCGACAAATCCCGATAGGAGCTGCACATATCTCGTTCTCAAGGCACATCCGGATAAGTCAAGCTACGAGTAAAACCAAGCCTCGAATTTCCCCGTGGTAGCCCCGCAGGCTGCTCGGTTCAGGCCAGCACTCGAAGGAGCACTGGTCCGGGGGCGGGTTAAATAAAGATGACCCTCGGGCTCGCGAAAACCCGGGGGAAAAAGGCTTAGGTGGCAAATGGTAAAACCAAAGTTGGGCCTTGCTGGAGGAGTCTTATTCAAAGCGAACTGTCAAGGGGGTCCCATAAATCACCCAACCGTGTAAGGAACGCGAAATCAAGGAACATAACACCGGTATGACGGAAACTAGGGTGGCAAGAGTGGAACAAAACATCAGGCATAAGGCCGAGCCTTCCACCCTTTACCAAGTATATAGATGCATTAATTAAACAATAGATATTGTGATATCCCAACAAGTAAACATGTTCCAGCAAGGAACAACATCTCCATGTTCCAACAAGGAACAAACTTCATCTTCACCTGCAACTAGCAACGCTATAAAAGGGGCTGAGCAAAGCGGTAACATAGCCAATCAACGGTTTGCTAGGAAAGGATGGTTAGAGGTTTGACATGGCAATATGGGTGGCATGATATAGCATGTGATAGGCATCGTAGCATAGGCATAGCAAAAGAGTGAGCATCTAGCAAGCAAAGATAGAAGTGATTTCGAGGGTATGGTCATCTTGCGTGCAAGGTTCTCAGAGTTGTCGAAAGCTTGATCCTCGTAAGCGTTCTCAACAGGTTCCTCGTTCACGTACTCATCTCCCGGCTCTACCCAAAGCAAGAACACAAACAATGGAACCACAATAAATCACGGTGCAATGCACAAACAACATGATGCAATACATGGCATGATATGCGAGATGTGAGATGCAATGCATATGCGTGCTCCGGAAGGAAAATGATGAAAAAGGCGTCAACTTGGCAAACCAAGTATGCCACTGGAAAGGTGAGATGATTTCGGTTGAAATCGATATAAAGATCACCGGAATCGGATGCACAGTTTGCAAATGACAAGCAAAACAAGAATGGCACAAATCTGCCATTAACAACATGATGCCACTTAGCAAGCAACAAAAATTTAAGCTACTGCACCCAAACGTACCAACAAAGCCTATGGCAGTGATCTAATCAAGATGCTTGACAAAAGATGAACACTGAGCTACGGCTAAATCACACCATAACAGGTCCAAACAAGCATGGCAAAAGTGCAAAATATATCAGCTTCACAGACTTGGTGAAAATACTGAGCATGGCAGAATCAGCACCAGGAAGCAATGTTCAGAGCAAGCAAACAACATGCTACAGGAAGTTATGATAGCAAAACAAGGCATGGCATTAATCTACTCAAAGCATAGAACAAAAGTCCCTTACTGACCATGATCCAAAAGGGATCAGAAAATGTAATAGCACCCATGTCAATGTAGCAAGTTTCATTAACCGATTCAGCAAACAGGGCATGACATTGACAGAATTATGAAGGCCTCTTCACGAGCTCGATGCACTCACTACAGAGCATTACATGATAAACTAAGCATACATCCATCAAGAAGACATGGCATAGAAGCTATACATGGCAAGAACAACATCATAGCATACACGGATAAACTACCACAACCTTGGCAAAATTGAATAACATGTAAACAATCTGCCAGGAAACATTTTATAGCCAAAGTAGAGCTCGATTGACTCAAGCTATGGCACTCCATAATTGCAAACAAGGGCATGGATGGATAGAGCATAACCATATGTTCAAAACATCCTTACTGAAGTATCTCAAAATAAGCATGGATCTCTCTCTAGCATCAAGTTAACATGGCATAAAAATATCAGCAAAACAGGGGCTGAAATCAGCGACATCATGAAGCCTAGTTTGCATGCTGGTGCTAGTCACCACAGAGATAACAAAAATACATGGCATACACCCCTGTAAAGATGGCATGGCATATTACAAAACACATGTAGGACTCAAGATTATAGGATGCACACATCAATCATGGCAAAAATGACAAAAGTGCATGTTCTGATAAGAATCTGAAACTAACATCACATAGCCCTCTTCTAACAGCATTTCGGGCATCAAGATGAGCACAAATGAAAATGATGCAATGAGATGAAATGATTTACTCGTCGAGGCGAACAATTCAGTATGCTACACGCCCAAAATGGAGCCACGGGTACAGTGTTATGGCATGATGAAAATGCAACAAATAATCTGCAGATAAAGACTTAGAGGAAAAACGGGGACAACCTCGGGTGGATCTCGGGTTCGGCTCGGGCGCGTGGAGCGAGGATGGCCGACGGCGGCTCGCCGGAGCGGCGCCGAGGAGGAGGCGCCGCGGGGCGGCGGATCGGGAGGCGAGGCGAGGCGGCGCGGCGGTCGGGAGGCGGCGAGGCGGCGGCGCGGCCGAGGCGGCGGAGGCGGGCGACGGGCGGAGGCGAGGCGGGCCGGCGGGCGGACGCCGGCGCCGGGACGGGCGGCGCGGCGGCGGTGGCCGGCGCCGAGGCGGAGGCGCTGCCTCCAGCGCCGGGCGCACGAACGGGCTCGGGGGCGGGCTCGGCGGCGGCGGCGCCACGTGGCGATCTCCTGTTGGCTGCGGCGGTGCGGACGGACATGTCCGGTGCCGGCGGACGGTGTCCGGCGCGCGGAGAGGAGCGGGGCTAGGGTTAGGGTAGGGAATGATCCGAGATTTCGGGGGAGGAGGTGTTTTTATAGGTAGAAGGAGCTAGGAAGCTCCAAATGGAGTGTAGTTTTCGCCCACACAATCGTGATCCGACGACGGAGAGCATGGAAGTGACTTAGATGGGTTATTGGGCTGTTTTGAAGGGGTGTTGGACTGCAACCCAAAAGAGGCCTTTGCGGTCATGCGGTTAACCGTTGGAGTATCAACCGACCTCCAAATGGCACGAAACTTGACAGGTGGTCTACCGGTGGTGTACCAAGGCCACTTGACAAACCTCGGTCCATTCCGAGAAGGTTTAGTACCCGCTCACGGAAAAATGTAAAAGGGGACGCCGGGGAACATAGGAGTACCAGATTGCAAAACGGACAACGGGGAAAATGCTCGGATGCATGAGACGAACACGTATGCAAATGAGATGCACATGATGACATGATATGAGGTGCATGACATGAACAAAATGCAAAACAAAAGACAAAAACCCAACCACGGAGGGAATATCATATCACAATGCCGAAAATGGCAAGAGTTGGAGTTACAAATATGGAAAGTTACATCCGGGGTGTTACAGTCGCGAAAGGTTACTCTTCCATGTCACCCCGTTTAAAAGTAGCCATCAAGCACTATTGGGACGTGAAGCTTTCGCCCGCTTTAACGCAATACCGCATTATGCATCTCTAACACTTAAAATGCCTGGTCCACGCGGCATCATCTCGTTAAAAGGAAGTATTAAGTGTCACTTGAGCACGGAAGAATGAGAGACTGCCTTGACAGCCCCACAGCTATCCGGCTCTGCAAAGAACCTGAATCGGTCATTCAAACCCCGGACACGGTTAGACGAGTCCGGCGCCTACTAGCGGCATACCCGCATACGAGGGGCCGCATACATATATAACAAGAGACAATAAAGCTCAATTTTATTCAATTCTTCGAACCGTACTCTGTTTATTTAATATTAAGTACACCTTTCGCACGGTCCTTTTTCTTTCAAACTAAGTTCCTCTCTTTTACAGATGAACAACGTGCTACACCCGTCCAGATACGCACAACGGAGACACAGCGCAGACGCAGAGGGACCCGTTGCAAGGATTCGTTTCAGATTAAGACCCTACGTAAACCTTTTTTCACTTTCTCTTGTTGATATACATCCCCCCGGTTCCTTAATATAACCGAGGAGGAGGCTGGTGCTTTGGCATTGGCCGCACCAGAATTTTTATGCTGCACTGGACACGGGGCTTAGGGCATTATTCTGCCCATTTTCATGAAGACCGAATACCTTAGGGAGTATTCGCTTCTCGAGTTAGGCCTTATATGCATCAGCTCCGAATCATGTCTTTGGTCAAATGTTGGGTTGCTCGGCTCGTGTTTTGCTGCCTTACATTCCGCTTTCACGGCTAACGCGGCACTGTGGAGAACTACTGCGATTGTGCCCGGTTCGGCGGGCGAGCACCTCAAGAGAGAAAGCCGAAAACTGACTGTCATGATATAGCGAGACTGGTCAACCACTTGATGACTCACAGAATGTTTAGGATTCCTCCGCATTAACGAAGGACTGGTTTTGGTCAGCACATACGCACTTTTTGAATTCGGGAGAGTGCGGTGACCCCAGGGGCTATATAGTAGCCCCACCCTCGAACTCCTATGGCTAAGTGAAAGTGATAAAGAGTTATAGTCCGGTTGCCTGGTTTGCTACGCTATCGCCTCCTTAATAGGACCAAGACGTTGGTTTAAGTGTGAAAAACCGCTCTTTTTTTGTAAACACCCCCGCACTATGTGCGTGGGGGCTGAAGCCAAGGACTGCCATCTTTCAGGTTATATACACATATACATAAACGGCCACACAGGGAGTAGTTTACTACTTGAACGCACAAGTATAAAAAGCCCTTATATTACATTGAAACATTGTTTTCACAAATTATACATGTCATTTAAGCATAATATCCTTCGAGCACTGCGTCTCTATTAAACGAGCGCCCGGCAGGACTTCTTCAAAGTAGTGCTCGGCGGTACTCGCTATACATCTCAATCTTGGGATGCAACGTCGGCCTTCATCTCAGCCCAAGATGTCTTGACACGGGCAAGAGCCATCCGCGCTCCCTCAATACACGCCGATCGCTTCATTGCGTCGATACGCGGCACCGCACCAAGAAACTGCTGCACTAAACCAAAATAGTTCTTCGGCTGGGGTCCATCCGACCACAAGTGAGTCAAGACATGCTTCATGGCAAATCCGGACAATCGATTCAGCTCAGCCCATTCAGCCAACCAATCGGTCAGCGGCAGAGGACGCTCCGGACTATGGAATTGCGACCAATATAGCTCTTCCCTTCAGGCCCCTTCCGCCCCGGAAGTGCTCAACCGCCATCCCACGCTTCGCCGCCAAGTCTAGATAAGCATCCTCTGAACTCCACAACTTATCCAACTGAGCATACTTTGGATCTGTATATTTCCTCCGCAGCAGAAACGGTTTTCTAGCCGCAATTGGCCCGGCCTAACTCAGCTCCTCGCTGGCAGCTCTCAAAGCCGATTGGGCATTCTTGGATTCGGCGGCGGCCTTCTTTAGGCCCTCTTGTTCCGCTTGACGTTCCTTTTCAAGAACCTCGCACCGATCGGTACTATTCCTTAACTTTTTGGCCATATCGGCCATCTCCTCCTTGCTTCGTGTCAAGCCCAATATGCGACCCTATCCAAAAGGAACTCGACGGTCCCACCAAGGATAGACCCGCATATTGAAACGCTTTTGCAAGGTGGATATCATTACATCAACATTACATAATAGATGGGGATACATACATAAGGCACAAATGCCACAAGAATATATCAACATCATATACAAGATCAACATCCGACTACGGATGAAACATAAACAGAAACTCAAACGACATCCACCACTGCTAGCCCAGGCTGCCGACACGAACCTATCCCCGATCAAGAAGAAGCGTAAGAAGAACTCCAAACAACCAAACATTGCTCTCGCGTCATGATCATCGCAAACCTGTACCCGCAACTGGTGGTGTAGTAATCTGTGAGCCACGAGGACTCAGCAATCCCATTACCATGGGTATCAAGACTAGCAAAGCTTAATGGGAAAGGAAGGGATAAAGTGGTGAGGTTGCAGCAGCGACTAAGCATGTAGGGTGGCTAACATACGCAAATGAGAGCGAGAAGAGAAACAAAGGAACGGTCGTCAACTAGTAATGATCAAGAAGTGATCCTGAACTCCTACCTACGTCAGACATAACCCAAGAAACCGTGTTCTCCTCTCGATCAACCCCGAAAAGAGACACTCACGGTTACACACACGGTTGGTGTATTTTAGAAGAGTTTGCTTCGAGTTTACTACAACCGGATATTAACAAATTCCCATCTGCCACATAACCGCGGGCACGGCTCTCGAAAGTTTATACCTTGCAGGGGTGTCCCAACTTAGCCCATGATAAGCTCTCGCGATCAACGAAGGATATTCGTTCTCCCCGGGAAGACCCGATCAGTCTCGGAATCCCGGCTACAAGACATTTCGACAGCAATAAAACAAGACCAGCAAGACCGCCCGATGCGCCGACAATCCCGATAGGAGCTGCACATATCTCGTTCTCAGGGCAACACCGGATGAGACAGGCTACGAGTAAAACCAATCCTCAAGTTGCCCCAAGGTGGCCCCGCAGGCGGCTCGGTTCGAACCAGCACTTAGAGAAGCACTGGCCCGGGGGGAGCTAAATAAAGATGACCCTCGAGAGAGCGACTCCCAAGGGAAAAGTAGGTGGTGGTGAGGCAAATGGTAAAACCAATGTTGGGCCTTGCCGGAAAAGTCTTATTCAAAGCGAACTGTCAAGGGGGTCCCATAAATCACCCGACCGCGTTAGGGACGCAAAATCCTGGAACATAACACCGATATGACGAAAACTAGGGCGGAAGAGTGGAACAAAACACCAGGCATAAGGCCGAGCCTTCCACCCTTTACCAAGTATATAGATGCATTAATTAAATAAGATATATTGTGATATCCCAACAAGTAAACATGTTCCAACAAGGAACAACATCTCCATGTTCCAACAAGGAACAAACTTCATCTTCACCTGCAACTAGCAACGCTATAAGAGGGGCTGAGCAAAGCGGTAACATAGCCAAACAACGGTTTGCTAGGAAGGGTGCAAAAGGTTAGAGGCTGACATGGCAATTAGGTAGGCTTGATAAACAGGTAATAGGTAGCGCAGCATAGCGATAGAACGAAGCAACTAGCATAGCGATGATAGTAGTGAGATCCAGGGTAGCGGTCATCTTGCCTGAAATTCCGCAAGGAATAAGAACAAGTCCATGAAGAAGACGAACGGATGAAGCCACGAAGATGAACCAAGCGTAGACGAACGAATCCTCACGATCGCAACGAAACAGGAACTAACAAGAAGAAGCACACAACACGGTAAACACACCACACATGAACATGACAAGATGCACAACCAAGCATGATGCATTACAAAGCTACATGAAGCTACTCATGGCAAGAGATGATGCAAACAAGAGCAACACATCAAAGCAAGTTTAAATGAGGCCGGGAACAACATATAACAATTCCGGTAAGTCCTCATATGCAAATTTCGAAATTGGTCCAGATCTGAATAAACCTTATGTTCAATTTGTTAAACAGCAAGTTAATATGCACCACGATGATCTACACGAAATTCTAGTCAAGTTACATATAAAGTTCATTAGATTCGGAGCTACGGCCTAGAAGATATGAGCAAAATAAGATAAACATGGCATTGACGCAAAATGCATACAAACATCAAGCAAACACCTCAAAACATGGATGCAACATGATAATATGAAGCTACATACAAAATCAAGCAAGTTTCATATAGAGCACACTCAAAACGGAGCAACGGTTCAACACATACACATGAAACAAGTTATAGCAACAATCTGTCCAAAACAGCAAGTAGGCATATTGCACGCATCAAAACCATATGCTACAGGACCTCAACAAGAAAACAAAAGGCATGGGCATGATGTACAGGTAAAGCATGTCAAAACATGAACACTGAGCTATCTCCAGAAATAAATAGAACATGCTCAAAAACACATGGCAAGATTGCATATAATAACAGTTTCAGACTTATCAGAAAATAACATCAGGTTGCAATGTTTAGAGCTATCAAACAACATGTTACAGGAACTTATCATGGAAAACAAAGGCATGGCATGAATCTACTCAAAGCATAGAACAAAAGTCCCTTAATTACCATAAGCCAAAAAGAATCCAAAGATATGATAGTACCCATGTAAACATGGCAAGTTATTTTACAGATTCATACATGGCAGGAACAACAATAAGTAGGCATGTTGGTGAGCTTGAACCACTCACTACAGAGCAATACATGGCATGGTAAGGCAACTCACAGTAACAAGACATGGCATAGAAGCTATACATGGCAAGAACAACATCATAGCATTCAAGGATCAACTACAACAACCTTGGCAAAATTGAATAACATGTAAACAATCTGCCAGGAAACATTTTATAGCAAAAGTAGAGCTAGATTGACTCAAGCTATGGCACTCCATAATTGCAAACAAGGGCTTGGATGGATAGATCAAGACATGTATAACAAAACATCCTTACTGAAGTATCTCACAATAAGCATTGAACTCTCTGTAGCTTCAAGTGAACATGGCATAAAAATATCAGCAGAACAGGGCTGAAATCAACAACATCATGAAGCCTAGTTTGCATGCTTGTGCTAGTCACCACAGAGATCAAAAAAATACATGGCATACACCCCTGTAAAGATTGGCATGGCATATTACAAAACACATGTAGGACTCAAGTTCATAGGATGCACACATCAATCATGGCAAAAATGACAAAAGTGCATGTTCTGTTAAGAAATAGAAACTAACATCCCATAGCCTTCTTCCAACAGCATTTAGGGCATCAAGTTTAGCTCAAATGAAAATGACGCATGAAATGATCTACTCTTCGAGACGAACAGTTTGATATATTACACGCGCAAAACGGAGCTACGGATGCAGAGTTATGGCATGATGAAAATGCAACAAAATATTAGCAGATCGGGGACTTAGGCGTTTCTGAGGTCAACCTTTGGATTTGCACGGATATCGAGGCGGCCGGAAAACTCGCTGGAGTTCGACGTGGTGGTGGCCGGAGGACGAGGGAGAGGGCGCCGGCGAGGGAGGAGGCGGCCGTCCTCGGGCGGCGGCGGAGCTCACCGGCGGCGGGATCGGCCGGCGCACGGGAGGCGGCGGCGCGGGCAGGGCGCGCGCAGCAACGCGGCGGGCGGGCCCGATGGGCTCGGCGGGCTTGCCCCGGCCCAGGCGGGCAGCGGGCGCGGGGGACGCGAGGGGCCATGTGGCGCGCTCCCGTTGGACGAGGGGCGGCGGCAGACGTGTCCGGCGCCCAAGCGGATCGTCCGGCCTTGGCAGAGAGGAAAAACTAGGGTTAGGGGGAATTTGACCATGAATTTTGGAGGGGGAGGTGTTTATATAGGTAGAGGGAGCTAGGAGACTCCAAATGAGGTGCGGTTTTCGGCCACGCGATCGTGATCGAACGGCCGAGAGCATGGAGGGGAGTTTGCTGGGTTTTGGGCCACTTTGGAATGGTTGTTGGGCTGCACACAAAGGAGGCTTTTGCGGTTACCCGGTTAACCGTTGGAGTACCAAACGACCTCCAAATGGCACGAAACTTGACAGGCAGTCTACCGGTGCTATACCAAGGCCGCTTGACAAACCTCGGTCCATTCCGAGAACGTTTAACACCCGCACATGAAAAGAGGTAAAAGGGGGCGCCTGGAGACCTAGGAGTGCCGGATTGCAAAACGGACAACGGGGAAAAATGCTCAGATGCATGAGACGAACACGTATGCAAAATGAAATGCACATGATGACATGATATGAAATGCAGATGATGACATGGCAAAGTGCAACACGCAAGCAAATGACATGGCAACGACAGCGAATAAATGGCGGACACCTGGCGCATCGAATCCGGGGCGTTACAACACTCCTCCACTAACAAGAGACCTCGTCCCGAGATCTTAGGACCGAGACGGAAGGGAAAAAAAGGGATGAGGTTAAACAAGAACTCAAGAGAAGAACCAAAGAATCGAGAGCACTCGAGAAGAAGAGAGGAACGGCGAGAATGGCGAGAATCGAAAGCTCACGGAATCGGATAGACTATGAAAGCACTTGTTCTAACCGGAGTGGTTAGAATGGGAAAAGAAACGAGTAAGACTGAAAGGATTTAGGCAGCACTCCGGCTAAAACATGGAGGAATAGAACTGAGTTTGACAAAATGGAACGATAGTTGACGAGAGGAACAACACAATGCCTCCGGAAGAATTGAAAGAATTGAATGAAAAGAACTTAGAAGGAAGGCTTGAACGGAGTTGTTGAGAAAATCAACAACGAAAGAATAAGCTTGTTGTGGACTTATGGAAAACATCTCAAAATTATGAGGTGATAACCGGCTACAGACGGAAATGATAGAATAGCTGAGAAGAACGAAGAAATGCAAAACTCCACTTCAAAAGAATACGGAGAGTTAATTACACTTCGAGATGCGAGAAGAAAAGATACTTCAGCTCCGCCAACAAAATTTTGATGAACTCTTGAAGAAAGAATTAAATCATGAAGAACCACCGTGAAGAACTCCGGTAACAAAAGGTGATTAGATAGAATGAAGGACGAAAGAATAAGATGAGCATTGCGATGATTCCGATGGAGGTTCCGACGAAATGG
Organism: Aegilops longissima; assembly: GCA_021605205.1. NCBI lineage: Eukaryota > Viridiplantae > Streptophyta > Magnoliopsida > Poales > Poaceae > Aegilops > Aegilops longissima. The sequence goes on along the minus strand of CM038679.1, from coordinate 555,805,558 downwards.
CCGAGGAAACTGAACTCCGGATAAGACAAGATGAAAACACTTGGAACTAGAATTTATTCCTCAAGAACAAACTCCGAATAAAAAGATTAATCACTTTGATGAAATAAGAATAAGATTTATTGTATGCTTATCCTTCATCAAATTAAATTGATGACAAGCAATGGATTTTACATACTACTTATTCTTCTTAAAAAAGAATTGAGAAGGGATAGCACAAAACTTGAGAAAGTCTTCATGAACCACCGGTAGGATTTGAGAGAACGAATGGATTAAAATGATAATCAAGGAAAAAGAATCTTGAACGAACCACCGTAAGAATTCGAAAATGACTGACGAAAGAGAATGAATCATCGGGAAGAATTAGAAAAGCACGAAGATACTTGAGGGAATTTAGAGAAAAGAGAATGAAGAGATCATGAACTGATTAGAGGATATTTGAACGATGCACCGGAATAATTGGATAACGGTAACTGAAATGTGAGGACGAAGAATTCTTCAGGAACGATGGCCTCCGGTGAAAAGAAATAGAAAAAAACTCTTGAAATACTCCGGATGGGTAGGAAAGAATTTGCATGACTCGAAACAATTAGATAGGATAACATCGAGGTAGCACCATGAATCTCCGGGGGAACGGACAAGATTTAAGAGAAACTCTACTTCGGTCTTCAAGGACGACGAGAAACAACACCAAAATTACTGAGTTACTCCGGGAGAATGAAAACCAAAGAGGTTGAGCCAACAATGAAAAGAATTTGAAATCGATCTTGGAAAGGCATCTGACTGATGAAATTCATACTTACGTCAAACTACGAAAAGGATTTGAGAATAACTCCGGGAAAATAGAAGAGTCAGGTAAGATCCTGGAAAAAGACCTGTGGGTTAGGGCCCACTAAAAGAAAACACCGTTGGAAAGGATTGTTGAAGAGATAGATGATGCACCGGAACAATTGAAATATTTGAATGATGTGACAGCCTCAAATTAATTGGAACACCGACAAATCTCCTGAGATGACTTGAGCACTCCGGAAGGATAAACTGGCGAGAGACGAACGAGCTGGGAAAACATTTGATCCAAGGAAAAGAATGTGATCAACCGAAAACTTGAATTGAGTGCACCGGAAAAGAAAAGAAGAATGTCGAACAAAAGAGAAATTCACCGGTTGAAACAACTGAGGAAAGACTGAAGAGGCTCCGCACGAATGAAATTGATGCTCGAAATTTAGGCTCCGGGAAGAAGAGGGTGGGAGGGCGGGAAAAAACAAAGGCAACTTGGAAGGGGGGAACCGATGAATATCTTGAAGAGAAAACACCGGTTGAAATCATTGAGGAAAGAAAGCAAAGACTTCGCACGAGTAGGATGGATACTCGATTACGGACTCCTGTTCCAAGGAGAAAAAGGGTGGGTGGGTGGGAAAAGAAAACAACTGAGGATTGAACTCAAAGATGAAGATGGTCGAGTCGACTTGACGGGAAAAACACCGGATGAAAAGAGCTGAGGAACCACTACCTGAAAAACCAACTGCGTGATCCTAAAGAAAATTTGAAGGGGAAGAGAAGTAATTCAAAACACCTACATCAAGATTCCTTACCAGAGCGACGAAGGGGCTGAGGAGTAAAAAGAATTCCTACTCTCCGATATAACTAGACTCCGAAAAGTTTTCTTCTAGACTCAACAACGGCCAAACTACACGATCAATCAAGGGGCTCTTAGGGTTTGGTCGAGGCTCGATACCAACTTGTCACGCCCAATATGCGACCCTATCCAAAAGGAACTCGACGGTCCCACCAAGGATAGACCCAAGATATTGAAACGCTTTTGCAAGGTGGATATCATTACATCAACATTACATAATAGATGGGGATACATACATAAGGCACAAATGCCACAAGAATACATCAACATCATATACAAGATCAACATCCGACTACGGATGAAACATAAATAGAAACTCAAACGACATCCACCCTGCTAGCCCAGGCTGCCGACCTGGAACCTATCCCCGATCAAGAAGAAGCGTAAGAAGAACTCCAAACAAGCAAACATCGCTCTCGCGTCATGATCATCGCAAACCTGTACCTGCAACTGGTGGTGTAGTAATCTGTGAGCCACGAGGACTCAGCAATCCCATTACCATGGGTATCAAGACTAGCAAAGCTTAATAGGAAAGGAAGGGATAAAGTGGTGAGGTTGCAGCAGCGACTAAGCATGTAGGGTGGCTAACATATTCAAATGAGAGCGAGAAGAGAAACAAAGGAACGGTCGTCAACTAGTAATGATCAAGAAGTGATCCTGAACTCCTACCTACGTCAGGCATAACCCAAGAAACCGTGTTCTCCTCTCGATCAACCCCGAAAAGAGACACTCACGGTTACACACACGGTTGGTGTATTTTAGAAGAGTTTGCTTCAGTTTACTACAACCGGATATTAACAAATTCCCATCTGCAACATAACCGCTGGCACGGCTCTCGAAAGTTTATACCTGCAGGGTGTCCCAACTTAGCCCATGATAAGCTCTCGCGATCAACGAAGGATATTCCTTCTCCCGGAAGACCCGATCAGTCTCGGAATCCGGCTACAAGACATTTCGACAGCAATAAAACAAGACCAGCAAGACCGCCTGATGCACCGACAATCCCGATAGGAGCTGCACATATCTCGCTCGTGGCAACACCGGATGAGACAGGCTACGAGTAAAACCAATCCTCAAGTTGCCCTAAGGTGGCCCCAAGAAGACTCGGTTCGAACCAACACTTAGAGAAGCACCGCCCGGGGGCTAATAAAGATGACCCTCGAGAGAGCGACTCCCAAGGGAAAAGTAGGTGGTGGTGAGGCAAATGGTAAAACCAATGTTGGGCCTTGCCGGAAAAGTCTTATTCAAAGCGAACTGTCAAGGGGGTCCCATAAATCACCCGACCGTGTTAGGGACGCAAAATCCGGGAACATAACACTGATATGACGGAAACTAGGGCGGCAAGAGTGGAACAAAACACCAGGCATAAGGCCGAGCCTTCCACACTTTACCAATTATATAGATGCATTAATTAAATAAGATATATTGTGATATCCCAACAAGTAAACATGTTCCAACAAGGAACAACATCTCCATGTTCCAACAAGGAACAAACTTCATCTTCACCTGCAACTAGCAACGCTATAAGAGGGCCAGAGCAAAGCGGTAACATAGCCAAACAACGGTTTGCTAGGAAGGGTGCAAAAGGTTAGAGGCTGACATGGCAATTAGGTAGGCTTGATAAACAGGTAATAGTTAGCGCAGCATAGCGATAGAACGAAGCAACTAGCATAGCAATGATAGTAGTGAGATCCAGGGTAGCGGTCATCTTGCCTGAAATCCCGCAAGGAAGAAGAACGAGTCCATGAAGAAGACGAACGGATGAAGCCACGAAGATGAACCAAGCGTAGACGAACGAATCCTCACGATCGCAACGAAACAGGAACTAACAAGAAGAAGCACACAACACGGTAAACACACCACACATGAACATGACAAGATGCACAACCAAGCATGATGCATGACAAAGGTACATGAAGCTACTCATGGCAAGAGATGATGCAAACAAGAGCAACACATCAAAGCAAGTTTAAATGAGGCCGGGAACAACATATAACAATTCCGGTAAGTCCTCATATGCAAATTTCGAAATTGGTCCAGATCTGAATAAACCTTATGTTCAAGTTGTTAAACAGAAAGTTAAGATGCACCACGATGATCTACACGAAATTCTAGTCAAGTTACATATAAAGTTCATTAGATTCGGAGCTACGGCCTAGAAGATATGAGCAAAACAAGATAAACATGGCATTGATGCAAAATGCATACAAACATCAAGAAAACACCTCAAAACATGGATGAAACATGATAATATGAAGCTACATGCAAAATCAAGAAAGTTTCATATAGAGAACACTCAAAACGGAGCAACGGTTCAACACATACACATGAAACAAGTTATAGCAACAATCTGTCCAAAACAGCAAGTAGGCATATTGCACGCATCAAAACCATATGCTACAAGACCTCAACAAGAAAACAAAAGGCATGGGCATGATGTACAGGTAAAGCATGTCAAAACATGAACACTGAGCTATCTCCAGAAATCACTAGAACATGCTCAAAAACACATGGCAAGATTGCATATAATAACAGTTTCAGACTTATCAGGAAATAACATCTGGTTGCAATGTTTAGAGCTATCAAACAACATGTTACAGGAACTTATCATGGAAAAAAAAGGCATGGCATGAATCTACTCAAATCATAGAACAAAAGTCCCTTACTGACCTTAAGCCAAAAAGGATCATAAGATATGATGGCACCCATGTAAACATGGCAAGTTATATTACAGATTAATACATGGCAAGAACAACAATAAGTAGGCATGTTGGTGAGCTTGAACCACTCACTACAGAGCAATACATGGCATGGCCAGGCAACTCACAGTAACAAGACATGGCATAGAAGCTATACATGGAAAGAACAACATCATAGCATTCAAGGATCAACTACAACAACCTTGGCAAAATTGAATAACATGTAAACAATCTGCCAGGAAACATTTTATAGCAAAAGTAGAGCTAGATTGACTCAAGATATGGCACTCCATAATTTCAAACAAGGGCATGGATGGATAGAGGAAGACATGTATAACAAAACATCCTTACTGAAGTATCTCAAAATAAGCATGGAACTCTCTGTAGCATCAAGTAAACATGGCATAAAAATATCAGCAGAACAGGGCTGAAATCAGCAACATCATGAAGCCTAGTTTGCATGCTTGTGCTAGCCACCACAGAGATCACAAAAATACATGGCATACACCCCTGTAAATATGGCATGGCATATTACAAAACACATGTAGGACTCAAGTTCATAGGATGCACACATCAATCATGGCAAAAATGACAAAAGTGCATGTTCTGTTAAGAAACAGAAACTAACATCACATAGCCTTCTTCCAACAGCATTTAGGGCATCAAGATGAGCTAAAATGAAAATGATGCAATTAGATGAAATGATCTACTCTTCGAGGAGAACAATTTGACATATTACACGCGCAACACGGAGCTACGGACGCATAGTTATGGCATGATGAAAATGCAACAAAATATTAGCAGATCGGGGACTTAGGCGTTTCCGAGGTCAACCTTTGGATTTGCACGGATATCGAAGCGGCCGGAAAACTCGCCGGAGTTCAACGTGGTGGTGGCCGGAGGACGAGGGAGAGGGCGCCGGCGAGGGAGGAGGCGGCCGGCCTCGGGCGGCGGCGGAGCTCACCGGCGGCGGGATCGGCCGGCCAAGACGGAGGCGGCGGCGGCGGCCGGCCGGGTGGCGGGAGCAGCGGCGCGGCGGGCGGGCGGGCAGGCCCGATGGGCTCAAGGGGCTTGCCCCGCCCAGGCGGCACGCGGCGGGGACGCGAGGGGGACATATGGCGCGCTCCCGTTGGACGAGGCGGCGCAGAGGAGAAAACTAGGGTTAGGGGGGGAATTTGACCGCGAATTTTTGGAGGGGGAGGTGTTTATATAGGTAGAGGGAGCTAGGAGACTCCAAATGAGGTGCGGTTTTCGGCCACGCGATCGTGATCGAACGACCGAGAGCATGGAGGGGAGTTTTCTGGGTTTTGGGCCACTTTGGAAGGGGTGTTGGGCTGCACACAAAGGAGGCTTTTGCGGTTACCCGGTTAACCGTTGGAGTACCAAACGACCTTCAAATGGCACGAAACTTGACAGGCGGTCTACCGGTGCTATACCAAGGCCGCTTGACAAACCTCGGTCCATTCCGAGAACGTTTAACACCCGCACATGAAAAGAGGTAAAAGGGGGCGCCGGGAGACATAGGAGTGCCGGATTGCAAAACGGACAACGAGGAAAAATGCTCGGATGCATGAGACGAACACGTATGCAAAATGAAATGCACATGATGACATGATATGAAATGCAGATGATGACATGGCAAAGTGCAACACGCAAGCAAATGACATGGCAACGACAGCGAATAAATGGCGGACACCTGGCGCATCGAATCCGGGCGCACAACACTCCTCCACTAACTGCCGAAGGTACATCATTTTGCGTTTCAAACCCCGTCGCCAAGAAGCTTCGACGGCTTCATGCAATCCGCTCTCCGCGGATGCAATTCTTTCAATCACCGTACCCATTAGAGCACGATGATCCTCCAAAATAGTCGCTCGCCCGAGCAAATCCTTCAGCTCCTCCGACCGCACGCCACTTGGCGCCGGACCTTCCGGCCCCGCCGGACTTGGGGGAACCCTCCGCGACGACACCTCCGGGTCGTCCGCCTCACATGAGGGTGCGACAGGTGGAGGCGTTTCGCTCTCCATCATCTCCTGAAGAAGATCCCCCGAAGACGAGCTCTGCTGAGAAGGGCTGAAGTCCGAACTACAAGGTACAATTTCGGTTATCCTCATGAATAAACACAAGGATGTTCCTTATTTACAAGACCCCTTCTTTTTACTTACGGCTGGCTGGAGGGCTGATCCCCTTGGGGAAATAATGCGGCTGGGTTACTTCCCAGCGCCGGACTCTCTGCCGAAGAATCTTGCCCCCTCTTTGAGGCCTTGACCTCCGGATCTTCCGAAGCGGTCCTCTTCCCTCCTTCCTTGATAGCCTCCTTCGCAGAGGTGGTTGCTTCCCCGCTCCCCCCTTCGCCTTCTTGAAAAGGCGCGACCTTCAACATCTTGGTCAACATGGGATCCGGCATGGTCTCTGGGAGGGGAGTCGGACACCTTATTAACTTTGCCTTGGCTATCCACTCCTGTCCAAGAAACGGCTCCTTTAAAGGGCATATATATATATATGAAATAAATGAATGAATAGCTTGCCCGGTTACAGGACTACTTACTTGAGTATCTGGGCGATTGTAGCTTAGTCCTGCGTCCTCGGTCAAGTCCGGACACTTCTCTTGTGATCCGAAGAACAGTTTATACATCTCCACGGCGTCGTGCCCATAAAATTTTGAGAGCTCGTGGTCCCTCCGGATTGAATTCCCACAGGCGGAGGGGGCGACGTTTGTAGGGCTGAAGGCGCCGGATCACCATAACCTGCGCCACTGCAACCAGATTGATTCCTCTTTCCTGGAGATCTCGAATACGACCCTGCAGCAGGGGAACGTCAATGGATGGCCCCCAGTCGAGCCCCTTGTTGACCCATGATGCCAGCCGCTGTGGTAGACCTGAGCGAAAGGCAGGGAGCGCCGCCCATTTGGTGCCCCTAGGAGCGGTGATATAAAACCACTCCCGCTGCCACAAACCAAGCTCCTCTGGAAAGGAGCCCTCGGGCCACGGAGCATCAGCACATTTTCTTATGGCCGCCCCTCCGCACTCCGCTTGCTGCCCTGTCGGTGTCAAAACCGGCGGATCTCGGGTAGGGGGTCCCGAACTGTGCATCTAGGCAGATGATAACAGGAGACAAGGGACACGATGTTTTTACCCAGGTTCGGGCCCTCTCGATGGAGGTAATACCCTACTCCTGCTTGATTAATATTGAAGATATGGGTAGTACAAGAGTAGATCTACCACGAGATCAAGGAGGCTAAACCCTAGAAGCTAGCCTATGGTATGATTGTTGTTCCTCCTACGGACTAAAACCCTCCAGTTTATATAGACACCGGATAGGTTAGGGTTACACAGAGTCGGTTACAATGGTAGGAGATCTACATATCCGTATCGCCAAGCTTGCCTTCGACGCCAAGGAAAGTCCCATCCGGACATGGGACGAAGTCTTCAATCTTGTATCTTCATAGTCTTGGAGTCCGGCCGTGACGATAGTCCGGCTGTCCGGACACCCCCTAGTCCGGGACTCCCTCAGTAGCCCCTGAACCAGGCTTCAATGATGATGAGTCCGGCGCGTTGATTGTCTTCGGCATTGCGAGGCGGGTTCCTCCTCTGAATACTTCATGGAAGGTTTTGAACACAAGGATAGTGTCCGGCTCTGCAAAACAAGTTCCACATAACACCATAGAGAGAATAATTTCTGCATAGATCTGCTGACGTATTCCGCGGCGTGACATCACACCACGGCAAGGCCTTTATATGAATCGTTTATTACTGTTCCCACCTCAGCGTGTTTAGCGAGGCGGTTTCCTTGGCACGTCTTATCAAAGCATAGATCGTGCCCCCCTTATTCCGGGATTCTCATCAATACGGACGTGGGTAACCCATCCGCGCCATTGATTACGGCGCTTGGGAAATAAGCGAGTTTTACCAGGCTGGTGGGGGACGCATAGCTTCGTCCGTCTATATAAGGGGATAAGGATCCACCTTTTCACCTACGCCTTCTTCCTCCTTTGCTTATCCATTTCACAAGACTCGAGCTCCAGCGCCCAAGTCCGCACATCCCACCTCAACCTTTCTCCAATCATGTCAGGAGCGGGAGGCAGGTGGATGGCCTCCTCCGTCACGGAGTGGCACATCGCCAGACTGTGGGAGGCCGGATACTTGTCCGGCAACATCGCGCACAGGCTTCCCGACGAGGGGCATCTCATTCCGACCCCTGGGCCCCGTGAGAGGGTGGTGTTTCTCCCCCACTTCCTCCGCGGACTAGGGTTTCCTCTTCACCCATTTGTCCGGGGGCTCATGTTCTACTATGGCCTGGACTTCCACGACCTGGCCCCGAATTTCATCCTCAACATCTCGGCGTTTATCATCGTGTGTGAGGCTTTCCTCTGCATCCTGCCCCACTTCGGCTTATGGCTGAAGATCTTCAACGTCCGGCCAAGGTAGTGGGCGGCCGCTCAAGCGAGTCGGAGGCGCCATGGTTGGCAAGATGGCCAAAGTCCCATGGCTCAAGGCGCCTTCGTGGAGACAATAAAGGGGTGGCAATCGGGTGGTTCTTCATCACGAGCCCCGCAACACTAAATGGGTGGCGGCCCCAATTCAGATCTGGCTTCCCACACGGCTCTCGCCATGGAAAGAGACGGGCTGGCGACGTGGGAAATTTGACGAGACATCCGGACTGCAAACATGCGTCCAAACCTGGTGCCCAAGAATCTTAGGCTGGTCGACGTAATCGTGTGATGCTCATCCGCCGGATTCTCCCATGCCAACAACGGGTTTTTAACTTGTGGAGTTCAATCCGCACATCACCAAACCTTGAGCCGCTCTTGACACTACATACGAAGACGCTGGAAGGTGCTGTTCAAAATGGCGCTGAAGCCCGAAATCCGCTACCAAAGATCGCGGATACAGCTCGCAGCGTCCAGCCGGCGAGGTAAGTCATTTTACCCTTTACGGGACTCTTTTTTCATAGATTGACTCTACATGGGATCTAAAACTCCCTAATCTTTGACAGGACTGGCTGAAGACCGCCGGACAGATTAACTGTCCGGCTCCTTTGCCGGAAGATCCGGAGAACGCCCGATTGACGGGACTGCTGGCTCCGGCACCGTACGTGGTGCCAGAGAAGAAGGCCAAGAAGGAGGCCACGGGAACTCGAAGGAGCTCCCGACGCCAGGTGCTGTCAGATTCCGAAGCGGAATCCTCTCTTGAAGACGAGGAGGAAGAAGAAGAAGCTCCTCCCCCAGCGGGGGAGGAGAAGAAAAGGAAGGCCGCCCCAACTGGGGAGGCCGGAGGGTCCAAGAAGGGGAGAACCCTTCCTCCGGACTTCTCCGCCAACGTCGACGATGACGAGGAGGACTGGCCTACAAGGGCCGAGCCCCTGGCGAGATCATAAGTGTCCGGATACCCATGGTTTTTTTATTATTGGAGAGCGTTCTCTAATGTTGAACAACCGTGCAGCCCGCCCAAGGGCGAGTTCGCCGATTCATCGAGCGGGTCCCTGGGCTCGTCGGAAATGGAGAGTACCTCGCTTCAGACCGCCTCCTCGCCTCACGCTGCGGGCGACACCACGGCGGGGCCCCAAGGGGGTCTTGGTGAAGAGGAGGTAGCACAGGAGGTGCCACAAGGCGACCTCCCGGACTCCAGGCGCGCGGGGGGCAAGATCCCCAGGGGCTCTATGCCCGACCCTCGTCCAGACTCCATGCCGGAACCATCAGCGGTTCCGGAGTCCGGACAGTGGATCCTTCGTAAGAAGGGTAAGACGCCGGTGTCCTCCATCCAACCGGAGGCACCGGATAGCTTACAGGAGGCACTTAACAGCGCTTCCATCCAGGAGGAACACCGCACTGTCATGAGTGCGGTGATCCGGACAGTTCAGTCCGCCAAGAGCGGATTGGCCGAAGCCTGTACCAGCCTTCTAACAGGCTTTGAAGTAAGTTTTAGATATGTAAAAAATATAACCGCATAGACAGTAGCCCCTAATGCTTAGTTCGGTGTTCGGAAAGAAAAGCCGGACTAAGGATCTAAAAAGATATACGCAGGAGTCTAACATAAGTATGTCAATATGGGAATGCAGGTTGCGCTGCTGACCTCTGCCGCACCGACTGCGGAGGTCAATGTATTGAAGCAGAACCTCGAGCGGTCCAAGAAAGAGCTCAGACAAGCCAAGAAGGAGCTCGCGGACAAGGAAGGTAAGTAAGACCTTATTAAAGAAATACCTTATAGAAAAGGTTTTGGTTGCGAAAAATAACAGGAATAACTTGGGTACTGCAGGGGCCACGAACGAGGTGGCGGCCCTTAAGGAAGCGGTGTCCGTGGCCGAAGACAAAGCGGCTGCGGAACGCACCGAGCGAGAGAAGGGGGAGGCGCAGCTGGCCAAGGTACGGCAAGAGCTCCAAGCTCTCATGGAAAAACACGAGAGTTTGGAGCGTGACTCGAAGACTCGAGAGTCCGAGCTCGCCTCGGCTCTTGAGAGTGCCAAAGCTGCTAAGGCCGAGGCCCAAAAAGCCCTCCAAGAAATTGAGTCTTTAAAGAAGATAGCAGCGGGTAAGGCATTCTTTATGCAAAGCAAGCATGTGAGAGTGAATTATCAATTACTTACCCGGATTCGGAGCTCTCCAGGAGCATTCGCAGGTTTGCCCCGCAGTGCGTCTGACGCTGCCGCATTCTACCGCGCCCAGGAGGGGAGCTCCATGGAGAAGGTGTTCTGGTCTCAGTATGCTGAGGCCGACCATCCGGTGCCCCTTAGCGATTAGCTGGAGCAGCTGGTCGAGCTCCATAAGGTCACCGAACAGGCCATGAAGGGCCTTATAGTGCGGCTGTGGCCATTGGAGGCCATGCCCAGGAGCTACTTCGGCTTGATGCAGCGGCTGGTGGACGCTTGCCCGCGGCTTGAAGTCATCAAGCGCTCTGTCTGCATTGAAGGTGTCCGACGGGCCCTTGCCCGTGCTAAAGTGCACTGGGGCAAGCTAGATGCGGAGAGGCTTGTGACGGACGGGCCACCAAAGGGCCATGAGCATCGCACGCCCGAAATTTACTATGAGGGCCTCCTGAAGGGTGCCCGCCGAATAGCGGATGAGTGCTCCAGAGATGTAATTTTTGAATGAACTCGCATTTGTTATCCTTTACGTTGAAAACTTGTTCATATGCGCTAAGCAACGCTTATCAATTTAATATATTACCTTCTGTGCGGCCGTTTATCAAATTTGAGAGATGGCAAGTCGTTGGCTTCAGCCCCATGCCACGAAAGTGCCGGGTGTTCGGATAAACTTGAGCACTCTTGTTCCCATTCTTGGGTCCATCTAGGAGGCGCCAACACAACAAACAAGGCAACCGGACTTATAATGCTTGAACACTCTCACTTACCCATAGAATTCTATAATTTTAAATTGCGGCGAAGCCCCTAGTATTCGGAAGACCGAGTTCGGGGCGCTATCCACGCCTTGGCCGGACAATTCCGGTTCCTCGCTCTAAGCGGCATAAGTCTTTAGGGACCGAAAAACCTCTCGAACAGCGACCGGCTCTCGCCCTATCATGACGGTCAGTTTTAGCTTTCTCCACTGAGGTGCTCGACCCACCATAACTGGGGCACAATCGCAGTGGTTCTCCCGGTGCTACCTTAGCCGATATAGCGGAACGTAAGGTACCAAAACACGGGAGCCGGGCAAACCCAACTATTGACCCAAGACATGATTCGGAGCCAATTCATATAATGCTATAAGTTCGGGGTGCCGCACTTGTGAAAGTGTTCGGACTTATCACACCATAATTTTGGGATACTTAAGCCCCTGGTGTATTGGCCGTACCAAAGTGTACGGTTGCAACATGTCATGAAATGAACACATGTATATATAAAGGAAATAGAGCAATAATAAGCAAAAGCTGTGTATTGTTTATTCAAAAGGTACTGCAATGGAAGCAGAACGATACAAATAGTGCGGTAAGCAAGGGATGGGACTATCTAACATGTCCCCCTCCAGGGTAAGCTGCTGGATGATATGTAAAATAGGTATAATGCTCGTAATAGAGACCACCTGAACACTTGACGTGGTTTTCCGCTTCCCTGGCTGTTGCATCGTGAGTTCGGCGATTCGAGTGCCGGACAGGACTTCTCAAAGACGGGGTCCTGAAGTAAATAAAAAAAGGAAAAAAAAGAAGAAAGAAAAAGGAAGTGACACAAACGGGAGCCCCTGGTGCGGTCTAGCCGCATTCTTGGCGTGCCGTTGTCTTGCCCCTCCCCATGTGCCCATGGTATCTCCAGAGCGTAATTATGTACGCGTGGGACTAGCATCGCAATTTCACGAGGGATGGGGTTGGGGCTGGATTGCTACTCGTGCTTGAATTGTGCCAGGTGGTCTTGTTGCAGGTTACTCCGGGCGCGCTTGGCGGTGTCCGGATGCTTAGTGGCCGGACTCGAGAATTGCCGTGAGAGGCTGCTTTGCACCTCCGCCGCGAGGGCCGCCGTGTGCTCCTCCGTTCGGAGAGAGCGTTCGGTGTTTCCATTGACCCTGATTACTCCTCGAGGGCCTGGCATCTTGAGCTTGAGTTATCGTGGTCGCGGCACCACATTGAACTTTACCGTGCGGTTCGTCCGAGCAGTGCATGATAGCCGCTGCGGAATGGGACGATGTCGAAGATTAACTCTTCGCTTCGGAAGTTGTCCGGAGATCCGAAGACCACTTCGAGTGTGACTGAGCCTGTGGAATTGGCCTCTACACCCAGTATGACGCCTTTAAAGGTTGTCTTTGTAGGTTTGATCCTTGAGGGGTCTATGCCCATTTTGCGCACTGTATCCTGATAAAGCAGGTTCAGGCTGCTACCGCCGTCCATCAGGACTCTGGTGAGGTGAAATCCGTCAATAATTGGGTCAAGAACCAATGCGGCGAAGCCGCCGCGACGGATGCTAGTAGGTGGTCCCTTCGATCGAAGGTGATTGGGCAGGAAGACCATGGGTTGAACTTTGGGGCGACTGGCTCCATCGCATATACGTCCCGCAGTGCACGCTCCCGCTCCCTTTTGGGTATGTGGGTTGCGTATATCATGTTCACCGTCCGCACTTGTGTGGGAAAACCTTTCTATCCTCTATTGTTCGACGACCGGGGCTCTTCCTCGTCATCGCTATGCAGCCCCTTGTCATTGAGTTCGGCACTTAACTTGCCTGCTTGCTTGAACACCCAACAATCCCTATTGGTGTGATTGGCTGGTTTTTCGGGGGTGCCATGTATTTGCCACAAGCGATCGAGTATGCGGTCCAAGTTGGGCCAGACCCGGGTATTTCTTTTGAATGGCTTTTTCCACTGACCGGGTTTAGAGCCTCTGAATCCGGCATTGACGGCCGTATCTTCAGTATTATCGCCCTTAATGCGGCGCTTATTCTTGTTGCGACGCAACCTGCCATTGCTGTCCTTGGTATCCGGACTATTCAGTTGTTTGGCCAAGTTGTTGCTTCGAGCTAGCCAGCTGTCCTCTCCCACACAAAAGCGAGTCATGAGGGTTGTGAGGGCTGCCATAGATTTCGGCTTTTCCTGTCATAGGTGCCGGGCAAGCCACTCGTCGCGGATGTTTTGTTTGAAGGCTGCAAGGGCCTCTGCATCGAGACGCATCGATGATTTGATTTTTCTTTGTTAGGAACCGAGTCCGAATTGTCGGCTGATTCTTCCGCTCTTGAATTATGTGGCTAAGGTCATCGGCGTCGGTGGTCGCACATATGTGCCTGGAAGTTATCAAGGAATGCGGCTTCCGTGTCCTCCCAACAACCAATTGATTCTGGCCGCAAGCTATTGAGCCGATGTCGAGCTGGTCCTTTGAGCTTGAGTGGGAGGTATTTGATGGCATGTAGATCATCACCACGGGCCATGTGGATATGGAGGAGATAATCCTCGATCCGCACCATGGATCTGTGGTACCATCGTATGATTCGATGTTTACGGGCTTGAAGCCCTCGGGGATTTGATGATCCATTACTTAATCTGTGAAGCATAGTGGGTGTGCGGCGCCTATGTATTGGGCTATATCATGACATAGCTTATATGAGCTTTGTGTACTGTGTTCGGCCCGGCCGGTTTTGCTGTATCCGGCGCGACGGTAATCATCCCGCATTGCTGGGCGCCCACGCGATCCATAGATCGATCTTCTATGTTTTGTTTTATCCTCCAATATATCTCGCAAGTCCGGCACGTTTTCCCGTGCCTTGGTTCTTTTAGAGCGGCGTCGGGGTGTGGCTTGAGCGGAGGGTCTAGAGGCCTCTCTATCGCGGCCACGGGGTGGCCGGTCTGCCATATCATGCGCTGATGACTTGGGTGCTTCTTCCTCTAGTCGAGGCAACGGCCTGCATTTGGGGTAGCTTTTGGAGGGGCGTTCGAGTTCAGACTCTTCGGCCGCAAGGACTTCAGTCCACCTGTCAGCTAGCAGGTCTTGGTTAGCTCTAAGCTGTTGCTGCTTTTTCTTGAGGCTGCTTGCCGTGGCTATAAGCCTGCATTTGAAACACTCATGTTCGGCGGGATCCTCAGCACGACAAACTCGTCGTCGTCGAGGCTAGCCTCATCTTCGGAGGGAGGCGCATAATTATCGTCCTCAACCTCTCTTTCTGCCGCACTGTCGTGCGGACTTGCTTCTCCCTCCTCCTGCGCTGAGTCCTGCTGGAGGGGGTTCTCTTCGGCACTGTCCGGGGTGTTATTATCTCCCGTGCCGGAATCACCGTTTTTATTTTGTCGGGATTTAGAGCGGCGCCGCTGACGTCGGCGCTTCAACTGTTTCTTGGAGGGGTCATCCTCCCTGGTTCCATCGCCGTTCCCATATTTTGGGATGTCCACCATATATATGTCATATGACGAGGTGGCCTTCCAGTGCCCTGTAGGCGCTGGGTCTTGATCGTCTCCGGCATCGTCGTCCATACCGTCGATGTCTTGAATCGTAGTCTAACATGTCGGTTAAATCATCGGCGGTGGCTACAAAGTGGGTGGTGGGTGGGTGTTGAATTTCTTCGTCGTCCGCATCCCAACCTTTACATCCGTAGTCCGCCAGGGCTCTCGGATAAAGAGAGAAACTTTAGTGAATTCAGGATGTCGCCAAGAGCGAGTGCTTAAAAATGTCATGGCGGTGAACTCCATGACCGGCGCCTAATCGGATTCGATTGGCGGGCGCGGAGGTTCGGTCCGGAGAGGAGTCCGGCACCACAGGTCGAGGTCTTCGCAGCGACAGGGATGGAGTTAAATCTCAATCGCCGTAGAGATTGTAGCCCCCGAGGCGGTGTCCAACCACTCATCCTCGATCGGGGAATCCGACTCCGGATTAAGGGTCAGAGCGGACACTGGTGCGGCTTCCAGGGCACTATTCGGCTGCAGAGCTAGATCATGCCCATTGAGACAGTGCGGCGCGCTTGGCTGCGGCTCGAATCCGTCGAAGATCAAGTCCCCGCGGATATCGGCTGTATAGTTTAAACTTCCAAATCTGACCTGATGGCCAGGGGCGTAGCTTTCGATCTGCTCTAGATGGCCAAGCGAATTGGCCCGCAGTGCAAAATCGCCGAACACGAAGATCTGTCCGGGGAGAAAAGTCTCACCCTGGACCGCGTCGTTGTTGATGATCGAAGGAGCCATCGGGCCTATCTGTGACGACACAGAGGAACTCACAATGAAAGCACCAATGTCGGTGTCAAAACCGGCGGATCTCGGGTAGGGGGTCCCGAACTGTGCGTCTAGGCGGATGGTAACAGGAGACAAGGGACACGATGTTTTTACCAGGTTACGGCCCTCTCGATGGAGTAATACCCTACTCCTGCTTGATTAATATTGATGATATGGGTAGTACATGAGTAGATCTACCACGAGATCAAGGAGGCTAAACCCTAGAAGCTAGCCTATGGTCGATTGTTGTTAGTCCTCTGGACTAAAACCCTCCGGTTTATATAGACACGGATAGGTTAGGGTTACAGAGTCGGTTACAATGGTAGGAGATCTACATATCCGTATCACCGAGCTTGCCTTCCACGCCAAGGAAAGTCCCATCCGCTTTGCAGGGACGAAGTCTTCAATCTTGTATCTTCATAGTCTTGGAGTCCCACCGTGATGATAGTCCGGCTGTCCGGACACCCCCTAGTCCGGGACTCCCTCATGCCCCTTGATCATCTTTGGCTCCACCTTGAAGGTCTTGAGCCACAATCCAAAGTGGGGGTAATATGGAGGAAGGCCTCACATACGACAATGAATGACGAGATATGGAGGATGGACTCCGTTCAAGTCATGGAAATCAAGCCCATAATAAAACATGAGCCCCGCACAAAGGGATCCGTCGGGAAGCCTAAACCCGAAGGAAGTGGGACCACGAACACCACGTTCTCGCCGGGCTCGGGAGTGGGAATGACCTGCCTGGAGCAGGCAGCCTATCGAGATCTCGCCGGTTAGATACAGGCGTCTCGCAGCTTTAGCACATCTTCTTACGTGACGGAGGAAGACATCCATCCGCCGTGCTGGTCGGAGCGGACATCATCGAAAGTCCGAGCGCTGAATCTAAAGCTTTGGGTGTTGGAACTCGAAGCGCGAGGCGAACTCGATGGAGGGTGTAAAGAAGAAGAGGGCCTTGATCTCATTATAAAGAGGTTGAATACCAAGGGCCCTCCCGTGGTCGATTAGGACTCTCCTTTGATAGAGAAGGCAGGCCAGCGGCGCGGTTGGGTTACCCACGTCCGTATTGATGAGAATCCGGAATAAGGGGCACGATCTACGCTTTGATAAGACGTGCCAAGGAAACCGCCTCGCTAAACACGCTGAGGTGGGAACAGTAAAAAACGATTCATATAAAGGCCTTGCCGTGGTGTGATGTCACGCCATGGGATACTTCAACTGATCGTGCAAAATTATTCTCTCTACGGTGTTATGTGGAACTTGTTTTGCGAGCGGACACTATCCTTGTGTTCAAAACCTTCTATGAAGTATTCGGAGGAGGAACCCGCCTCGCAATGCCGAAGACAATCAACGCGCCGGACTCATCGTCATTGAAGCCTGGTTCAGGGGCTACTGAGGGAGTCCCGGACTAGGGGGTGTCCGGATAGCCGGACTATCGTCACGGCGGGACTCCAAGACTATGAAGATACAAGATTGAAGATTTCGTCCCGTGTCCGGAGGGGACTTTCCTTGGGGTGGAAGGCAAGCTTGGCGATACGGATATGTAGATCTCCTACCATTGTAACCGACTCTGTGTAACCCTAACCTATCCGGTGTCTATATAAACCGGAGGGTTTTAGTCCGTAGGACGAACAACAATCATACCATAGGCTAACTTCTAGGGTTTAGCCTCCTTGATCTCGTGGTAGATCTACTCTTGTACTACCCATATCATCAACATTAATCAAGCGGGGTAGGGTATTACCTCCATCGAGAGGGCCCAACCTGGTAAAACATCGTGTCCCTTGTCTCCTGTTACCATCCGCCTAAACGCACAGTTCGGGACCCCCTACCCGAGATCCGCTGGTTTGACACCGACAGCACGCCCCCAACAGAGGAGCGTCCTTGGGCGACCCCAGTCGAGCCCCGGTTGACCCATGAGGCCAGCCAGCTGTGGTGGACTGGCGGAAGGCGGGTGGCGCCACCCATTTGGTGCCCACAGGAGCGGTGATATAAAACCACTCCGTTGCCACAAACCAAGATCCTCTTGAAAAGAGCCCTCGGGCCACAGAGCATCAGCACACTTGCTTATGACCGCCCCTCCACACTCTGCTTGTTGCCTCTCGATCATCTTCGGCTCCACCTTGAAGGTCTTGAGCCACAATCCAAAGTGACGGGTAATATGGAGGAAGGCTTCACATACGACAATGAATGACGAGATATGGAGGATGGACTCCGGATTCAAGTCATGGAAATCAAGACCATAATAAAATATGAGCCCCAAGACAAAGGGATCCGTCGGAAGCCTAAACCCGAAGGAAGTGAGACCACGAACACCACGCTCTCGCCGGGCTCGGGAGTGGGAATGACCTGCCGTGAGCAGGCAGCCTATCTGAAATCATGCGGTTAGATACACGTCGTCTCGCAGCTTTAGCACATCTTCTTCTCGTGACGGAAGAAGACATCCATCGGCCGAGCTGGTGGGAGCGGACACCATCGAAGGTCCGGCGCCTAAATCTGAAGCTTTGGGTGTTAGAACTTCGAAGCCGAGGCGAACTCGATGGAGGGTGAAAAAAGAAGAGGGCCTTGGTCTCATTATAAAGAGGTTGAATACCAAGAGCCCTCCCGTGGTCGATTGAGACTACGCCGATAGAGGAGGCGTGCCAACGGGCACGGTTGGGTTACCCACGTCCGTATTGATGAGAATCCCGAATAAGGGGCACGATCTCGCTTTGATAAGGCGTGCCAAGAAAACCGCCGCGCTAAAAGCTACTGAGGTGGACAGTAAAAAACAATTCGTATAAAGGCCTGGCCGTGGTGTGATGTCACGCCGCGGCATACGTCAGTAGATCTGTGCAAAAGTTATTCTCTCTACGGTGGTATGTGGAAAATGTTTTGCGAGCGGACACTATCCTTGTGTTCAAAATCTTCTATGAAGTATTCGGAAGAGGAACCCGCCTTGCAATGCGAAGACAATATCGCGCGCCGGACTAAATCGTCATTGAAGCCTGGTTCAGGGAGCTCTTGAGGAGTCTGGATTAGGGGTGTCCGGATAGCGAACTATCATCGTTGGCGGACTCTGGACTATGAAGATACAAGATTGAAGACTTCGTCCCGTGTCCGGATGGGACTTTCCTTGGCGTGGAAGGCAAGCTTGGCGACACGGATATGTAGATCTCCTACCATTGTAACCGACTCTGTAACCCTAACCCTATCCGGTGTCTATATAAACGGAGGGTTTTAGTCCGTGGGACAAACAACAATCATACCATAGGCTAGCTTCTAGGGTTTAGCCTCCTTGATCTCGTGGTAGATCTACTCTTGTACTACCCATATCATCAATATTAATCAAGCAGGAGTAGGGTATTTCCTCCATCGAGAGGGCCGAACCTGGGTAAAAACATCATGTCCCTTGTCTCCTGTAACCATCCGCCTAGACGCACAGTTCGGGACCCCCTACCCGAGATCCGCCGGTTTTGACACCGACAACCTCATTCCGGCATTTTCTTGTTACATCGGTAAGCCGGAGGAGAGTTCCGCATCTTTGCGGCTCTGGGTCTGCCTCCGGCTCTCGTGAATCTGTTGCTTCAAAAGAAATTGAGGATCTTGGTAAGCTAAAGGATGTGAAAACCTTACTTTCCGGGTTACTCTTCGGACTTTCTGTCTCGGCAAAGGCTCGGAGTCGGAGGACATTGTAGTTACCTCTTCAATTTCTACATGACTCGCTCCTGTATCCTCCTAATGATAATCAGTGTCAATAAGATGGTTAAAAAAGGAGCCTAAAGAGTCAAGAGCTACCTTTGACTCGGAGGTATCCTCCAGATGAAGCATATCCGAGGCGCTAGGTTTGTTCCCCTTCTTCCGGGCAGCAGCTTTCCTGGTGGCTTTCTTAGTTTTTCTGGCTTTCTTGGCAGCCTCATGGTCATACTTGACCTTCCAAAATTCGTCATCAGCCCTTGGCTAGCTTCTAGGGTTTAGCCTCTCTGATCTCGTGGTAGATCTACTCTTGTACTACCCATATCATCAATATTAATCAAGCAGGAGTAGGGTATTACCTCCATCGAGAGGGCCCGAACCTGGGTAAAAACATCGTGTCCCTTGTCTCCTGTTACCATCCGCCTAGACGCACAGTTCGGGACCCCCTACCCGAGATCCGCCGGTTTTAACACCGACAACTTGTTTTGGAGCTCTTCTTCCCCTTCGATCTTGGGTTAGGTTCCTGGTCGGTAGCCTGGGCTAGCAGGGTGGATGTCGTTTGAGTTTCTGTTTATGTTTCATCCGTAGTCGGATGTTGATCTTGTATATGATGTATTGTTGTATTCTTGCGACATTGTATGGCTTGGTTGTATCCCCACTATTATGTAATGTTCATGTAATGATATCCACCTTGCAAAAGTGTCTTGAAGATGCGCTTCTATCCTTGGTGGGACCTTCAAGTTCCTTTAGGATAGGGTCGCATCTTGGGCGTGACACATTCTTCCCGAGCTGCGGACCCAAGGTGATGTGCATCAGCCGCTGGAAGGTTGCCCCTGCGTTGCGCATCCTGAATGGCATGCACGTGTAGCAGTACACCCCACACAGGGTTAGGAAGGCCGTCTTCTCCACCTTTTCTACCGCCATCTTGATCTGGTGATACCCGGAGAAGGCATCCAAGAAGCATAGCAGGTCGCACTCAGCGGTGGAATCGACGATCTGGTCGATGCGAGGGAGCGGGAACGGATCTTGCGGGCATTCCTTGTTAAGGTTGGTGAAGTCGACACACATGCGCTCCTTCCCTCCCTTCTTTGGTACAACGACAGGGTTGGCCAACCAATCCGGATATCGGACCTCGCGAATGACCCCGGCGGCTTCTAGTTTACGGGTCTCCTGGACGATGAAGGCTTGCTTTTCAGTGGACTGCCGCCTCGCTTTCTGCTTTACGGGGCGTACGTTGGGGCACACGTGGAGGTGATGCTCGATTACGCCCCTAGGGATCCCTGCCAACTGATCAGGCTCCCAGGCGAATACCTTCTTGTTTGCACGCAGGAACTTGACCAGGGCCTCCTCCTGCTCGGGCTCGAGGTTGGCGCCTATGGTGAAAGTGGCGTCAGCGGACCCGTCCTCATCCACGGGTATTTGCTTGGTCTCTGCCTTGTCTTGGGTTAACAACCGTTTCTTCTTGGTCGGTGCAGCCCCCTTGGGCTTAGGGGTCCCTGCGTCGGCGGGCTGCGCTCGGGCATCTTCATGAGGTTGTAGGCCGGGTGAGTCGCGGCCATGAACTGGGCCAGCGCTGGGTAGCCGAGGATGGCGTTGTAGGGGAGGCCGATGGGGGCGATGTCAAAATCGACCTGCTCTGTGCGGAAGTTGTCGTAGGTGCCGAAAGTTACCGGGAGCCGGATCTGTCCCAAGGAGCTGTATGACCCGCCCCCGACGCCCGAGAAAGGCCGGCTGGGCTGCAGCCGCTCCCGGGGTATGCAGAGGAGGTTGAAGGCCTCAACCAAGAGCACGTTGAGGCCCACGCCGCCGTCGATGAGAGTCCTGGTGACGGCCACCTGGCAGATGGTGGGGGTGCACAGCATGGGGAGCGCACCCGAGCGGGCTGAGTTGGAGGGGTGGTCCTCCGAGCTGAAGGTTAGACTGGCCTTGGTCGGCGACCGGTCCTGGGGGACTCCCTGCTGCGTGGAGGCAGCGCCGACCCGACGGACGAACGGCTTGACGTGGTGACTTGAGGGCGGCACCCGCGAGCCGCCCAGGAGGGCCGCGACGACCGGGGGTGCCGGCGCAGCGTGGTGGGTGAGGAAGAGGCCGCGGAGCTCTTCCCAAGAGGCCACGGAGGCTGTCGGAAGGTGGAGCAGCCACGCGCGCGGAGCGCCGGTGTGGGCCATGGGAAGCCAGTTGGCCATGACCCTGTCGTCACCTCCTGCTTCGAGGACGGCCTCCTCGTACGCCAGCAGGAAGGCCGTCGGATCGGTCGCGCCGTTGTAGCGCGGCGGCGTCGTCGGCTTGAACTTGTCCGGCCACCGCACCCGTTGCAAGGCGGGGCGAGGCTCGAGCCTTTGGCCCCCACGTGACCGGCGCCGGCGGGCCGGAGTGGTGGCTGCTCTCATCGCGAGGCGGGCGGCGGTGGCGGATGGGAAACTCCGCGCACCCCTACAGGGCGCGCCAAATGTCGATTCGGGTTCGGCTGACCCTTGATGTTCGAACACTGGGGTGCGCGCGGAGATCTCGCCCTCTACCTACCTACACCCCGCCGCCTCGCTAGGATCTAAACTACGAAAGGAATAGCACAAGAGACACAAGTTTTATACTAGTTCGGGCCACCATTGTGGTGTAATACCCTACTCTAGTTTGTGGTTTGGTGGATTGCCTCTTGGGCTCGTGGTGATGAACAATACAAGGAAGAACAGCCTCATGAGTGCATTCTTGGCGAGCGATGAACTGCTAGGACGAGTTCAGTCTCTCTCTCTCTCTCTGCTGATTCCAGATGCGATCAGCCTCTCTCCCTACTATGGTGGCTAGCTCTACTTATATAGGCAGTGGCCCTGGGCCTCTTCCCAAATATTGAGCAGGAGGGCGCCAACAATTGGCCATTTGAAGGGAACATCTGGTACACTTATCGACTAAAGTTGGTCCTCGCTTTGTCAAAGGCTCGGTGGTGGCCTTGGCTTGGGCTCCACAATGACTTCCTTCCTGCCGTTGGGCTGGTCTTGGTCTTGTTGCACGAAATGGACACCTTTGCTTGATGCTCTCGCTGCGCTTGCTCCTTTGCACCAAAGAGGAAAGGAGGACACTTGCTGGCTGGCACCTGCTGGCGCCCTTAGTCGTCATGGCTTGCGTCATGGGCACCTCGTGAGGTACCCGCGTTGATCTCTCCGCCTCCTTGAGCCAGCCCGATGAGGCCGTGCACGAGAAGCTCCACAGTCGTCCGCCCATGAGGCTGGTCCCTCGCGAGGTCTTGAGCTTGTGTTGATGAAGATGGGCCATGATGGGCCACCCTTTGAGCCACGCCGCAGGCCGCAGGCAGGCAAGTCTGGGGACCCCCGTTCCCAGAACGCCGACAACATGATAAGTAAAAAAGAAGTCAGGCGGTAGTCCTCCCGAAATCCCAACAAAATAACTGAGAACCGATCGGGTGTCTAGAGCGACGCTTCGAAGGGTAAACAAATAAATTATCATGCCACAGTCGGGCGTCTAAGCAACACCACATAAAGGGCTTATATTGAAAGTAAATAACAAGAGTGCCACAGTCGGACGTCTGAGCGACATCACATAAAGGGCTTATATTGAAAGTAAATAGCAAGTGTGCCACAGTCGGACGTCTGAGCGACATCGCAGAAAGGGCTTATATTGAAAGTAAATAACAAGCTTACCACAGTCGGACGTCTGAGCGACATCGCAGAAAGGGCTTATATTGAAAGTAAATAAAAAGCGTACCACGATCGACGTCGGCGACATCACGAAAGGGCTTATATTAAAGTAAATAACAAGCGTGCCACGATCGGACGTCTGGCGACATCGCGAAAAGGGCTTATAGTGAAAGTAAATAACAAGCGTGCCACAATCGAACGCGTCGGCGACATCGCAGAAAGGGCTTATATTTCATTATTCATATCGATAAATTCACGAAGATATAACACTCACAAGAAATATTCAACACACAATAATAAGCGGGTTAGTCCATCCACAAGAATAATCATTTAGCGGACTTAACACTCATGTGGTTCACGGAGTTTTGTCCTTGAGGCCGACAACGACAAGATAAGTTGAACATAGTACTCGAGACATGGATAAGATGATTCAAGGATTTTGACTCTGCGAGTTTGTACTAATTATCAACAGCTAGCAGTTCCCGTAGTCACAAGGGACTAGTTCCGTTCTACGGTATTCGGTAGAAACACATCTAACCAAGACACACCCATCCCAGCTCACGATGCAGGAATCACCCTAGACAATGTTCAAGAAAAACTTTGAGGCAGGAGGTCACAACCTCGAATAGCATGGGATCAAATTTGTATCTGTGCGCTCTAAGGGTGCCCCCTCTCGGTCCCAACGGAAACACCCATGCTCCCGACGGATGGTGGCTTTAATCCAGGGCTATGGAACCCTCATCACGGCCTCTCTAATTGGTGTGTACCAGGAAAGCGGTTTGCAACTTACTAATCCATATCCCTTTGCAGAAAACATGTGGTAGTACAGGAAGGGAAAACGGATGGAAACGTGACTTGATTCATGATGACACTGGAGTCAGAATAGTCTGGCATAAGACTGACATGCTTCAACACTGCCATCTTACCCACTCTCATGCCATCACATGGCCATGCAAACTCATATCCAACAACATATGGATTTTCGAAACTCACTTGCCTCAACTTTGCATGTAATATAACACTTATCGAAATGCTCATAAACATGCCATGATACTACTTAGTGCAAACATGCAACGAACACTCATCATATCAAAAGTTCAAACATGCTTGCCTGGTTCGGAGTGGTCGGAGTCTAGCTTGGTGAAGTTCGCGGTTCCGTCACCTCCTCCGGTATCTACGGTATAAGAAAATACGTACTAACGTAAATACCATGAGTGCACAAAAAAAGTGTTCCAAATATTTTTCAAATAAATATGACAAAAAACTAGACAGAAAAGTAAAGATGACAGAAAAAGAATCAAGTTTAAAAGTTATAAATGTTTTAGTCCAAGGACTTATCTGTAATGAAACAGAAAGTTTCCAGGGGCCAACTTATAAAAACAGAAAACGCTTCGGCTAAAAAGCCGTCAACTGCAAAGGGAGACGTATTCTGCCCGAAGGCATTTTCAAAAAACGGTTCAAAAAAAAAGAAAAGACGGACGAGGGGTCCCACCCGTCAGGTTTGAATTTTCAAACAGGGGAGAAGCAGAGCGCGTCGGCGCCCGAAAGTTGCGGTGGTCGCCGGCGGCTATCCACGGCGAGTTAGGAGGATCGGAGGGTACCTACGTGATCAGCGTGCCCTTCCGCGTCTGTGGGTGGTGGTGGTGGTCGTCGGCGAGCACCACGTCGACGGCGGTCCTTACTCCGGCGGACGGCGGCTCGGGTGAAGTTGGATCTCGTCAGGGAGGTCTGCGGAGGTTAACTTGAAGCTTGGGTTAGAGCACTGGGTGCACGAGAAGACTACTACTGACGTGGTTTGGGAGGCGAGGATGGCCTCACCGGAGTGGATCGAGCTGGTGGCCGAGGCGGATCGGGGCGGCCGGAGTCGGGGGAGGAGACCTCCTCGAGGTCCTCCTAGTAGCTTGGCGGGGTTCTGGTGAGGTGTAGTGGTGGTGCGTGCTCAAGAACGAGCTCGGGACCTCATTTTATAGGTGATCCGAGGCGGTGGCCGTGAACGGGGATCTCCGGCGATGGTTACGGCGGCACAGTGTTTGGTCGGGTAGGTTAGGGGGTTGGGCATCAACGTGGAGGTACACTGGTTCCATTTAGAAGCTAACCTAGGTTGGATTAGCCGCGCTAGGCGGTTTTGGCAGAACGGAGCTTCACGGGCCCGTCGGCTGCAGAGGGCGCGCCCTGTGCTTGCCGGGCCACGGCGACGGTGCTGCGGTGTGCGCTGGCATGCAGAAGGCCACGCGGAGGCCTTGGGTTCGTTGGGCGGCGCCGAACGGCGTAGAGAGTTGGCGCTAGCTCCCGTTGGCGGCCACGGGTGGCTCTGCCACTGCAGAAGCTGCCGGCGTCGGTGAGGCTCGCCGCCACCGACACCTGCGCCCGTCCAAGAGAGCATGCAGTGCTCTGGTTAAGGAGGAGAGGCCGTGCGCAACGCGCCAGGGTGAGCACTGGTGATCGATGACAAGTCACTGACGAAACATGACACTGACTAAACTCTGAATTTACTGAATATGCAGAGAAACAATGTCGGCCAAGTGTTTGATGAAATGATTCAGGCCAGAGAAAAATTTATCTGGGGCTGATCTTTGGTGTGGTGGCCTCTCAAAGCACCTGGGGGCTGCCTGATTTTTGGTGGAATTTATGGAGAAAGGAAAATATGAATTTCACCAAAAATGTTGAATCTGGTCCAAACCTGCAGAGGTTGAAACTTGAAAAATTTGAAAAGAGGAAGAGTGGATCTTGATGGATCTAGGTTGGGGGTGCTAGGGACTATCCAGAGGAGTTGGTTTGAGATCAAAACTCAAAGGAAATTAGGTACTTCCTTTGTAAATCATCTAAGCTTAAAATGATGGACATAATTGTTTTTAGGGAAAAATAAATGAAATAAAATTCAAAAATGGGTTGAACTTGTTGGGACAGAATGTTTGGGTTGTCCCAAAGTGGAGGGAGGGGTTTTGGGAGAATTTACCACATGAGGCATGGTAAAACAATGGATGGTTTCAAAACAAAAGAATAGCCCCAAAACCCATAGGGTTTCTTTTTAATAAAAAATAAACTCCAATAATTTATTTGAGGTGGTAAAAATCAGAAGGAATGTTTTCAATAACCAAACACCAAGGTTGAAGAAGATACAAAAATAAAATCCTTGCCATGGGGAAATTTTTTTGAGAAGGAGGGGTTTTTGGAGAGATTTTAAATGGCCTCCTCCAAATCAGACAAGGTTTTGGTTGAAAACCAAATAAATTTTTTTGGAGTGTCAGAACACTCAAGTCTCTAGTCCAGGTTATCGGCTATTCAGGTTCCATCCGCAGGGAGTCCGACCGAGGTTTCCACATACGGCCCCGAACGATGTGTACAGGGTTCCGCGACACCAAACGAGCGCCCGGCATACCCGGCCACGTGCCTACCACATCACAGCCCACCCCTGGGTCAGCAGTGCCCACGGCCTCCAGCATACTACAAACACCAGAAACTACTTGCAACTCCTGGACAAAGGACAAGGGTATTTAAGAAGTCGAGAGGGGCACTTAAGCATTCCAATGCGTGGTAGTAACTGGTCATGGATCACAAACACAGAACTCAGTTCCTAAGGACGGCTTCAATGAGACAACCCACCATGTACTCCTACATGGCCTTTCACCGATATCTTTACCAAATCGTGTTCACACACTTAGCTCTCAACAGTAGGACATGTTCACACACCTCCGATTCATCCCCGATGAATCAGACCTGACTCAACTCTAAGCAGTAGCAGGCATGACAAACAAGCATGAATGAGTAGGCACATCAGGGCTCAAACAACTCCTACTCATGCTAGTGAGTTTCATCTATTTACTGTGGCAATGACACGTCATGAAGAGGATAAAGGGGTTCAACTACCGCAGCAAGTAACAGATGAATCGTTGTTGTCCTAGTGCAGTAAAAGAGAGTGGGAGCGAGAGAGTGGGATTGTATCGGAATGAACAAAGGGGTTTTGCTTGCCTGGCACTTCTGAAGATAGCATTGAGTCTTCATCAATGTCAACGATCACAATGTCGGAACATCGTCTACCGAGAGGGGACAAATACCGGCAACAGTGAAGGAAACACAATCAATGCAATGCACAATATGATGCATGCTCATGAGATGGTAATATGAGTGTGTTGGCCTAATGCAGCTACAAACAGATGGATTTGGGTCATATTGAACCAAAGGTTCAACCCCAAATTCAAATTATGAATTCAAATAGTGCCTTATCATGTTTTGCACTAAACAGCAAGGTTAAGTTGTTTAAACATGCATGGAACTAGTGCAAATGGATAGATTTGATTTTTCTGATCATTTTTCATATATAATTTATTTCATTCTGAGCTACGGTTGAATTTCTATGATTTTCAGAAGTTTATACAAATTTCTGGAACTTCCTGAATTAAATTTAATCGAGGAAATGACTTACTGCGTCAGCCTAACGTCAGTGTGACGTCAGCAGGTCAACTGTCCGGGTGCAGGTCAAACCTGACCAGTGGGGTCCACTGGTCAGTGACCCAGGGCTGGTTAGTGTCGCTGACAAGTGGGCCTGGTCAACGGCCACGTTAGTAGGGTCAATATGACGCGTGGGTCCATCGGGATTAAGTTAAGTCTAACTAGTTTGGTTAGTGGTTTAACTAAGCCGGTGGGGCCCAGCTGTCAGTGGCATAGGGGCTTAGTTAGTGGGGTGATTAACCCCTAATAGTTGCTACCACCGGCGGCTAATCGCCAGCGTAACCAGGACGTGGCGGCGCTGCCTGTCCGGCCAACTCCGGTGACGGGAGCTCGCGCGGCTGGGCGCATTGGAACCGGAGCAAGGAGGCACGTCTGTTGGTGGCCTCAAGCGATGCTAGGGTGGCCGGGAACATCGACGGCGTCGAGTTCCTCGACGGCGCAGCTGCGGCTTGCACGGGTGCGAGGGCCACGGTGCGAGGCGCGACCGAGGCGCTTCTGGTTCTGGAGAAACCTGGAGCACGACTCCATGCTTGGGTTGGTTGGGCGGGGCGGCTAGCTACGGCGAGCTTCGCGGCAGGGGCAGCGAGTGCTCGGCCATGGCGGGCTGCGGTTAGAGGGCGGGGACAGGGGGTGAGCACGGGTAAAAGTGTAGGAGCTCACAAGGATGTGGTAGAGAAGGTCAGCGGCCTCGGGGACGGACTGAAGCCGACGAATTGACGGAGATGATCTCTGGGCGCCAACGGTGAAGACGAGGATGTTGGCGACGAAGCAAAGCCCTCCGGCTCGTTTCCTTCGGCTTGGGGATGCGGTGCTCGATTGCAGAGCTGCTGGGCACGGTCACGGGACGAGGGGTGGCCGGTGGTCATGGCTACGGCGAGCGGCGCTCTCAGGTGCGTTCGGTGACGAGAGGGAGGGAGAGCAGAGGAGGAGGAGGGGGTCCAGAGAGAGAGGGGCGGTCAGGGGGGTGCGTGGCATCACGAGGGAGGTCCAGGGCGACGAGCGGGGAAGCGGCAAGCAGGAGGTGGCTGGAGCGCGTGTGCGTGCACGGCGGCCACACTCCCTCCTGCCTACTGGCAGGAGGTGGAAGACGACAGGGAGGAGCCCTGATGGGCTGGGCTGGCTTTGCCTAGCTGGCTGCTACAGTACCCGGCCAGGTGGGCTTTGCCAGGTAAGTTCCCTCCTTTTTATTATTTCCTGTTTTCTATTATTTTTGTAACTTCAGGGCTTTATTAAAAATGCTAGGGCATTTTCAAAAATCATGAAACTAATCATGGCTACTGTTTAGAATGTATCCAACAGTAAACATTTTAGTTTATGATTATTTGAGCATTTAAAATATTTTATAGCATTTAAATGCCCAAATGCAAATACTATATGATTTAATTCAGAAATCCAGAATGGCCTAGAAATATGTGCATGACTTTTGGCAGAGGTTTTCACCTTTGACGAAAATCATGAACTTTTCTAAATGGCATTTGGGATCATTGAAAATATTTTTTTATTGAACCTAGTTGAATTCATTTGGTGCTAGGGCTTGGATCAATCCCCATTTCAAGTTTCATGAAATTTAAACATGATGCATGAATGCAATGCCACTAGTTACAAGCAAACTCTAGGGCTGTGACACTTGCATATCTTGATCATGAGGCAGTTTGGACGACATTGCCTTAACAACCAACCCGGATACGCAGAGGCGTGCTTTTGGCCTTTAGTGGATTGTGGACATCTTGACCCACTGCAGCAAGAGCTGACATTGCGGTTATAGTTGCCTCGCCACCTTCAGAAGGTTGCGGTTCCACCATTTTTTCCATAGCTCACTGAAAAGTTGAGGTTTTACATTAGTAGTACCAGAGCAGAAGATATTAAGGAGGCAGCAAAACCAAACAAAATAGCTTTGGTGAACCCATGTAAAATATTAGTTGTATTTTATTGCAAAGTACATAATGAAACCAGGTTCCAAACATATGACCATGTACCATCGCTAATGTATTGTCTATTTCTTCACATTGTATTGAGGGCTAAGGATAAAGAGACGAAGTTTATAATATGGTAAGCATAGTATGACATCATTCATATCACAAAACAACTGAGAACAGACAAACAGGCAATTGTAACGTTGTGTGGGCAAGTCCACCACGGAACTAGATTACGGGTCAAGATCAAAGGAACATCACTCCTCTCTTTTAAACCTTGTAAGGTGCAATGATGCGCTAAGACAATTGTGTATAGACATTGGCTGCAAACCATGCAGTTCAAGGCACAAGTCAGAGTAAGTAGTAGTTAAAAGGCATGAGGATTAAGGACTTACAACAGCGGCTTTGACTGTGTAACATCCCAAAATTCTAAATTTTGGAATGTTATAATAAATAGATAGATTTGATTGATTGTTTGATTGATTGT
This sequence comes from Aegilops longissima, assembly GCA_021605205.1. Taxonomy (NCBI): domain Eukaryota; kingdom Viridiplantae; phylum Streptophyta; class Magnoliopsida; order Poales; family Poaceae; genus Aegilops; species Aegilops longissima. The sequence continues at coordinate 555,775,450 of CM038679.1, read as the reverse complement.
GTGAAATTGAGTGAAATTCGAAACTTTTTGAAAGTTAAATGAGAGGGAATAAAAGGACTTTCCCAAACTTTCATTTTCCATTCGTGATCTCCGTGAATTCAAATTCTTTTCACCACAAAACCCTGGAGAGAAGATGACATGACTTCTTCCATTTATTTAAAAGACAAGGGGTGTTGAAAATATTTGAATTTCATTTGGATAATATTTCCAACCCAGGAACTTTATGCAACTCAATGATTTTCACGAGGGATGATAAAATGACTTCTTCAAAACATATGAAATATGAGTTGGGAGTTTCAAAGAATTAAATTCAAAGTTCTTTTGAATTTATTTTCAATTGGAGTTATTGAGTTTTATTCAAATTATTTTTCCAAAAATAAAATATATGGAAAATAGGGTAACATGATTTCCTACAATAGAAAAATTGGAGATAAATAAATTTGACATCATTTTGGTATTTTTTAAAATAATTTTTATTGGATTTTAGTAGAGCAGCAGTACTCTTTGAATTATTTGAAATTTTCTTGATTTTATTTGACTTGAAAAAAATGTCCATGTTATAGGAAATGTTTTTCTGAAAATTTTGATATATTATATGCCTATAGTATGTTTTTATTTTGTATAGTTTATTTTATTTTTTGCTATTTGCAAAATGTTAAAAAAACTTCTCTCCATGCTTGGGCGGGCCAGGCCCACCAAGCCAGCCAAGGCCCAGCTCCACGCCGCCTCGCCCGTCGTCTCCGACCGGACTCCTCCGAGTCCGCGCCACCACCACCGCCGCCCCTTCCCACGCCACCCCCCCTTTAAAAGGCCAGCCCGACCCGCCGCCCTCTCTCTCTGCTTTCATGCCCATCCATCCTTGAGATCTGCCGCCGTCGCCGTTGCCAACCGCCGCCGTTCTTTATTCTGCGCCACCGCCTCGCCGCGCCTCCACCCAGCCGCCACCGCCGCCACCTCGCCGCCCTCGCCCCTGCCGTTGCCCGACCACCGAGCACCGCCAGGCGACCACGCCTAAGCCGCCATTGTCGCCAAGTTCAACCTCACCGCTGCCGGTTTTGTCGCAAAAGCCGCCGAATCACCGAACCGGTAAATAAATCGCCCGGTCTGGTTTATTCTTTTTTCAGTTTTCTTCGGTTTACCTTTTAGCCGGTTTATTTTATTAGGTTAGATTATTTAGCGAACGCTTTCTGTTTAGGAAGTTTTAGTAAACATTTTCGTTCTGTAGTACTGTTTAACGAACGTTCGTTATTTAGACTTTTTTATGTTAGTTTTAGTCACGGACTTCTTTGTAGATGCATTATTTACAGATCAGCCCCTGGTCTTCAAACCCTCATAACTTTTCACTCGTTTATCCAAATCCAACGAAACCAACGCCCACTTCTTCGTTACAATCTCCTCCATCCAGTAATCCAACTCAAACATATTTTTGAAAGTTTAAAATTTGAATTAGACCAGATTTGAATTTGAACTTCGTTTGATCGTAACTTGAGTTTTATAACTCCGTTTGAGTTGATTCTTTTTGCAAATCGAAGCTCTTGACCTAAACATTCTGATAAGGCCAAATTCATATAATTTTGGTACTGTTAGAAATTTTTTTTATGTTGCAAGAGTTATTTGCTAGGTTTTGATGTTTTCCGAATTGTCTTCTTCGTTCTTTCTGATCATTTGAGTGATTGCTTATGTGTGGTTACTATTGATTGCTTACGATAGATTGACCGGAGTGTGACTAGTAGACCTATCAAGAGTTTTGAGTGCGAATCATCTTCATCAATAGTACAGGCAAGTTCACACTTTGATCATATCCCTTTCATACCCAGTTTTTATGCATTAGCTTCACCCTCAAACATTGCATGAGTAGGTTTGATAACATGTGGGTATTGGGAAGTAGTTGATGAGGTAGGAACCTATTGTCCTGCATTCAAACCTTTGGGAGTTACTTCAACGTTATGCTTATATTGCTATGCTATGCTCGTAGACGTGGATTGGGTTTGAGTGTATTCCATGACAGATGTGAGATTGTTTACTTAATGGCTCAACTTAAGGTGGCAACTTTAATACACATCTGGGTGGATTGGTAGGGGCACCCTGGGGATATACCAGTGGACTTGCCCGGACATCTTGGGATATACCAGTGTTGTCCTAGGAGATCCCGGGGATACACCGTGTGATCATCCTATGGTTTGCCACCCAGGCTCAAAGGGAACTGAGATATTTTCATGCTAGAAACTTTCGTGTGCAGCCACAAGCTATTATGGGCTCTAGCATAGTTGAGTAAGTTACGTGAAGCTCTTGAAGAGGTAGATCAGTAGGTAGTGGGTTTGTAGGTTTGGTATGGTCTGCCCGGAGTAAAGAGTTAATGTTTCTGAAAGACTGTGTCTCGGTCATTTGTTTCTCAAACATCATGTAGTGCGAGAAATCCAACGGAGGCGATCGAGTCTTGTGGGGAAAAGTGCACAAACCTCTGCAGAGTGTACAATCTAATCATGGTTAGCCGTGTCCCTGGTTATGGACAATCTTGAGTATCTAGTACTTGGAGTATCTTAAGTATCCCATCATATTACTTAAATTAATTTGTTGGGTTAATGATTACTTTTACTTGGGGTTGAGAGGGGGTTTACCTTCTCAATATTTTATCAACCAACTTTGTAGTTAAATAAAATATATTCCTTTGTAGTGGGGAAAAAATAAGCTTTTCGCAAAAACTATAACCATAGAGCTTTCCACCAGCCAAATATGCATGTAGTGATAGTTATTATGCATCATTATCCTATGGTGTGAATTTGCCAGTACATTCAATGTACTGACCCTTTGTGGCTGCAACGTCTCATGTTGCAGGATATCTTATGATGAGTAAGTGATATGTTAGGGTTACGATTTCTACACTCAACTTTGCTGTTGGTGTTGATGGGAATCCACAACCTTGTTACTTCCGCTATCTGGATTGAGGTAATAGTATTTACGTTACTTTATACATGTGATTTACCTCTGTTATAAATCCTCGAGTATTGTGTGTGTCAGCATACCGATCCAGGGATGACACTTAAGCAGAGAGACTTGACCGTTTGAGGTCGGGTCGCTACAAGATGGTATCAGAGCACATGTTGACTGTAGGACGTGACCCTAGAAACTGGCAAGCCCATAGGAAAGGATTTTTTTCTCTACTATTTTTTCTCTCAAAAGGATCTCTTACCTCTCTTCTCTTCTGAGCTTATTCAAATATTCCCTTTTAGCTAGACTACCCCTTTTCCCCTGTTGACCACACGAAGATTCGACTGATGAGACCACTCCAAGGAGTACAAGATATCGGACAACTAAGACTACTTTGGAATAAAGAGGATTTTTACTGTGCATTACAATGACGGAAACTACAACCGTGAAGACTCCGAAGACTAGGAGAATTTGAAGGCTTGAAGAATTTCCGGATTTGTATGACCTAGGAAGGCACACCTTATGGAACTTGGTAGACTAAGGAAGCTGTCAATACCAGAGATCAAGGTGTATCAGAGAAAGACCGGAACATGGAGCATTAGAACTCAAAGTTTTATCAAGAAAGCCCCAAGACAGGAAATATCAACTATGGAATGATAGCTCATGACAGAGCCATAGTCATAAACATGGATATCGATGATGCTATCGCTCGCTCATGTTATTGTCATCGTGAGGTGTTAAGCACGCTTCTTTCGGAAGAATTGGATGACAAAAGGGCTAATGGAGCACCTGCCAGCAAGAGATCAAGTTTTAACCTTAGCTGGTGTATCACTAGGATCTGGAGTATTACATTAGGAAGTTTAAGATGGACCTTCGGGAAGCTGTATTTGATAAGGAAGCAGTTCGTGAACAACTCAGGACCCAGAAGCTGAAAGTAGCCAAGCTGGAGGAGCAAAACCTCGAGATACCGGAGATTCGTCAGGAGCTAAAGGACAGTAGGACCATGGTTCATGCCAAGGATGTTGAAACCAGAAGTTTGGAATGCAACTGCAGAATATTAAAAGACGTCACGAGAGACTTCGCGTCAACAGAGAACTGACAGAGGAACCTAAGAAGGACAAGCATGATCGGAAGAAGCTCATCGGAGACATGAGCAAGACTGGAAGAATTTGGCAACTTGGTAGATTTATTGACCTTAGAAGACCCAACCCCTGTTATATACCTATGTTAGATGCGACATTTGTGAGCTGTCATTTGTTTGATGTTTTTCCCGACATCCACGAATAAAATCTGTCTTTTCAAAACTTTTGTTTGTACTATGTGCATCCCTCTCGATCTCTCTTATCCCACCCCAAACCCATGGACCCAATAGAGGATGAATGGAGATGAGCTTATATTTTCTGGACCGATGAGTCAATTGAAGACAGACCGACGGATTCAGAACATGGAGGATCACATGGAGAATAACCCTATAGCCCGAAAGGATATGACCCAACATGCTCTTGAGTGCTTTGAAAGAGGTGTTGCTACCTGGTGGAGGATGTACCAAACCATCAATGGATGGCAAGGAGTAACCGTTTGGGAAGAATTTAAGTTGACTCTGCTAAAGTCTCGGCTTGTGTCCCAGAAGTTGAAGCCTTATGGAAATGATATGGAGAAAGTGCATGCAAGCTTTGTGGAGAAATAGGACACAACCATAAAGAACACCTGGATGAATACCCTCATAAGTGGAGGATTACCAAAGGAGTTAGCCGAGGATCTCAGGGAACTTCGGTTGGAGATTGTTCCCAAAGGTTTTGTTGCAGCAATGGAAGTTCAGTCTACATTGTTGGGAAAGATCCGTAAAGCTCAGAAGGATGACAAAGAGATTGCTGAGGTAAAAGAGAGGATGAGCAAAGGAAAGGCCAAAGCCTTTCGTAAGAATGAGCACGACACCTTATGGTTTGAGGATAGTGTACATGTACCCAATAATGCAGAGATCAGGAAGTTAATACTTCAGGAGGCTCATGACTCACCATACTCGATTAGCCCTGGAAACACCAAGATGTATTTGGATTTGAAGGAGCGTTTCTGGTGGACTGGTATGAAGAAGGATATTGTGGAGTATGTAGTCGTAGGTGGTGTATGCCAGAGAGAGTAAAAGCAGAGCATCAGAAGCCAGCAGGATTACTACAGCCTATGCCGATACCCGAATGGAAGTGGGATAAGCTTGGCATGGATTTCATTACCGGATTTCCCAGAACCCGAACTAGACATGATTCTATCTGGGTAGTAGTTGATTCCTTGACCAAAGTGGCTCACTTTATCCCAGTGAAAACCACCTATACAAGTGAGAAGTTGCCAAGATACATTTGACCAGGATCGTATGTCTGCATGCAGTTCCAAGGACCATCGTATCAGATAGAGGAACACAGTTTACCTCAAAGTTTTGGAATCAGCTGCACCAGACTTTGGGTACTAGGCTAGAGTTCAGTACAACCTTTCATCCGCAGACAGATGGATAAATCAAGAGAGTCAACCAGATTCTGGAGGACACGTTGAGAGCGTGTGCGTTAGATTATGGATCTAGTAGTGATGATAATCTACCTTACGCGGAGTTCTCATACAACAACAGTTACCCAGCCAGTTTGAAAATGGCCCCTTTTTAAGCTTTGTATGGGAGAAGGAGCCAGACACCGTTGATGTAGGATGAAGTTGGAGACCGTCAGTTGTTTGGACCAAATGTGATCAAGGAGTCAGAAGAGAATGTTAAGTTGATTCGAGATAGACTAAAGGTAGCTCAGTCCAGGCAGAAGAGTTATGCAGACTCAAAAACGCAAGGAGGTAGTCTATGAAATTGGAGACAGAGCATGTCTTCGTGTGTCCCCTCTGCGAGGAGTTAAACGATTTGGAGTTAAGGGAAAGTTAGCCCCGAGATTTGCAGGACCATACCGAGTTTTGGAGCGTATGGGAGAAGTGGCCAACAAGTTGGAGTCACCCGAAGGACTGCCAGGAGTTCATGATGTGTTTCACATTTCCCAGTTGAAGAAGTGCCATGCAGAGATGGCCAATATTCCCCTGTAAGGACGCTTGACCCTGGAAAGGATAATGATGTTCCACGAAGTGGAGTATGGACTTTGTAAGTATAATTTTTTATCTCGGTGTGTGGGATATCCCACGAGGATGGAGAGATGAATTACTATTTGGATATAAAGGAGGTATGATGTTGGAAATATGGATCAATGGAAATTCCATGATGAGTCTAAGTAATCACGTCTAAGTTTGATACAAATAGAAGGAAGAAAGACATTACAATTGGATGGATTAAGTATGCTAGGAAGCTGGAAGTTGAATGTTGGAATAACGATCAGTTGCACGCGATGATGAGTTCAAGGTTTACAATTCATGAGATGGGCCATAACCCACAGGCCCCAAGACCTGCCAAGAAGCAAGCACATTCTTGCTGAAGGAAAAACCCTGGAAGAAGTTACGATTTTATCAACCGACGATTTTATAGGAGTTTACTCAAAACCTAAGAGTTGTTAAGGAATGATAGATGTTTGTTTGGATTGCAAAATCAATGGATTTATCCGAACTTGGTTCGTCGACAAGAGAAAGTCTGCAATGCTTGTGAGGATGACGAAGTGTTAGAATGCGAGATTCGCTAAACCATATACAGGGTAATGATTTGAGTGCGGGATGGATTGATCACCATACCGACTTACTCTTATTATTCGCCTTGCTATACGGGATGGTAAATCTGAGTGACTTACCTATAGTAGAGAGACGACGATCAAAACCTTGTTTAAACCATAGAATGGTATAGGTATTTTCCCTTGTACAAGGCAGCTTTTGCCAACCGTAGGATATACGATGAGGATCAACCAGACCCATTTCCTGTAGGAGAAACCCTAAATTGTTGACCACCATGAGATATCGATAGTTGTTTAGTATTGGCGCCAGACCCGTCAGCTAAGAAGACCCAGTCATGGAAGAACCTTACCAAGACGAAAGGACATAAGAATTAAGGAAAATGGTTATGCCACCACAAGAAGAGCCTAGAGAAGGAAATTATCCTGAAGATCTGAAGAGATCAACACTATCAACAATAAGGATGGAGTATAAGAGTTCTGATGGAACCGTAACCATGGTTCTAAGGGTGGTAGCATCTCGTACCCCGGAGATGATCGATGGATTTTGAGAAGACCCCAAACCAAACCTATTTCTTTCTAGCCTCTCCGAATCTCGAGGACGAGATTCATTTTAAGGGTGGTAGGTTTGTAACATCCCAAAATTCTAAATTTTGGAATGTTATAATAAATAGATAGATTTGATTGATTGTTTGATTGATTGTGTGAAATTGAGTGAAATTCGAAACTTTTTGAAAGTTAAATGAGAGGGAATAAAAGGACTTTCCCGAACTTTCATTTTGCATTCGTGATCTCCGTGAATTCAAATTCTTTTCAGCACAAAACCCTGGAGAGAAGATGACATGACTTCTTCCATTTATTTAAATGACAAGGGGTGTTGAAAATATTTGAATTTCATTTGGAAAATATTTCCAACCCAGGAACTTTATGCAACTCAATGATTTTCACGAGCGAAGATAAAATGACTTCTTCAAAACATATGAAATATGAGTTGGGAGTTTCAAAGAATTAAATTCAAAGTTCTTTTGAATTTATTTTCAATTTGGAGTTACTGAGTTTTATTCAAATTATTTTTTCTCCAAAAATAAAATATATGGAAAAGAGGGTAACATGATTTCCCACAATAGAAAAATTGGAGATAAATAAATTTGACATCATTTTGGTATTTTTTAAAATGATTTTTATTGGATTTTAGTAGGGCAGCAGTACTCTTTGAATTATTTGAAATTTTCTTGATTTTATTTGACTTGAAAAAAAGTCCATGTTATAGGAAATGTTTTTCTGAAAATTTTGATATATTATATGCCCAGAGTATGTTTTAATTTCGTATAGTTTATTTTATTTTTTGCTGTCTCCAAAATGTTAAAAAAAACTTTCTCTCCGCCCACTGGGCCGGCCCAGCCGAAGCCAGGCCAAGGCCCAGCTCCGCGTCGCCTCGCCCGTCGTCCCTGACAGGGACTCCTCCGGCAGTCCGGCGCCGCCCCGCCACCTGCCGCCCCCTTCCCCACGCCACCGCCCTCCCCTGCCCCTTTAAAAGGCCAGCCCCAACCCCACCATCTCTCACTCTGCTGGCGCCGCCGCCCATCGCCAGATCCCCGCCGCCGCCGTTGCCAACCGCCGGCGCGTTGTTCTGCGCCACCGCCTCGCCAGCGCCTCCACCCCGCGCGCCACCACCGCCACCTCGCCGCCCTCGCCCCCTCGCCGTTGCCCCAGCCACCGGAGCACCGCTGGCGACCACGCCCAAGCCGCCCGCTATCGCCGGAGTTCAACCTCACCGCCGCCGGTTTTGTCGCCAAAGCTGCCGAATCACCGAACCGGTAAATAAACCGCCCGATCTAGTTTATTCTTTTTTCGGTTTTCTTTGGTTTACCTTTTAGCCGGTTTATTTTTTTTAGGTTAGATTATTTAGCGAACGCTTTCTATTTAGGAAGTTTTAGTGAACGTTTTCGTTCTGTAGTATTGTTTAACGAACGTTCGTTATTTAGACTTTTTTCTGTTAGTTTTAGTCAGGGACTTCTTTGTGGATGCATTATTTACAGATCAGCCCCTGGTCTTCAAACCCTCATAACTTTTCACTCGTTTATCCAAATCCAACGAAACCAACGCCCACTTCTTCGTTACAATCTCCTCTATCCAGTAATCCAACTCAAACATGTTTTTGAAAGTTTAAAATTTGAATTAGACCAGATTTGATTTTGAACTTCTTTTGATCGTAACTTGAGTTTTATAACTCTGTTTGAGTTAATTCTTTTTCCAAATCGAAACTCTTGATCTAAACTTTCTGATAAGGCCAAATTCATATAATTTTGGTACTGTTAAAAATTTGTTTTATGTTGCAAGAGTTATTTGCTTGGTTTTGATGTTTTCCGAATCGTCTTCTTCGTTCTTTCTGATCTTTTGAGTGATTGCTTATGTGTAGTTACTATTGATTGCTTATGATAGATTGACCGGAGTGTGACGAGAAGACATATCAAAAGTTTTGAGTGCGAATCATCTTCATCAACAGTACAGGCAAGTTCACACTTTGATCATATCCCTTTCATACCCAGTTTTTATGCATTAGCTTCACCCTCAAACATTGCATGAGTAGGTTTGATAACATGTGGGTATTGGGAAGTAGTTGATGAGGTAGGAACCTATTGTCCTGCACTCAAACCTTTGGGAGTTACTTGAACGTTATGCTTATATTGCTATGCTATGCTCGTAGACGTGGATTGGGTTTGAGTGTATTCCATGACAGATGTGAGATTGTTTACTTAATGGTTCAACTTAAGGTGGCAACTTTAATACACATCTGGGTGGATTGGTAGGGCACCACGGGATATACCGAAGGACTTGCTCGGACACACAGGGATATACTGTGTTGTCCTAGGAGATCCCGGATACACCGTGTGATCATCCTATGGTTCGCCAACCAGGCTCAAAGGAATCGAGATATTTTCATGCTAGAAACTTCCGTGTGCAGCCACAAGCTATTATGGGCTCTAGCATAGTTGAGTAAGTTACGTGAAGCTCTTGAAGAGGTAGATCAGCAGGTAGTGGGTTTGTAGGTTTGGTATGGTCTGCCGGAGTAAAGAGTTAATGTTTACGAAAGATCGTGTCTCGGTCATCTGCTTCTCAAACATCATGTAGTGCGAGAAATCCAACGGAGGCGATCGAGTCTTGTGGGGAAAAGTGCACAAACCTCTGCAGAGTGTACAATCTAATCATGGTTAGCCGTGTCCCCGGTTATGGACAATCTTGAGTATCTAGTACTTGGAGTATCTTAAGTATCTCATCATATTACTTAAATTAATTTGTTGGGTTAATGATTACTTTTAATTGGGGTTGAGAGGGGGTTTACCTTCTCAATATTTTATCAACCAACTTTGTAGTTAAATAAAATATATTCCTTTGTAGTAGGGAAAAATTGGCTTTTCGCAAAAACTATAACCATAGAGCTTTCCACCAGCCAAATATGCATGTAGTGATAGTTATTATTCATCATTATCCTATGGTGTGAATTTGCCAGTACATTCAATGTACTGACCCTTTGTGGCTACAACGTCTCATGTTGCAGGATATCTTATGACAAGTAAGTGATACATTAGGGTTACGATTTCTACACTCAACTTTGCCGTTGGTGTTGATCGGAATCCACAACCTTGTTACTTCCGCTATCTGGATTGAGGTAATAGTATTTATGTTACTTTATACATGTGATTTACCTCTGTTATAAATCCTCGAGTACTGTGTGTGTTAGCATACCGATCCAGGGATGACACTTAAGCACAGAGACTTGACCGTCTGAGGTCGGGTCGCTACAGACTGGTGTAGTCATGCCCTTCTTCTTGCTGGTGTGACAGTCCTTGAAGATTTCCACAGCATTTGGTTCAGGTACTTTTTGGTCCTTGCGGGCTTTCCTCTGCATTTCGAACAAGTCAATATAGATCTGATAATATGGTATAGCGAAAAGAGTGAAACAGCAGCTAATTACAAGAGCCTCACAGTGTGCAATATAGCTACGAGATCCTGTCGTCTGTTGGAATTTCACTTTTGTACAGTTGGCCTTGTTCTTTGAACAGTTCACCTACAAGAAGATAGATTTGTGTGACACATGCGTAAATAGTACTTCAACATGTGATCTGATCACATATATATAATGTACCTGATACTTCGGATCAGACCAGTGTTTAACAAGGCCCCTCCAGTCTTCATCCGATATATTTTCCACTCGAGATGTTTGGGAAAGTTCACGTTAGCCTTGCCTTCAAAGTGAGTTTTCCTCAAGTTATACCGATACTATCGCAGAGCAGACTTGAAAACATGGGTGCAAGCTTGTCTGGTTGCATCATCTTGGCTATCCAACTTGAACCTCATCTGTTGAAAATTATGGGAGTCTCATTATCAGCAACCTAGAAAGTATGGGACAGAGCAATACGATATTACTAGTTTCCATACATAACCATACTTACAGATAAATGGTCGAGGAAGGTGTTGAACTGGGTTTCGTCTTTGTCATTCCTGTACTGAATTCATGTTGGGAGGATACGTACATGACACCTAACGGCAACCGCTGCCTTTGATACTAACTTGGTTGACTCTATAGCATCACGTGGCCTTTTTAAACCTGCCTCAAAACGGATATCCATTCTTCCTCCTCTAGATTTAGTTAACCTATCGAGCATTATCCCTGATGTTTGTTTCCTCTTGCACCTAGGTGCTAGTCCAACAATGAACATAGGAAGTGTTAGTGTACATCAAACTATGAGATTACATATAAAGAAGCATGGGCAGTAACTTGACTCCAAAGAACTACCTTCTTGCTGTTGAAGCTCACAAGGTTCATCTGATATTGCCAACTCGTCTTGTGTCAAGAGTGCTTGGGAAGTAGTGTCAGGTGGCAAGGGAGCTTGGGAACATGCTGCTAGCTCAGTTGATGCACGAGTATGTCGTGCAGCTGGTAGTACTGTGGTACGTGTTGCAAGAACTAGGGATGTCTCTGCTTGTTTGGTGGAAGCTATTTGTTTTTGTTTGGCTTTTTTTGCAGCTCATGTAGCATGGGATGCCGTGTTTGTAGAATTTTCCGCTGGACTTTGACCTTCTATTGCACCATCAGTACCAGCAGAATCTGCAGGATTCATCCGCTTCTCATTCCCTGCCATTCTGTGTTTCTTCGTCTTTCTCTGTGCCATGTTAAGTCAAGCCGACAAGAAAAACGAATAACAATTTAGTTCTTTAGAACAAATTGATGCGTGATGCATTTAACTGAACTTTGATGTTAGACAACCACATGATAGGAGGATGTAATATGTATGAAAAACAGGACGGAAGAGATAACCAGAACTATGATGTGTAAACTAAGAAGAAGACATTTCACCAAATTAGAAGCAATGCAATGGAAGGTAGACACCATATGAAAGATGCTACAAATATCGCTCTACCAAGTTAACAATGTCTCATCGTAAATGGTGTTTAAACAAATGTGAAGCAGTACAAGAAATAAATCATATGCAAGATGCAAACACTATCACACTACCATGTTAGAGGTCTCTCGTCATTAGTGCCATTGCATATTCACAACATTGCATATTCACAGCTTACGATGTGTAAACTAAGGAGAAGGCATTTCAACAAATTAGAAGCAATGAAAGCTAGACACCATATGAAAGATGCAATGAATCACTCTACCAAGTTGAAACTGTCTCGTCATAAGTGCCATTTCAACAAATTAGTAGTACAAGCTAGAAAAGAATGTGAGATGTAACCTATATCACACTCTGAAGTCAAATGTGTCTTATGATAAGTGATTGTTGCAGGTTACACAACAGTAGTAATTTGATGTAAGAACATGGTGTGATAGACAGATATTGTATGTTCTATAAACAGGAACACGTGTCTTATTCAAGTATAATGTGTAAACTAAGCAGATGGAATTAATCAAAATTAGAAGCAATACAAGCTAGAAATCACACATAACATGCAACCACATATAACAATGCCAAGTTAGAGGGAGCACCAGTGATGCTGCACTAGGGGAGACGTGCTCATCATAAACATAGCTTTGTTGAGTGTCTATGCATGTGTTGTCTTGGAAATCATCTTGGGGGTGTGGAGGAGTAGAAACTGTAGAGGCCCTCCGTTCGGAAGGAGCACCTTTATCCGCTGCCTTGCTAACTTCCTTCCACTTTATTGATTTTGAATTGCCAAGAAAAACCGACAAGAAAAAGCAATAAAATTCTCTCTTCAGAACTCATTCATGCATGATACTGACAATCACTACTTTGATGTAAGGCAAACACATGATACCAGGATGGAATATGTACGAAAAACAGGACAACATGGCATGTTCACAACTGTTTGTGTAAACTAAGAAGAAACCATTCCAGCAAATAAGAAGCAATGCAAGATCGACACCACATGAAAGATGCAACCAATATGACTCTACCAAATTAAAAGCATCCCATCATAAATGGAATTTCAACAAATTAGAAGCAGCGCATGCTATAAATCATATGAAAGATGCAACTAATATCGCACTGCATATACTAAAGGTGTCTCGTCATATTGATTGATGCGGGATAAAAAAACAATAGTTTTATGTAAGGACATGCTTAATAGACAGATGTACTTTGTACTAAATACAGGAAGACATGTCACATTAACAGGTATAATGTACTCCCTCCGTCCCATAATGTAAGACGTTTTTTGGCACTAATTTAGTGCGAAAAAATGTCTTACATTATGGGACGGAGGGAGTATAAGCTAATCAGACTAGCACATGCAGTTTAACCAGATTGGAAGAATTACAATCTAGACACCATATGCAACATGCAACCACATATCACGCTGCCAAGTTAGAGCAAGCACCTGCGATGCTAGTGCAGGGGAAATGCTGTAATCAACTACAGAACTACGTTCACTATCTTCATCTAGCATTTCTGTTTCTTGAGAATCATGTCGGGAGGCTGACGCTACATTCTTTAAATGAGGAGTAGTCCCCTTGCCTACCTGCCTCGTCATAAGTCATTGATGAAGGAAACACAAGAAGATTAGTTTGATGTAAGAACATGGTTAATACACAGATGTACTAGTATGTACCAAAAACAGAAAGGCATGTCATATTCAAAGGTATAATGTGTAAGCTAAGCAGATGCAATTTAACCAAATTGGAAGCAATACAAGCTAGACATCCGGCTGGAGTGGTGAACATGATCATCTAGGACCTGAGAGCCTGGTGGGAGGCGGGCTGCTTCACCACCATCGCGGCTTTTTAGTTGGCTTCCAGGTGATTCCTGTCTTTGCTTGGCTTGTCACTGGCTTGGCCAGTGCCCTGACTAGTTATTTGTCTTATGGTGCTCACGGGATGGTGGTTCATGTAAAAAAAATCTTTGCTTATCTTAATAAAGACCGACTTCGGCCTTTCGAATACAAGCTAGACAACATATGAAACATGCAACCACATATGACACCGCTGTTAAAGCAAGCACACAGGATGGTGGTTCATTGCGGCGAGGTCATCAACTCGAGAGCAACGTTTACCGTCTCCATCTGCGACACTTGCACCTTTATAGCGCTGTAACGTGCCGTGCCTAGCCGCGTAGAAAGCTGGCACGACCTGTCTCTTTTCTTTTTTGCTTCTCTTTCGGCAGACTCTGAAATACCCTTGCATAAAAACACAATAGTGAGAGTATGGGTGAAGTGTGTGCAGAACTAGTGCACTGTAAAAGTAGCAGATAGCAGGTGGCTGAAAAATAAATGACAGGAGACATATGATAGCTCTACAACATTGCATGGCAAACAAAATTAGATTCTACTCCGTATGATTTTGTAATATATGAGCATAGGAAATGCAGGTACTCCACCAAAGACACCACCACATGTGGTCATATCTAAGATAACGATGATCGAAAATAAATAGGTCAGTCGATTTTTTTAATGAACCGTCCGATCTATAAGGAACGGGTAGATGGCCTTCGTCTACCTCCCGCCAGTCACTGTTGACGATCTTTCTCGAACCACCAGCGACCACCGGCCCAGGCCCCTGCCTCCGCCGCCCCGCCCTCCCATCGACCTCACACCACCGCTGTGCTTGGCAGCGCCCCCAGGCCATCCCTTTAATCCCGGCCGACCTCCAGATCGGGCTCCAGTAGCTCTAGGCCGCACACGCCCCTAAGATAAACACCAAGGCGCTGCTTCCCCGGCGTAATAGTCGTACTAGCGCATGTTACGCCAGGGAATGCTTCCGTTAATTGGGAAACAACTGGCCAGAAATTGAAATTCAGGGGGGCGACGGACCTCTAGCTAAGGTGAAATAGTATATGAGGAGAAACCTTGTGCATCGCGAGTTACTAGGAACATCTATTATCAAGAAGAAGCGGTCAACTAGTGTCTTCTATGGGATGAATAACGTGCAAGCAGAGACGTAAAATTTGCACGAATAAGGGAAGAGGAGTACCTTCTTCGTTTGCCGGTGTGGTCATCTACACATGTCGCGCCGATCTTCTTCTTTTTACCGGGGAAACCGATGTTATGGAGGGCGCAGGCTTGGACGAACCCATGGCCAAATTGTTGACTGTGTTGCCGTGGCCGTATGTTGGCGGAGGGGAAGCAGATCCGAGGCGGCGAAGGACGGTGTAGCAGGAACAGCTCCGGTGCGGTGGAGGGTGGCGAAGTTGGAGCGACAGCGGTGAGGCGCAGGATGGCGTGGTTGAACTGGCTCGGGTACGGACAGCTCGGCCTCGGGTTCAACTACTAGCCATGGAGGGCGTTGCGGTTGAGGTTGCGGTGGACGACAACGTCGGGGTATCGGCTCCGGCGTGATGGAGGAGGGTGGCGGTTGATGGGTGGGATGGGGTGGCGGACGGAGGACGCCGGGGTTTTGCGGCTGGTGGAGAGGTAGTTTTGGCGCCCATAGAGTACGAATGGGGAATCGAACGGGTGGGGGGGGGACCATGTTTCGGTCTGGGGCGCGCTTGTTTTTGGCTTTTTTTAACAGAAGATGGGACGTGCTTGTTTGAAATTTGGGGAAAGTACAAACTTTGCGCCCCTCTTAAATTTCGGACCTACTACGGGTTGGGGGTAGGATGGTAATCCCAGGTGTCCCAAATAGTGGGCGGGAGCGATTTCGGCCGCGCACATGTGTGCTTAGGCGGCCATTGTGTATGAATGTTTTTTGGAGGCGGTTGCGTGGCGTCTAGATGAAGCTACAAACCTACCCCGGTTTAGACCTTTGGACGTCGGGCCGGCGGGTTTCACAGGTCGGAGTTATTAGAAAAGTAATTTCCTTGTACTACCAACCATTGGTCTCATGCGGTTTTGGGCGAGTAGAGGCTCTTTTGGCGCTTCGTTCGAAATTTTGAAACACAAGCATTCACGTTTAGAGTACTCTTGAACTATGAGGATTGACCTAAATAGACAACGTTTTATTTGACCTTGTATGTTTGAAAACCTCATTAAATTATCCGCTTCCTTTTGAAAATTTGACACTTGAAAATCCTATAACTACGATTATTTTGGAATGGAGGAGCTAAATTTTAATCTATTTCGTACACGACTACATATGCTATTATGTACAAAATCAGAGCAAAGATTGGTGCCCCCATAATTTAGGTATGGTTTACAAATGCCATGATATCAAATTCAAATAATTGAATGGACTTCATGTTGAATTCGATTTTTTTAAACCACCTTAAGTGGAATTCAAATGTATGCTAGTTCATATGTAGCTATTTATAATGTCTGTTCTGTAACTTTCGTATGTATAATGTGCTTTACACACACAACATGAACTATACTCACGTTTATATTCGATTGCTAAAGCAATGCATTGTCTGGAGTTCAAAATACTAACTATGTGGATCAATTGTGTCGAATAATAACATACACATGCTCAAATTCGATAGAATCTAGATGTCTGATGGATCAATGACTGCTCCTTACGCGAATTGCAAATATCGTGATCCCATCCTAATATTTGGATACAATTTATATCTTTAATCAATGTGTAGAGTAGTCTTTTACGTGTAGTTTCACTCTCCATCGGTGGTCTCTCACACATGCTCAAACACTCTCTCCCGAGGTGTCTTTCTCGCACACATGCTCTAGATATAACCCTCCCTCCGTCTCGAAACCATTTACAACTGTTTTCACTAACCTTTATCACAAGCACTCTTCCTCTCGCAAACATACACACGCACAATCCTCATCGACCCTTTCTATATACATGGACCTTCCTACGTGTCTCATGTACGCACATTATCTCTACGCCTGTCTCTCACGCATTGTCTCACACCTTTCTTCCTAATCGACGAATATGTAATACACACACGTACCTCTCTAGGCCCCGCCAAATGCATCAACTACACATTCACACATGTTACATCACGTACCCCATTGATCTAAAGAGCCCTCTCTTCACCTTTATTTCGCATACAACATTCCTTTTGAATAAAGTGTGGCCAAAAAATTATTTTAGAGTTTCTACATATATACAACATGACAAAGTTATATGGAGGAGTACGAATGCTAATTTGCATTGCATGGTGCCCACAATGATATTTATTCCGCACTATGAATTTGTATATTTTTATATTATATACAAAGTTAGTCATAATAAATAGAAACGAAGAGCATCTCTCTCTCCATCGCATACACCCCCACTATACGCCCCATTCACGTATGAACACACAACTATCTCCAGGTCCTCTAAAAGTAAGCTGTAAGTGCATCTAGTGCCCCTTAGTGATTTTGGTGGATTGAAGACTTATAGGTTAAGGAACTAATGCGTTTGTGAGTATACACAGGTCTATAAGTCTATGAGGAGTTTGATATTTACAGAGAAAGTCGACCCCTAAAAATGAAGTTCTTCGACTAAAGACTTTCTGAAGACTTTGAAAGTGAAGAAATTGGTGTGACCTTGAAGACTTGGTATTCATTTGAGGAACATGAAGCGTGAAGACTTTTGTTTTCGTAGTTTCATTTTCTCTTTCTTGAGTCATAGGAAACACCGTACTGTTAAAGGGGGTCGAGGAAATACTAAGGAAAAATTTCCATGTGATGCTCAACTCAAAATCCTACACCTACCAATCCCTTGAGTGAAGCCTTTGAAATCTCATACAGTTCAGTCAATTTCTTCAAAGGATGTGAGACGTAGTTCTTCTAGTCGCCGAGGAATTTGTCTGACCGAGGAGTTAGGAATTCGCCAAAGGCGGATTGCCTACACAGTGAGGAACATGATAGCCCCGAGGAATTTGAGATTCAAATTTCCGACCGTCTTTGTCTTCTTGGCGCCACCTGTCCCAAAATATCTTATCCACCTAACGGTCATATCATTGAAGGGCATTTATCTCTTATCATGTCGGGCTGCTCCCTAGGCTATAAATAGCCGCCCCCTACAACCACTAGCTGGTTGGCTGCTCCGAGAGAAACTTGACACTTGTCATTTGGGAGCAACCCATCCTCTAAGGACTTTGAGCGAAAATCATCAAGTGAGGAAAAACCCCAAAACCAAACCCCTAAAAACCCAAAGTGATTGAGCATAACTGAAGAAATTGATCCTGTGTGGATCCGACGCTTGTTACCTTTGAAGACTGTGCTTCTTCCAGACGGTTAGGCGTCATGGTCTAGAGCATCCAAGAGGAATTGTGGATCGCCGAGTGACCAAGTCTGTGAAGGTTTGGAAGTCGCCTGAAGACTTACCACGAGTGATTGGACGAGGTCTGTGTGCCCTTAGTTCAAGGAGAATACGGTGAGGACTTGGTGTCCTGAGCTGCGTGCTCAACGACTGGGTGTCCGGGACTGTGTGTCCTCGAGTTTAAATACTCAGCCGCTCCAACCAGACGTACAACTGAGACAGCAGTTGGAACTGGTCTACCAAATCATTGTCTTCACCAACCTAACTGGTTCTATTTCCTCAACCCTTTCATTTCCTCATTACTGTGTTGAGTGTTTGTTCATATCTGTGTTTGAAGACTTTGAGTGAAGACTTTCTCAATTTCCTCAGTTCAATTTCTTCACTCTGTTTGTCTTCATCTTGTGTTATCCTGTGATTACACTTTCTGTACTCTGTGCTAGTCTTAATTTCATCATGATGACCATGCGTGTATTCTGTTATGCTTACTTCTGAGTACTTATTCCGCTGCTAATAGTTCTTCGTTAAGGAATTTCCTCACCGGCAAATTCCTTAGTGAAGAATTCATAACCTATTCACCCCCCTCTAGTCGACATAACGCACTTTCAATTGGTATCATAGCGAGGTACTCCCTTGTTCTGTGTGATTTTGGTTTAACCACCTGGAGTTTTAGTTATGTCGACCGCAGGTATGATCAAGGTCTCAGCTAGGTGTCCTACCTTTGATGGGACGGACTACCCCTACTGGAAGAACAAGATGCGAATGCATCTTGAAGCAATTGACAACGATCTCTGGTATGTTGTGGAAAATGGTGTTCCCTCAGTCACACCTTCTATGAATGCTGCTGATGTGAAGAGATTCAAGCAACTCGATTCTCAAGCAAAGAATATCATATGTGGCCATCTGAGCAAAGGTCAATATGGAAGAGTGAGTGCTTTGGAAACTGCCAAGCTCATCTGGGATAGGCTGTCTAAAGTGAATGAAGGAGTCTCAACTCAGCGTGACTCTCGAGTTGATGTTCTTCGGAATCTCTTCAACCGCTTCAAAAGACTCGACAATGAAAATGTCCAACAAACCTTTGATCGCCTCACTGACATCTCAAATGAGCTTCAAGCCCTCGGTGCCACTGACATCACTGACCATGAGGTGGTGAAGAAACTGTTGAGATCGCTTGATTCCTCATTTGATACTCTGGGTCTGATGATACAAGAGGGCTGACTACAAGTCTCTTGATCCTGCCAATATCCTCGAAAGGCTAAATACTCACGAGTTCCAGCTTGCTGAAAAGTGAGATCTCTATGGTTCTAGCTATGGAAAACACGTGCCACAAGGCCAAGGTTGTGTCTGAATCGAGTGTGAAGACTCGTAGTAGCCTTGGAGATCCTCAAGAATTAGGCCAGAGCTAGCACTGCTCGTGAAGAAATTCCAAGTTCTCAAGACGTGGTCGCTGGAAAATCCTCAAGAAACAGTGATTCCTCATCCAAAGGACTATAAGAGAAGACTTTGTCACAAATGCAAGAAACCTGGTCACTACATCCAAGATTGTCCTCGGTGGGAAAAGGAATTAAAGAAGAAAAAACACAAGGATTACAGTTACGATGACGCCAAGAAAAAGAAGAAATCATCGAAATCTTCATCATCAAAATCCTCAAAGCCTTCTACTCACAAGAAGAGCAGCTCCAAAAAGGCTCGGGCATTCATTGGCAAGGAAATGGACTCTGAAGCTGAATCTGAGGAAGAGGAGGCATCAGAAGAATCTGAGTCCGGTGTGGCGAGTCTAGCTCTCGCCATCGCTTTCGTCGACAAGTCCATCTTCAACTCAAGAAAATGACCTCACAAACAAAGCTGATGAAGATAGTGATGACTACGCTCCCACCTATTGCTTCATGGCAAAGGGTGCCAAGGTACTCAAATATACCTCCTCTGAATCTAGTGAAAATGAATCTGATGAAGATCTAAAGTCCAGTTACTCAAAACTTTCTAAGATTGCTGTAAAACAACAAAGGGCTTTAGAAAAGGTTCAAAACATGCTAGACAAAAGTGATGATATGTTAGGTGAAGAAATGGACCGCACTAAAGCCCTGACTGAAAATCTTCAGAGAGTTCATTCTAGGTTTGACAGCCTTCAAGGTCATCATAACACTCTCTTATCTGATCATGAGAAACTTTCTTATGAATTTATTCAAAGAAAGCAAGACCTTGAGAAGCTAAGAGTGAGTTATGAAGATCTTCAGAAGGAGCGCGATTCATTACTTGCTCAGCAAATCAGCACTTCTCAGGAAGAATTTGTTCCTCCATGCTTAAAGTGCATTGAACGTGAATCTGCTAGTTCTTCACCTGAATGTTCAAATGCTTCAACTGTTACAAATTCTTCACTTGCCTCTGCTATCACTAATTCCTCATCTGAGGACATTGCTAGTATCACTGACGATGCAGGGCTGAAGGAATTGTATATGACAGCATGTACAAAAGCCTCAAAGGGCATCGACTCTTTGTGATGTGCTTAAAAGCAGATCCTCAACAGAACCTAGGAAAGAGGGTATTGCCTTTGAGAGGAAACTCAATGCTGATGGAACATATTGGAAGCCCGAGCGGATCCCAAAACCTCATGGGTTGCTGCAAAGGGTCCTCCAGTTGATCCATCTAACTTATCTGGCTTTACATGCGAATCTCCTCATTCTTCTGATGAGTCATTTGAGTCCAACTATAAACTGTTCAAAAATCAGAATGGTGAAGTATTTGCTAGAAATGTTGGAACTAATCGCAGAACGGTTCCCCTATGAAGAAAATCTGGGTTCCCAAGAAGTGCCTTGAAAGTCTTCAGTGAATGTCCTCATGACACCACCGTGAAGAATAGGAACCCCAGATCAAATTCTTCATATGGACCAAATTCTTCATATGGATCCAAGTCCTCATACGGACCAAATTCCTCACGTGGATCAAATTCCTCAAAAGGATCAAAGTCCTCATATGATTATCATCGTGCTAACAACTCTGTTTCGCAGGTAGAGCTAAGGGCTATGAATATGTGCATTATTCTTCAAACCAATATGTTCATAAGTCCTCGAAGAATTTCTCTGCTTATTCATGTGCTTACCCTAACCCCCCTTATGTGAAACGAAATGGTTTGGCTTCTATGCCACCATTCTCGTATGGTGCTCGCAGAGTGATGAACTCTTTGCCACCCCTTCAGATGTGGGTGGTGAAGAAAAAGAACTAATCTCTTCTGCAGGGTCAGGTCTCCAAACGTGCCTTAACGTCTGAAGAATTTGCTGGGGACCTGACAAAATGCCTGAAAGGACGCAGGTTAATCATGATGAAATGAACTTTCATTTCACACGTCCTCATACTGCTATCTGTTAATACTGACTGATGAAATTCATCTGATGAACTTGATATCATATTCTTCACTGATGAAGTATATGAGATCGTAAGTTGTACTAATTCATCTACAGGATGATCAACCCAAAGCCACTGAGTGGGTTCTCGATAGTGGATGTACAAATCACATGACTGGTGACGAGAATCTATTGATGGATGCTCCTTTATCACCGTCACATCTGAAGCATATCATCTTTGCTGACAAAGGCAAAAGTCAGGTATTGGGTCTTGGTAAGGTTGCGATCTCTAAGGATAAACACATGGACAAAGTCATGCTTGTTGAGTCCTTAGGATACAACCTCATGTCGATCTCAATGCTTTGTGATCTTGATATGGTTGTTATCTTTGGCAAGTATCGTTGTGTTGTGATTATGGAAGTCGACAATTCCAAAGTCTTGAAGGCTTTAGGAGAGGAGACTTGTATATTGTTGATTTCTCTGAGACCACAACCAGCCGTGTGTCTACTTGCAAAAGCCTCGGAAGGCTGGCTATGGCATCGGCGACTTAGTCACGCAGGCATGAGGAATTTGCACACGCTTGCAAAGAAGAAGCATGTCATTGGCATTGAAAATGTCAAATTCCTCAAGGATCACTTGTGCGAGCTGTGAAGCTGGAAAAATGACCAAGGCCAAGCATCCAAATAAGACTATCATGACCACTACTCGTCCCTTGAATTGCTTCACATGGACCTCTTTGGTCCCAATCATTACTCAGCCGTCGTTAATGATGCATCTCTATATGGCTTTGTTATTGTTGATGATTACTCTCGTTACACATGGGTACACATTGTTACTTACAAAAATCAAGTGCAGGAAGTCTTCAAACGATTTTCCTCGAGGGCTTCAACTAACTTTGGTGTGAAGATCAAACACATCAGGAGTGACAATGGAACTGAGTTCAAGAATTCCGGTCTTGATGCCTATCTTGATGAACTTGGTATTACTCATGAGTTATCTGCTCCTTATACTCCTCAGCAAAATGGCGTCGTGGAGCGCAAGAACAGAACTCTTGTTGACATGGCTCGCACTATGCTTGATGAATACAAAACGCCTAGTCGGTTTTGGATTGATGCAATTGATACTGCGTGCCACATCATCAAAAGAGTATATCTTAAAAAATTCTTCAAGAAGACTGCCTATGAACTCCTCACTGACAAGAAACCCAATGTAAGTTATTTCAAAGTCTTCGGTGCTAAATGCTGGATTAGAGATCCTCATCACAATTCTAAATTTGCACCGAAAGCACATGAAGGTTTTATGCTTGGTTACGGAAAGGACTCGCACACCTCTGAGTCTTCAACATCGCTCTTCACAAGATTGTTGACATTTGAGATGTGCGGTTCGATGAAACTAATGGCTCGCAAAGAGAGCACCTACCTTCGTGTTAGATGAACCAGCACCGAGGATTCTATCAAGTTCAAGGCAACCGAGGATGTCATTCCTCTCAAGAATCTGCTGAAGAATTCATTCTGTCTGCTGAAGAACGCCGAGCTGACGCACCTTTGAAGATAATGTAGAAGACAATGGTGCTGAGGAAAATGATCAAATTCCTCAACGACAACTAGCTCATCCTCGCGTTGCAAAAGAAGTGCAAGTGGAGAAGATCATCGATGACATTGTAGCGCCAGGTCCTCTCACACGCTCAAAAGCTTCACATTTATCTAACTTTTGTGGGCATTATGCTTTTGTCTCTATCACAGAGCCCACTAAGGTAGATGAAGCATTTCTGGAGCCGGAATGGATTCAGGCATTACATCAGTTCGAGCTGAACAATGTCTGGGAACTGGTCAAACGTCCAGATCCTCGCAAGCATAATATCATTGGCACAAAGTGGATCTACCGCAAAAAGCAAGATGAAAATGGTCTTGTGGTAAGGAATAAGGCACGACTGGTAGCTCAAGGCTACACACAGGTTGAAGGAATTGATTTCGATGAAACTTTTGCACCTGTTGCTAGACTTGAGGCTATTCGCATATTACTTGCTTATGCTAATCATCATGATATTATCTTATATCAAATGGATGTGAAAAGTGCATTCCTTAATGGTAAGCTTGAGGAAGAAGTATATGTTTCTCAACCCCCAGGTTTTGAAGATCCAAAGAATCCTGACAAAGTCTTCAGACTTAATAAGGCCCTCTATGAACTCAAGCAAGTCCCACGGGCGTGGTATGATACATTGAAGGAATTCTTCGGGAAGAATGGCTTCACACCCGGTTCACTCGACCCTACTCTCTTTACTAAATCATATGATGGTGAACTGTTTGTGTTTCAAATATATGTTGATGATATTATCTTTGGTTGTACTGACCAACCTTATAGTGATGAATTTGCCTATATGATGAGTGAAGAATATCAAATGTCTATAATGGGAGAGTTGAAATTCTTCTTAGGTCTTAAAATTCGTCAACAACACAATGGCATATTCATATCTCAGGAGAAATACCTCAAAGATGTCCTGAAGAAATTCGGCATGCAAGATTGCAAAGGAGTCAAAATTCCTATGCCCACAAATGGCCATCTATGCACTGATGAAAATGGTATTGACTTTGATCACAAGGTATACCGCTCCATGATTGGTTCTTTATTGTACTTATGTGCATCTAGGCCAGATATAATGCTTAGTGTTTGCATGTGTGCCCGATTTCAAGCTGCACCGAAGGAATCACACCATAAGGCTGTGAAGCATATTCTTCGATATCTAGCTCACACACCAACACTAGGATTATGGTACCCCAAGGGCTCTGCTTTTGATCTCATTGGATATTCTGACTCTGACTATGCTGGTGATCATGTGGACCGCAAGTCAACTTCTGGCACTTGTCATTTCCTCGGACGATCTTTGGTCCGTTGGTCCTCGAAGAAACAGAACTGCGTATCACCGCTCATCTGCGGAAGCTGAATACATTGCTGCTGGCTCGTGTTGTGCTCAATTGTTGTGGATGAAGCAAACTCTCAAGGACTACGGCATCAACGTGAAGAATGTGCCTCTCTACTGTGACAATGAGAGTGCCATCAAGATTGCTCACAACCCAGTTCAGCACTCGAAGACAAAGCACATTCAAATTCTTCATCATTTTCTTTGTGATCATGTGTTGAAGGGCGATATCTCCATCGAGCATGTGAAGACTGAAGAACAGCTAGCTGATATCTTCACTAAGCCCTTGGATGAGAAGAGATTTAGCAAGTTGCGGTGTGAGCTAAATATCTTAGAATCTTCGAACGTTCTTTGAAAAGGACACACATCCTGACACTTATGCAAAATTGATGACTTAGATGTGCAACACATGAAGAAACGTTTTTCTTCAATCAATGAAGAATAACACTCTTAGTGTGAAGAAATTAATGAAGAATTTGATTCTCAGAACCCTACGACAATTGTACGCGGTGTCTGAAATCATCATTCTTATACGGTGGGACACGCCACCACCAAAGTTGAAAATCTTCAATTTGAGTTTTTCCTCAGTTTTGAAATTCTTCAGTTTTTTCAAATTCTTCAACTTTGCAAAATCTTCACTGTTTCCGCCGTTTTTCTTCATTGGCAATACATATATATGGGTTTATGTCCTCTACAAAGATTCACTTATAGTTATTTCTTCAAGCTGCTTTTTCGCTAAGTGAATGTGATCGGACCCTTCCCCTCTATGCTATACTCAACCCAATCTATTCACAAATTCTTCATGTGCGTTCTATTTGAAGCTCATTCAAAATCTTCATTGTGTCCTTGTCACCAAGAAATTGCGAACGGAACTTTAAAATTGATCTTATCCAAATTTTCGGTTTTGCCATTAAACCGCTCCGCATCCCATGATGCATTATTTTACTCACCCACGATCAGACACGATCTCCACTACACAAGACGTGGGTGACACATGTCGTGAGAAGGAGAATGGTCGAGGCACGTTAGTCCCTAAATCTTGAGCGAACAGTTTTCACCGCCTCTATAAATACCCTCTCTCCATCCTCACTTCTTTTACCCTTTCGACCTCTCTCTCCCGTTCGAGCTCCTCAAACCCTAGCGCCGCCGCTACTCCATCGTCACCGGTGAGGAAGAGCTTCACCGCCTCGACCTCGTCGCCGTCGTACTCACGCCGACAGCGGGAATCTTCACTCCGCCGCCGTAGCTATCTTCCTCCGCCGAGTTAGGGCAAGGAAGATCTAACTGATTTAACTTCCCATCCATTCTCCTCAGTTCGTCGTGTTCTTCATTTCGGGTAATTAAAAGTTACTTTTATTACTCTCTTTGATTCTCAAGCTTTCCTGAAAATCTTCAAAGGTGTTTATTCTTCAAATCTTCACACATATGAACACCACACACATCATATGATCTTGAACTGTTTTTCTAAGCAATCATTTTCTTCAAGATTCCCTAATTGTGTGGATCTTCGATCTGTACAACTCTGGAATCTAAGACAAGAACGCTTAGTGAAATCCTTCAAGGCACATCCGGTCAAATTCCTCAAAACTTGTTCTTTTCGAAAAACCTTCTCAGAACGCATATGACCTCTCCAAATTCCTCGCATATGTACTCTGTTCACAGGTACTCATGTCTGCTGCTGAATCACTAGGTTCTCATCAACTTAACTCATTTACAGCGTTCCTCGAAGAAAAACTGCATACTTCTTCAGAGAACTCAATTGTTCAATTTCCTCAACTGAAGAATATGGCAGACGGTAAGAAGCCACAGAACGGAGGAAAGAAACCTGAGGTTATGACTGCTTTTGAGATCCATGAGGAAATTTATGCTGACTATTGCACACCTGATGAAGCAAAATTTGGCAAAGAAAACAAAAATCAGCGCAAGGTGCGCATTCAGAAGATTGAACGGAGATGGGCAAGGGAATGGAGGGAATACAGATATGTGACTCCAAAGTACATGAAGAAATTCGCTCTCAATCCTCCATGCCCAAGAGCTCCATTGGCACCTGGCCAAGTAGCTGACCCCACCAGCATCAAGCGTGGTGAGGACTTTCCTGAAGAATGGGCTAAGCTCCAAGCTAAATTGGCAAGACAAGCCAAGGAGGCAAGGAAGAAATTCAATGAGGATTCTGCCATCGCTATCGCATCGAGGCCTCGGTCAAACCGAGGAAATCCATGCCAAAGAAGCCTGCTCATAAGCCAAGTGCTTCACCATCAGCGCCCTCACGGCCAAGTTCCTCAGCAGCGCCCTCAAGGCAAATTCCTCACACTGCTACAGCTCCACCAAAGTCCTCAACAGCTCCTTCAAAGTCCTCGCCTCTGTGCATCTGGCTACATGTCAAAGGACTGCTGGTTTCTCGATTGCCTCTGGAGTTTCAGCAAGTTCCTCAGCAGCATCAATTTGATCATCAGGCCCGATTCTGCTGAAGACCAAAGCAACAGCTGGATGAGGTCCTCGGCCAAGTCCAAAGAAGAAACAGGTTGCATTCCATGTGCCTTCTGATGATGAAGCTTCTGATGATGAACTTGCGGAAATCATCAGAGATCACCAAGAAAGGGCTGCTAGAGCCAAAGGCACATATGTGCCACTGCTGTTGGATCCGAGGAAAATCCTCGATTATATTGATCTCTCGCACAAGGATCCAAACACCCCTATACCTGATTTTCATCTGACCCCTGGAAAAAGTCATATGTTGACCCATTTCATCGCTGAAGAGAAATGGAAGTTTGAAAAGGCAAGAGAGATCAAGAAGGCTAAATACAGAAATGAGAAGTTCCTGAAGAAAAACGTTGTCAAAATGACACCTGAGGAACTTCTCAAGGTCCAGACTGAAATTCAAGACCTCAAAGCAAAACTTCGATTCTTATTATGCTGATTGGCAAGGAGCCAAGGTCGATTCGTCAATCTGACGAAGAAATTCACCAATGTTGCTGCCCCAACGCAACATGAAATTCCTCAGGCTGGAGCCTCGGCTCAGCCAACTGAAGAACATGCCACCACCGCTGATGAAGTTCAGGCTGCTGAAGAAAATGCCAGTTCCAGGGCTGATGATCCCATTCCAGCCACCGAAGAAATTACCGGGCATCCACTAGTGGTGCGCTGAGAAACCGAACAAGACAGAACAGATGCATCGATTGCGAGGAAATTCAACCAGATTCCTCGGCTCCTCCTGCGCCAACACCAACTCCAATTCTTCCATCGCCTCGATGTGAAGAAACCAAGGCTCGCAGAACGAGCTGCGATGAAGAAAAGGAAGGCATCACCATGCGTCAAATTCTTCGCTTCAAGAAAATGAAGCCAATGACGAGCTCCTTTAAAAATCCAATTGATGTTGTTCCAATTTCCTCAATTCCATCAAAGGACCTTGTTCCTTTTGATGAAGATTATGTGATCCCAAGAGGGTCTGATGAAGAAAATCATTCTGCTGCTTCGTCAGAGCAGATTGATGAAGAAATTGAAGTGGACGCAATCCCTTCAACCCCAGTCATTTCCTCACCTATGCCTCGGTTCACACCAAGAGGCTGGTGTTGAGGAAATGAAGATGAAGATGTGGATATAGGGTGCACCACACCTGTGATGAATGATGACTTTTGGGAAAGTCAAGATCCCAATACTCCTCTCTTCACCCCGCCCAACAGATTCCTCGGTCCCTGCACCAACAGTTCAAATGGACTCAAGAAACTCAACTCACTTGCTCAGGCATGAAGAAATTCCAGCCACTAGTGCTGATGAACATCTCAGCTGCTGATCCTCGATCGCACTGTTGAGGAACAAGAAATTCCTCACCAAGAACCTGAGCTCATGATTCCCGAGGTGGTGATGCAACTCACCGACACCCTCTCGCCTAAGCAAAAGAATCCGTTCTCAAGCAAACAAAAGTTCAAGGCTGAAGATTTCTTTGCCGAGCACGTATTCTTCACTAACTATAATCCATATGATTCGCTTGCATAAGGAAGAGGCGTTTACGGACTGCCACCAAGCCAACTTCTATTCCTCGGTGCTCTTCAACAAAGACAAAGTCTTCGATCATGCTCATATTCCTCATGTGGACATGGAGTCTCTGCCGCTTTGAGCCAGTCCTCGGTGTTCTTCACGACGCAGACTTCAATTTCTGCATCGATATCGTGACTAGAATGAAGAACTCATTCTTCAATTCTATGCAACGCTGCACATCACGGAGACGCCAAGACGTGAACTCATGGGTATTAGACTGGATGTCTGAAAATACTCACTACAAGGCACCAGCCACTGAATTGCTTCGTGCTCTACCACTCAGTCCTCCACTTGATGGTTCTCGTTGTATCTACAAAGAACCAGAACTTTCAAATTACTATATGCAAGTGCTGATGAAGCCTTTGAAGCCAAGGCAGGCCCCAAGAACCAAATTCCTCATCAAGGAATTATTGTATGTGCCTCAGACTGTCTATCGGATTCTGACGAAGACAATGAGTCCTATCAAAGGCCACGACTCGAATGATGAAGAAGTCGTTGGCATCATGAAGAATATACTTTTCAACATCATCCATGGCGCTCCGTCAACTTCCATGATTTCTTCATGAGGACTCGCAAACATTGCTATGTCACCATTTGAGCTGAAGCCTTATGCGCCTTGGATAATGAGATTCATCAGACAAGGTCTTCACTCAATTACAAGGCTGATACTCGAACCACTGCAGCTACTTGCGCCGATTGAAGTCCTCAAACGGACATTTACCTCACCGATGACAAGGGCAAGGCTACTGCTGTGATCGATGAAGGCATTCGTCCATTGGATGGACAGTTTACAAAGCAGCATCCTACTCCACCAATGATGACTCGCCACACATGACTCTGCCGCAAATACCTCGGTCAAGCAAAGTCCTCAAGCTATCAGACCTGTGGTGATGACGATCGTGAGTTACTCCTCGCCTTCATCGGAAGGTTGATCGCAATCATAAATGGGTCAAGCGTCGGTTTGGTTCAATTCTTCACAACATGACCTCAACACACAATGCGGTGAAGAAAAACCACTACTACCTCCATGAAACCTTCAAACGCACTGGCTGTTCTTTCACATGTCTACAAAGGCGAAAGAACCGACGACAATGGGACTCAAGGAAGAATTTGACTGGTCTGCACCTCCTCCAAGAAATACAAGAAGGTCAAAGTTCCTTCCTTGGTGGCCAGCTCCTATTCTTCATCGCGCGACACCGATGAAAATGAAGACTTGGGCGACACCGCTGCAGGTCCTACTACAACAACCGACCCCAACAATCTCAAGCGCCCTTCTTCAACTTGAAATTCTTCAGAGCGCTTAGTCCTCGCCGATCCTTTTGGTCATTCGATGACAAAGGGGAGAAATTTGAGTTAGTCTTCAAGCGGGTCTATTTTATTGCCCATATACAACAATTTATTTTTGTTAAGTTACAACTCTCGTTCTTCTCAAACTTTTATTGAATCGAGTTGTAATCTTAAACCCGATGGTGCTTTGATACTTTTGATGCACTATGCTCTGATTCTCTTGAGCTTCTTGAGCTCTGATACTCTTGATGCATTATTTTGCATGCTTGTTCCTCATTAATGTTATCTCACGCATGCTGAATTACATCAAGCACCATATTTCATCATGCATTTCAAATTCTTCATATTATATGTCAAATGCGGGTATGAATTACAAGATATAGGGGGAGATCTCCATGATTCAACTCTTCCAATGTGCATTGCCTCAAAAGAAAATTCCTCACTATGCACATCTTCAGGGGGAGTTCTTCTATATCTTGCAATCAAATTCCTCAGTATCAGTATTTACACTTCATATGTTTATCCCCGTTGAAAACTTAACCTATATTGTCATCAATCACCAAAAAGGGGGAGATTGTAAGTGCATCTAGTGCCCCTTAGTGATTTTGGTGGATTGAAGACTTATAGGTTAAGGAACTAATGCGTTTGTGAGTATACACAGGTCTATAAGTCTATGAGGAGTTTGATATTTACAGAGAAAGTCAACCCCTAAAAATGAAGTTCTTCGACTGAAGACTTTCTGAAGACTTTGAAAGTGAAGAAATTGGTGTGAACTTGAAGACTTGGTATTCATTTGAGGAACATGAAGCGTGAAGACTTTTGTTTTCGTAGTTTCATATTCTCTTTCTTGAGTCATAGGAAACACCGTACTGTTAAAGGGTGTCGAGGAAATACTAACGAAAAATTTCCATGTGATGCTCAAATCAAAATCCTACACCTACCAATCCCTTCGAGTGAAGCCTTTGGAAATCTCATACAGTTCAGTCAATTTCTTCAGTGACAGAGACCTAGTTCTTCTGGTCGCTGAGGAATTTGTCCTGACTGACGAGTTAGGAATTCGCCAGTGCAGATTGCCTACACAGTGAGGAACATGATAGCCCTGAGGAATTTGAGATTCAAATTTCCGACCGTTCTGTCAGGCCGCTTGCGCCACCTGTCCCAAAATATCTTATCCACCTAACGGTCATATCATTGAAGGGCATTTATGTCTTATCATGTCGGGCTGCTCCCTAGGCTATAAATAGCCGCCCCCTACAACCACTAGCTGGTTGGCTGCTCCGAGAGAAACTTGACACTTGTCATTTGAGAGCAACCCATCCTCTGAGGACTTTGAGCGAAAATCATCAAGTGAGGAAAACCCCAAAACCAAACCCTACAAAACCCAAAGTGATTGAGCATCATCAAGAAATTGATCCTTCCTGGATCCGACGCTTGTTACCTTTGAAGACTGTGCTTCTTCCAGACGGTTAGGCGTCATGGTCTAGAGCATCCAATAGGAATTGTGGATCGCCGAGTGACCAAGTCTGTGAAGGTTTGAAGTCGCTCAAGACATACCACGAGTGATTGGACGAGGTATGTGTGACCTTAGTTCAAGGAGAATACGGTGAGGACTTGGTGTCTGAGCTGCCTGCTCAGCGATCGGGTGTCCGGACTGTGTGTCCTCGAGTTTAAATACTCACCCGCTCCAACCAGACGATAAGCGAGACAGCAGTTGGAACTGGTCTACCAAATCATTGTCTTCACCAACCTAACTGGTTCTATTTCCTCAACCCTTTCATTTCCTCATTCTCGTGTTGAGTGTTTGTTCATATCTGTGTTTGAAGACTTTGATCAAGAATTTCTCAATTTCCTCAGTTCAATTTCTTCAGTCTGTTTGTCTTCATCTTGTGTTATCCTGTGATTACGCTTTCTGTACTCTGTGCTAGTCTTCATTTCATCATGATGACCATGCGTGTATTCTGTTATGCTTACTTCTGAGTACTTATTCCGCTGCTAATAGTTCTTCGTTAAGGAATTTCCTCACAAGCAAATTCCTAAGTGAAGAATTCATAAAAATCGCCTATTCACCCCCCCTCTAGTCGACATAACGCACTTTCATAAGCCCCCAGAAAATTCACGCGTGTTTCATCTTTCTCTCACGATATATCCAATGACGATCATTGTATTTGAAGTGAAAGCATGATACATACATTGACTTCATAATCCACTCATTACGGTCACCGCTTACGCTTAGTGGTTATTATACTGATCCACGGGCTCACCGTACAACTCAGATTTGCTCATGACATGACTAGTTGACGATTAAACGCTCCACGTGGCACCTCTAGTGTTGCATCACATTATCTCGCTACCATCGTGCCCACCTGTCGACTTGTATCTACTCTACATCTACACTCTTATAAAATACATAAAAGACGCTCTTATAAAAAACAGAGTTGGTGATGATGGTGTGCCTGCCATCCTGCAATATAGGCCGTCCGATTTATATCTGACGGATAGGAAAGAAACTATGACAATTTTGCAAAAAGGTACCCACACACCTCTCCACATTTGCAAATAAGGCCTTCCCTCGTTCATCCTTTTCTCTCACAAGATAAACAAGTCATACAAATGCATCTTGATGTTACGTGCAACGCACAGGCATCTTCCTATTAAGAATGAAAACAAACGACAAAAATATATTTTGATGGTGGTTCGAAGTCATGACCGCGGGCACAGCGGACAAGGTGGCCTTGTATTGGTATGCTGAGCCGTCTGTTTTAACACACAGGAGCTGGTGTGGTGATTATACACACACGCACGCATGCACACAAACTGCATCCATGCAACACTCACACAAACACATGCACCCACGCACGCACGCAACACTCACACGTACCCACGCAGCCACGCACGCACACAACACTCACACGCACACACGCACGCATGCATGCACACACCAGTACACCACACGACCAACACACACTCTCACGCTCAAGTCCTCAACCTACACGTGCATGCGCACACATCAGACCCTGACAGACACATACACAACCAGGTGATTCCCATGCATGGGTTGGAGCCTTGCCGTGCCTGCGTAAATTTGTGTTTATCTGACCTTTTCCCTATGCGAACTGACAGATGGGACCCACAAGGAACATGGTCAATTTAACTAGTCAACATGGCGCCACGCAGACTATTTGGCCGGTCAACAGAGTCCAATCCGATGCTGAACTGTGAGCAAGTGACCGGATAATCACCGCAAAATGTATATAGTGACCGTAATCAGCTTATTCTGAATTTCAGTGACCGTATTACGCTTTTCTCTCTGTAGGCCCTCCAAAACTACATCTCTCCACGTTCTCGCATGTTACATCTAACAACTATGCAATACAGCACCACTACTACACTCTAACACAATAAATCATATGTGTTTTTAGTTTTACTAGATATCAGATTGTTACATATAATTATTCAGTTTGCATACATTAAAATTGCCTTTGAAATGTATGGCCAATATCATCTACCACGCGGGAAAAATCCCGCCCTTTCCTGTTTAATCGGATTTGTATCGATGGATCGTGCGAAACAGCAAAACTTTAGTACTATACAGTACAAGTGACAGTTCACTGGGCCGTCGTCTCGTCTACTCCTCCGTCATAAGAGTGGAGCGCTCGCTTTCATAAATCTTCTAGTCCCTTTCACCGACATGTGGGACATCAAGCTACCTGGTCCTTGTGCCATACCGGAATACAGTGTAGAGCAGCCGGGGTGAAGCACCCCAGTCATGGCGCCGGCGTAGTAATGAGCAATGAGGCGTCAAATCACAAAGCTGCACCTTTCCCGTAGTTAAGTTGGAGGGACGAAGTAATAATGCTAAAAAAATAAGTTGGAGGGACGAAGCAACCATCATTTCACTCGTTGCTGAATCCGCTTCTCCCTCATCTTCTTCAACTTAACCACGTGTTGCTTCTGCCGTTGTTCTGCCTCATGTGGGACGCGGATCGTCTTGGTAAAGCACTGACACGTGGGACCGCATGTTAGCAAACCGCCATCCGCTTGGCAAAATCACCTCCTTTTTACTAATCTTGATTCTATAATTTTTTAGATTAATATAATTGAGATTCGTATAGATAGCACACAGGAGCAAAACCAAGTGGTACGGTTAAGGGCATCCACAATGTGTAGCCAAATGTGAAAATAGCATTTGGCATCGTGGGAACCATTGTGGACGGTGTTCCCAAAGCCAAAAAGATGGAACCGAAGCTCCCTGATTGATTGATTGAAGGAATAGAAAAATGCAATGTCTCTCCTCTTTATCCCATGCTTGGACGCATGTAATACAGTATAGAGCACAGAGTCTACTCCCCTGTCCGTTCTATCACAAATCACAAAGCAGTGAGGCGTCAAATCACAAAGCACGGACGAAGCAACCATCATCTCACTCTTCGCTGACTCCGCTTCTCCATCGTCTTCTTCGAGAAACCATCTCACCGCACTAGTACTCCTAGTAGTAGTACTAGTAAAGGACTTCCTAGATGCAAATAAGGCGGTTGTCTCGGCTTGCAGGCGGCACTTGCGAACGACTTACTATGGTCTCCATCAATGGTGTTCTCCGTCGAACGCACTTCGCCAAACCACAAAAAAAATCGTCGACGTCACCGCAATGGGGAAGGAACTCAAATATTGTTACTACCTCCATTTTTTTGTACACAAGGCCAGTATTATCAAAATTACAATTTGCAAAGGGCCACTAACACTAATCGAGGCAAAATTGATGGGGTTAGCAACCAAGGACATTAATATCCCCTGCATGCATGCGGAAGTGAGAAGGTTGGTTTGCATGGCGCTGCATTAATCAAGCGATGAGGAGTGAGATGGTTAGCTCTTTGGTCTTTCGAAAAAATATGCATTAA
This sequence comes from Aegilops longissima, assembly GCA_021605205.1. Classification (NCBI taxonomy): domain Eukaryota; kingdom Viridiplantae; phylum Streptophyta; class Magnoliopsida; order Poales; family Poaceae; genus Aegilops; species Aegilops longissima. Next base: position 555,740,810 of record CM038679.1, on the reverse strand, counting down.
TTGACACGTGAAATGAGGATTTGTATCGATTAAATCCCGCGAAGGAAAACCCCGCCTTTATTTTTTAACACTAGTACTCCTAGTACGTACGTACTTATCCTGTTTGGGTCTAGGCCTTGCATTGCCAAACTTCGCCACACATTTTTGCCAAGCTTGCCTGAAGTTTTCAAAATGAGGAGGTACACTTGCGCACGGCTGTCGCGGTCGCGCCGCACCCTCACACGGTCGCTCCTGCACGCCGCGATCGCACTGCACCCTCACACAGTCGCTCCTGCATGCCGCAAACCCAACCAAGGGAACGCACCCTCACTGACACGTGCAGTCGCATGTGAACAAACCAAACTCAGTCATCCTATCGCTGACACATAATTTTCGTTCATAGAGTATGTTTATCCAACCATATGTTGGGGAGTATCCGTAAGGCCCGTGCGGTGGTCTGTTGGGGAAGAAGAAGAGGTGACGAAGAAGGAAAGAAGGGTTAGGAGACGTAGCATATTCATCCAACCGCCTGAAATGGTAGACTGACCCAAGTCAGGCGACTTGCATAACAAATATAGAACATTATGTTTCTACATAGCAAAAGATCCATAAAAACAACAACATAAAGAAAAACTATCACTGCTCGCGGAAAGAGACGGCCTCGTCGTCTTTGGCTGCCGGCGCGAACCAGTCGTCACTGCCAACGTGTGTCTCCGCACCGTGGTTGTCCTCGGCCTCTAGCTGCTAGTTCAAGCGGAGCGTGCGGGTGCACTGCACGGACGAGAGCACAACCCGGTTCAAGTCGAGGACGTCCGGTTCCTCCTGCAGGAGGGCGTCGATGAGAGCGGCATCCGCGTGCTCTGCGTCGAGTCGAGCCTCTGCCGCCCGATTCATGTCCAGGACGTCCGGTTCCGCCTGCAGGAGGGCCTCGATGGCAGCGGCATCCGCGCGCTCCGCCTCAAGTTGAGCCTGTGCCGCCCGGTTCACATCCACGATATCCGGTTCCGCCTGCAGGAGAGCCTCGATGGCAGCGGCATGCGCGCGCCCGCCGAGTTGAGCCTCTTCCTCCCGGTCCTCCTTTAGTATCGCCATGTTGAACCGCTGGTCCGCTTTGCACCACGGGGACTCGGACGCCGCACGAAGTCTCGCCCATCGCCTCATACCCATCGGGGCCTTCGCGTCGCGACCTCCGCATGAACATTGATCGGCTTCCTCCTCCTCGTAGTTTGGCTCCAGAGAACTCGGGATTGGCCCGCCGCAAGCGAGCTTGGGAACGGAGGTGCGTGGCGCCACCGCCGCCGCATTTTCTGCGCGGCGCCCGGCGTCGAGATCTTGTAGTAAGTGATCTTGCGGCACACCATGGCTTTCCGCGAACTAGGGGATGCTTGATGCGGCTAGGGATCGAAAGGTGGGGAATGGGCTGAGATTTCGTGGTTTTAGGGCAGTGGCTGGCGAGGCCGAGCAGCGAAGGTTCGGTGTGAATAGTGGTTCCGTGACGACCGGTCAATCGGTTTTGACTGGACATCGCTCTTGTCGCGTTCGCGTTGTAGCCCGCACGCTGGACCCTCCACGCCGCTCACTGAATGGAACACGCTTGCCTTGCGCTTTCGCCGCTTGGGACCGCAGTTGAGAGCAAACCGACGCCCCTCCCCCCCCCGCGCGTCATTTATTATACCACCACTCCCTCCGTTTTTTGCGGAGTAAATAAAAACAGAGGGAGTATACTACAGATGAGGATCCCCTGACGTGGCCGAACCCATCGAGTAACTGACATACGGGGCCTAGCAAGCATGCAGTCTGTCAGTAAGTGACCGAAAGGGAGGGTAAGGTAGGGATACCTACGTCAGAGGATGCACTTCCACTATACTACTTTGACTAAATGTTAGAGTAATAATATATGACATGCAACTTACACAAATGTTAGAGTAATTATATATGACATGCAACTTACACAAAGCATACATGGTCTAATGCGTTTTTCGAGGCTAACTTTGACCAAATGTTAGAGTAATAATATATGACATGCAACTTACACAAAGCATACGGTCAATTTTGTATGTGAAAGGAGTTTCCAATGATATAATTTTCACATTATACATCTCATGTACTATTAATCTTGTCAATAATCAAATTAGAAACCATCTCGAGTACAAATCTAGGAGTACGTATGAATCTAACAATAATGATTGGGCGTTGTTGAATGTTCATACCTTTTTGATCATAGTAGAGATACTTTGACTACACATAAAACTTATATGTAAAGTAGAAACGATAGCAGGGAGTATATTGTACGTTCAAAAATGAAACGAACATTGAATACCCTTTATATATGATTTGCGGATGCTATGATCACCGGTTCAAAATTTTGAATCCGCCTTAGGTATCACGTGCCCCCACGCGTTCCCTCTCGATTTCATCTCGGGGTCCGGAGATCTATTGAAAGAGGACTAGGGTGGGTACATGCGCATGATACTCGGCAGAATGTTCAAATGAGGCATGCGGGAGGATGGACTCGACTGGAGGGCGACATGATTGATGGAGAAGAGGGTTGGAGAGGAATGAGAAATAAGCAAACGCCACATGATTACACTTGAACGGCTCAAATAAACAATAAGTTGTCTCACTTGGCCTACATAGTGAAAGGCCTAATGCGCAACGCGGAGCACTGACGCTCAAATATGGCCAGGAAAACAGGGAAACCGACATGTGGGGCACACCCGTCGGGATGACGTAGCGCAGACTAGTCCAATGGAGGGGCTGGCCCACGACCTCCTCGCCACCGACAACTGTTCATAAGGGTCGTTGGGGCCAACAACGGGGCGTAGCTCCAGCACCGCCTCTGGACACGGCGACCGCGGTGAGCGACACACTCATATCATCGCTATACACGGTCGGTTTCAGTGTGCCGAGGGTGGCGTTAGTGCTATGGCACGACCAACGGTATGTTTGTTTGTGCCCAAGGTTGCCCCATCAAAGCATTGGGTAGCCAAAATTTTGGTTGAGGTATTGGTTGCCCATGATTTGGCTGACATTGGCAAGAAAAATGAACTAGAGTTGACTAGAGTTCATTGGCATGCCAAAGAAATGGCAACCATCCAAACAAACACCAATCTTTGGGTCATGACCAAAATTTTGGTTGAGGTATTGGTCGCCCATGATTTGGCCGACATTGGCAAGAAAAATGAACTAGAGTTGGCTAGAGTTTATTGGCATGCCAAAGAAATGGCAACCATCCAAACAAAGACCAATCTTTGGGTCATGACCAAAATTTTGGTTGAGGTATTGGTTGCCCATGATTTGGCCGACATTGGCAAGAAAAATGAACTAGAGTTGGCTAGAGTTCATTGGCATGCCAAAAAATGGCAACCATCCAAACAAAGACCAATCTTTGGGCATGGCCAAAATGTTGGTAAGGTGCACTTTGACCACAATCCAAACACACCCCAACACCGGGCTCGTCGAGGATGCACGGGGCACCGCGACGCGTCCGCAGAGTGGTGTAGCGCAGCCAACTGCATCCTATGGACCTGAGACCATGCCGGGTCGTCTTGCTTTTACAATGACATGCGGGGATCGCATTTGAGCAAAGGGCATCTCCAACGTTGCCACGACCGCAGCTGACTACCCTGGCACACCAAAGCCCTCGTCCCTCGCGCCGTCGCACGATGCGTTCCCAGCCGGCGCCAGCTGCCCGCATTCATGCCGTCCGTTTGTATGTCGTCGTTAAGAGGCTCAGTGCCCGAGGAACAAACTCCGGCGACTTAATGACACACCCGGACGCTTGGCCTCATCAGAATGCGCTACTTAAAGCGGCAACGCCCAGCTAACCTCCACACCATAGCGCATCGTCCTCCTACCTAGCACCACATCTGCCATGACCGCAAGTGCGAACGCTCTGCGGGAGAGCTTGTCTTCGGGGATGAAGCTCGAGGTCACCACCCTTGCTCAAGTCGCCTCTCGCGACGCACTAGCGGTGTAGCCGGATGCGGATGCGACCGCACAAGCGGTGGCCATGCTGGCGGCCGACGACGGGAGCACCGTCAGCCACACGTCCTACTTGCCGCCGTCCAACGTCCGGCACCGCCGAGGTCGGGGGCTCCTCCGAGGATGAGTAGGGCATGGGAGGCGGCAGGGCATGGTGCGCCAACTGGCCGGTCCGTATCCCGTGTTCTACTCTTCCTCACCGGAGACCGCACCTTCACTTCACGGGTCTTGAACCCAGCCCCCGTACATAGAGATCACAGATGGAGGACGTCGCTCGCCGCCGTAGAATAGGTTTAGGGTCGGGTTTCTTTTATTTTTCCGTCCTATAAAAGTTGGAAATGTAATGAAAATCTGCCGTGTTTGCATTAATCTCGGCCGGTGAATATGAACTTGCACAATACTATACATATTGTGGGAGTACTAGCAAGATGCCCATGCGTTGCACGGAAGATCAAGATCTTGTGGGTGAAAAGGATGAACGAGGGAAAGCCTTATCTGCAAATGTGGAGAGGAGTGTGGGTAAATTGTCATAGTTTCCTTCCTATCCGTTAGATATAGATCGGACGGCCTATATTGCAGGATGACAGGTACACCATCATCACCAACTCTGCTTTTTATTGAACCGAAACAAATCTAAAAAACCCAACTAAGCCAACCTCCTAGCATATCGCACGGGAAAAGACCCGGCCGCACCGTTTTAGTCGGGATTACCGGATTACTAGTAGTAGTATCGATGGATCGCGCGAAGCAACAAATTTTTTTTTAGGGGGCGAAGCACCTACTAGTTTAAAAGGAAAAAAGGCGGTACACTCACATCACTCCTGTCGTGGTCGCATTGCACCCCACGAATGTTCGGTCCTGCACACGGCTCACGCAAACGGAACGCGCTTCGGCTTGCCTCTTCACTGACATGTGGGACTGCACTTGGAGAAACCGACCATGCGCCAAACTCCCCCCGCCCACCGCACGAAAATCCTACCCCCCACACACACACACAAAAATTCCCCCCAAATCCAATTCAACCGCCCTTCGGCCAAATATTCCCAAAACCCCTCCCCGTCCCCCTCCACTCCATTCGCTCCGCCAAAGCCGCCCTCCCAAGGCCGACACGTTAGCGGCCGCGGTTCGTCGAGGGACGACGGCGATCCTCTCGCCCCACAAGACGCTCTCATAGACTGCCGTCCTCTAGCCGCGCCGCCACCTCAGCTACGTTCTTGTGGAGGCGACGGCGGTCAGCGCCGCCATCGCCGGGCGACGTTCTTGTGGAGACGCACAGCGGTCAGCTTCTCCCACGGTACGCGATTCTAGACCGAGGCCCTGCTCATGTTGGTGTAGCGCCAATGTTAGCTGATAGACGCTATTAATCTCACTGCTTGTCAAGTAGTTTCTCGTCAATATGCTCGCTTAAGAAGCTTCCTGCCTGCTTCTGCACTCAATCTGCTTAGCTGAGATGGCATGCCAAGGCCGATTAGTTGCTAAAATATCTTGCCATATATTTATTGTGACGTAGATTGCCATGGTCTAGTAGCCAATCTGTTAGGTGAAATAGCTCTACACCGTTTTATAGTCGATCTTTGTTGCTGCGATGGCCTTCGATAGTTCGATGGCTGTGTGCTCGGCCTTATTGACTGCTGAAACAGCCTGCCATAATTTAGCACTCGAATCTGTTTGCTGGATTAGCTTTACATATATTTCGTTAATTAGATCTGCTCGTCCAAATATCTTGTCATAGCTTTAGACATCGACCTAGGTATTTTTTTCTTGACTTCATAAAAAAGCTTATATGTTTTTCCTGTAATATCTAGTAGAAGAACTAATTTGTATGTCTAACAGATGGACATGACTTGGATAACTTCTGCTCGAAGATTCTCCGCTGCATATGTCTAGGGGGTTGAAAACTTCATGAACTTTATCAGAGCTGAGTACGGTGGTCCGAAATTAGATGTGCTCTGCCCATGTAGCAGTTGTATGAATTCAGTTACAAGACCCACCAACTGTGCAAAATTATCTACACTTGTATGGGATGTCGGTCACATATACTAGGTGGGTTCATCATGGTGAAGCTGTGAACGTCAATGTTATTGACTACGTGGAAGCAGCAGATCACCATCTTGATCTGCCTGATGCTCAGGTGGAAGAGGAGGAGGAGGTGGTGGTGGCGGAGCCAGTGAGTTTGACCAACATTGAAACAATGCTACGAAATGCTCGTGCATTCCGTGAACTTTCACCTACAGAATAAAAACGGTGGGCCCGCATGTTGGAACAATGCAACATTGCTGTCACCCCAGGAAATAAGCTGTCAGTATTCTCAGCTATGGTCACCTTTCTTCAGGTGAAGACATCTGAGCGGATGACCAACAAATCATTCGATGCGATGTTGGCTGGTTTCCGCAAATCTTTCCCAGATGCGTCTGAGCTGCCACACACCTACAGTAAAATCAAGAATTTCCTTCGTGCTGTTGGAATTGGATATGATATGATCCATGTTTGTAAGAATAATTTTGTTCTGTTCCGGAAGGATTATGCCAACTTAAGTGAATGCCTGAAATGCAAATCATCAAGATGGAAAGATGGCGATGATGTGAAGAGGATTCCTCATAATGTTCTGAGATATTTTCCAGTTACACCAAGATTGCAGAGGTTGTTTTATGATGCTGAAACAAGAGAGGATGTACTATGGCATTCTATGAACCAGGAGTACAGAGATCAGAATGTAATGAGCCATATATCTCATGGTAGTGAGTGGAAAAGCTTCAATGATAAACACAAAGAGTTTGCTGCTAACCCCAGAAACATTAGACTTGGCTTAGCTTCAGATGGATTTAACCCATTTGGCCACCAGAGCGCTACATATAGCATGTGGCCAGTACTTGTTATCCCTTACAACATGCCTCCAAATGTCTACACCAAAGAATCAAACTACATGATGGCCTTGCTCATCCCAGGTCCAAAAAGTCCTGGAAAGGATTTTTATTTGTTCATGGAGCCTCTTGTGGAGGAACTTCAACAGCGATGGAAGGGTGTTCTCACTCGAGACCTATATAGCAGCCCACCAGCTGATTTCTTTTTGAGTGCTGTTGTAATTTGGTGCATCCATGATTATCCAGCTTTGTGCACTATGTCAGGGTGAACGACACATGGTTACAATGCATGTGTTCGCTGTGACAGGAATCCGCTGTCATACGCAATACTTAGCAAGATCTGTTACATTGGACACCACCATTCCCTTCCCAAGGACAAGCCGCATCCTAGAAAATACCGAAGACATGTGTTCAATACAAAGCATGAAAACCGTGATGCGCCAAAGAGGCTCACCGCCGATGAGTTGCAAGTGGAATTAGAGAAGGGTAGGCATATTACACGAGGAAACCATCCTGGTAATGGTAGCGGGAAAAGTAAGCGTGGCACGGTAGAAGAGAGATTATTGGTTACCCGCAGGTCCACTTTGTGGGACTTGGAGTATTGGAAAGATTTGGATTTGTGGCATAATCTTGATGTGATGCACATCGAGAAAAATATATGTGAGAGCATTATCGGCACACTTCTTAACATTGAAGGCAAGACGAAAGATACCTTAAAATATAGGATTGATTTCACACACCTGGGTATCAGAAAAGGATTTGCAGGTGCAAGATGAAGGTAAACCACGGGATATGGCACCAGCTGTGTACGTCTTGGACAAGGTAAAAAGAAAAGAATTTTCGAGGTCCGGTCACGTGTGAGATTCCCACATGGATTTGCTTTCAACCATGAAAGGAGAGTCAGTGCAGATGGAAACAAGGTACAAGGGTTGAAAACTCATGACTGCCACGTCCTACTTCAAAGGGTTTTACCTGTTAGCCTTAGAGGATTGGGCCGCCCTGACTTATATAGAGCAGTTGCAGAGTTGGGACAATTCTTCAGGGAACTCTGCTGTAGAAATATCAGGATAGATGCTTTGGAGGGTCTTAGAGACAAGATACCAACTATCCTATGCGACCATGAGAAGATATATCCTCCAGACTTCTTTGATGTGATGGTGCATTTGGCTGTTCATCTACCTGATGAGGCACTACTTAGAGGTCCAGTACAGTATGGCTGGATGTACCCTATTGAAAGACGGATAGTCACTTTCAACGGCTATGTTAGGAATAGAGCTAGACCCGAGGGTTCCATTGCAGAGGCCTACATTGCTACAGAAGCGTTGACATTCTGCTCAAAATACATTGAAACAGCTGATCAGCTTAGCAAAGAGGTGGGTGAAGACAATCCCGGCTCAATGTTTTGATTATTCTGCTCGAGTTCTGTGGAAGAGTCGACAAGAGGACAAACCTAAAGATTTGGACAAAATGGTTTGGTATGTGTTGAATAACTGTCCTGAGATACTACCTTATATCAAGTAAGTGCAGTAATGCAGCTTGTACATCGTAATCTACTAAACTTGTAGCACATTCTTATATATTTAGATGTTTGACGCGATCACTATGTTGTGCAGCATCTACAAAGAGGAGTTACTACCGCAAAATCCAAGAAACATTGACAAACTGGTTATGGAAGGATTTGCGAAATTGTTCAAGAACCATGTAAGCTTTTGAAGTGCACTATCAGTTTTTTTATATATATTGAGTACATAAGATGATCAGCTTGTCTATTTTCTAACCATAGGTTACGAAGATGCGGGAGGATGGGTAGGCAGTTGATGATGCCCTTTACTCACTAGCAATGGGTCCTGATACTCGGGTAAGACATTATGAATCTTGCGTTGTTGGAGATGTGCGCCACAACACCCTTGCACGAGACGAAGGCAGAAGACACAAAACAGTGCCATCATGAGCACGGATACGATGACAAAGAGACAACTGAAATGTATGCTAACATAATGTACATTGTTCAGCTTGTAGTATATCTCCATTTCGAGGATCATCGGTGTGTGGTTCATTGTCTGTCGTTGGTATAACCTTTTCCAGATCGCAAAACCCGAGCTGATGATTATTTCAAATCCATCAATGTCAAGGCGGCGTACTGCACAACGAGCCTTTTATTTTGGCAAATCAAGCAACACAGATATTTTTCTTGGAAGACACATTTGCACATAGCGATGACGGAGAGTATTGCAAAGGTTTGAGCAGAGGAATTCGCTTAATGAAGTTGCACAACAAGATGATGCTTACATGCTCTGATGTACAAGATAACACAAATGTTCTTAATATCTTTGAGAACCATCACGCCAATGACGCCGCGAAAAAGATTGCTGTCGTCTTGTGGACATACAAGAGTTGATCAAGAATAAGCCAATGTTCGAGGACGTTGAGGACGAAGCTCATTGATCAATAAACAGCCATAATTTAGCACTCAAATCTGTTTGCTGAATTAGCTTTACATATATTTTCGTTATTTAGATCTGCTCGCCCAAATATCTTGCCATAGCTTTAGACATCGACTTAGGTATTTTTTTTTTGACTTCATAAAAAAGCATATATGTTTTTCCTGTAATATCTAGTAGAAGAACTAATTTGTATGTTCAATGATGGACATGACTTGATAACTTCTGCTCAAGATTCTCCGCTGCATATGTCGAGGGGTTGAAAACTTCATGAACTTTATCGAGCTGAGTACGGTGGTCCTAAATCAGATGCTCTCACCATGTAGCAGTTGTATGAATTCGTTATAAGACCCAAATAATCGGCAAAATCATCTACACTTGTATGGGATGTCGGTCACATATACTAGGTGGGTTCATCATGGTGAAGTGTGAACGCCAATGTTATTGACTACGTGGAAGCAGCAGATCACCATCTTTGATCTCGCCTCGATGCTCTGTGGAAGAGGAGGAGGAGGTGGTGGTGGCGGAGCCAAGAGTTTGACCAACATTGAAACAATGCTACTAAATGCTCGTGCATTCCGTGAACTTTCACCCAGTAAGAAAAACGGTGGGCCCGCATGTTGGAACAATGCAACATTGCTGTCACCCTGTGAAATAAGCTGTCAAGATTCTCAGCTATGGTCACCTTTCTTCGTGTGAAGACATCTCGAGCGGATGACCAACAAATCATTCGATGCGATGTTGGTGCTTTCCGCAAATCTTTCCCAGACAAGCGTCGAGCTGCCACACACCTACAAAGAAAATGAAGAATTTCCTTCGTGCGTTGAGAATTGGATATGATATGATCCATGTTTGTAAGAATAATTGTGTTCTGCTCCTAAGGATTATGCCAACTTAAGTGAATGCCCAAATGCAAATCATCAAGATGGAAAGATGGCGATGATGAAGAGGATTCTCATAATGTTCTCGAGACATTTTCCAATTACACCAAGATTGGCAGAGGTTGTTTCATGATGTCGAAACAAGAGAGGATGTACTATGGCATTCTAGGAACCAGGAGTACAGAGATCGTAATGTAATGAGCCATCCATCTCATGGTAGTGAGTGGAAAAGCTTCAATGATAAACACAAGAGTTTGCTGCTAACCCGAGAAACATTAGACTTGGCTTAGCTTGATGGATTTAACCCATTTGGCCACTGTGAGCGCCACATATAGCATGTGGCCAGTGATTGTTATCCCTTACAACATGCCTCCAAATGTCTACACCAAAGAATCAAACTACATGATGGCCTTGCTCATCCCAGTCCAAAAAGTCCCGGAAAGGATTTTGATTTGTTCATGGAGCCTCTTGTGGAGGAACTTCAACAAATATGGAAGGGTGTTCTCACCGAGACCTATATAGCAGCCCACCAGCTGATTTCTTTTTGAGTGTTGTAATTTGGTGCATCCATGATTATCCAGCTTTGGGCACTATGTCGTGGTGAACGACACATAGTTACAATGCATGTGTTCGCTGTGACAGAATCACACATTACACGCAATACTTAGCAAGATCTCTTACATTGACACCACCATTCCTTCCCAAGGACAAGCCGATCCTAGAAAAATACCAAGACATGTGTTCAATGCAAAGCATGAAAACCGTGATGCGCCAAAGAGGCTCACCAATGATGAGTTGCAAGTGGAATTAGAGAAGGGTAGGCATATTACACCAGGAAACCATCCCGGTAATGGTAGCGGGAAAAGGAAGTGGCACGGTAGAAGAGAGATTATTGTTTACCCGCAGGTCCACTTTGTGGGACTTGGAGTATTGGAAAGATTTGGATTTGTGGTATAATCTTGATGTGATGCACATCGAGAAAAATATATGTGAGAGCATTATCGCACACTTCTTAACATTGAAGGCAAGACTAAAGATACCTTAAAATCTAGGATTGATTTGACACACTGGTATCGTAAAAGGATTTGGTGTGCAAGATGAAGGTAAACCACGGGATATGGCACCAGTGTGTACGCCTTGGACAAGGTAAAAAGAAAAGAATTTTCGAGGTCCGTCACGTGTGAGATTCCCCATGGATTTGCTTTCAACCATGAAAGGAGAGTCGCTGCAGATGGAAACAAGGTACAAGGGTTGAAAACTCATGACTGCCACGTCCCTACTTCAAAGGGTTTTACTCGTCATATTTAGAGGATTGGGGCCGACTCGATTTATATAGAGCAAATGCAGAGTTGGGACAATTCTTCGTGGAACTCTCAGAGAAATATCAGATAGATGCTTTGAGGGTCTTAGAGACAAGATACCAACTATCCCTATGCCACCTTGAGAAGATATATCCTCCAGCCTTTCTTTGATGTGATGGTGCATTTGGCTGTTCATCTACCCGATGAGGCACTACTTAGAGGTCCAAGACAAGATGGCTGGATGTACCCTATTGAAAGATTTGCTAGGCACTTTCAAGGGCTATGTTAGGAATAGAGCTAGACCCGAGGGTTCCATTGCGAGGCCTACATTGCTGCTGTAGCTGACATTCTCGCTCAAAATACATTGAAACAAATGATCAGCTTAGCAAAGAGGTGGGTGAAGACAATCCCGGCTCAATGTTTTTGATTATTCTGCTCGAGAAGTTGTGGAAGAGTCGACAAGAGGACAAACCTAAAGATTTGGACAAAATGGTTTGGTATGTGTTGAATAACTGTCCTGAGATACTACCTTATATCAAGTAAGTGCAGTACTGCAGCTTATACATCGTAATCTACTAAACTTGTAGCACATTCTTATATATTTAGATGTTTGACGCGATCACTATGTTGTGCAGCATCTACAAAGAGGAGTTACTACCAAAAATCCAAGAAACATTGACAAACTGGTTATGGAAGGATTTATGTAAATGGTTCAAGAACCATGTAAGCTTTTGAAGTGCACTATCAGCTTTTTATATATATTGAGTACATAAGATGATCAGCTTGTCTATTTTCTAACCATAGGTTAAGAAGATGCGGAGGATGGGCAGGCAGTTGATGATGCCCTTTACTCACTAGCAATGGGTCCCGATACTGGTAAGACATTATGAATCTTATGCTTGTTGGAGATGTGCGCTACAACACCCTTGCACGAGACGAAGGCAGAAGACACAAAATGTGCCATCATGAGCACGGATACGATGATAAAGAGACAACTGAAATGTATGCTAACATAATGTATATTGTTCAGTTGTAGTATATCTCCAGCTTCGAGGATCATCGTGTGTGGTTCTCACAGTCGCTGCTGGTATAACCTTTTCTGTGATCGCAAAACCCAGAGCTGATGATTATTTCAAATCCATCAATGTCAAGGCGGCGTACTGCATCAACGAGCCTTTTATTTTGGCAAATCAAGCAACACAGATATTTTTCTTGGAAGACACATTTGCACATAGCGGATGACGGAGAGTATTGCAAAGGTTTGAGCAGAGGAATTGCTTAATGAAGTTGCACAACAAGATGATGCTTACATCGCTTCCTGATGTACAAGATAACACAAATGTTCCTAATATCTTTGAGAACCATCACGCCAATGACGCCGCTAAAAGATTGCCTCGTCGTGCCGTGGACATACAAGAGTTGATCAAGAAGAAGCCAACGTTCGAGGACGTTGAGGACGAAGAAGAAGATGACACCATGGGGAATTATGATTCAGATCGATACACATGGCGAAGATGTTGACGCTTGCCGTCATGGATGATGATTACATTGCTTTTGTCGATTTGCCTCGCCGAAGACGCTTTTTATCTACTATGTGAAATTGTGTTTGCTATGACAATCTAAACTCGATGAACATGTTGTTTAGTATTTTGTCTGTGGAGAACATCACTTGTTATGTATGCTGATTTGTGTTTGGTGATTGTATGACAACTAAAACATGATGACATTGTTGTTTAGTTGTACTCATATTTGGCTGTGAAACTTGAATTTGATGACATAGTTTGTTGTTGGACTGCAATTTGCTCGACGCCTTCGAATGAGAACAAAGCTGACCCGACAGTGGCCTCTCGCTATTTATTTATTTATATGAGCAAAGGATACCCTTGATTTCAAGTAATAGAAATCATTAGATGTTCACAACACACGCCCAACCTGCTACATGTGTTTCATTCATTACTAGTTTCAAGAAAGTGCTCATGAAGTAGCCACTAAATACATCACGAGTGCTACATACACTGCAAATAAAGAGACAATCATCCTACAGAGCACATCGATTTTGCCCATTATCTTCACAAGCTCTTTCATCTCCTCATTGCTATCAAGGCCGCTCAATAGCTGTTGCTTGGCCATGATCAGAGGAACTCGATCTTTAACCTTCGCTCCAGATCTTCCTCTTCCGCCATTCCTTCCGCCATTTGTCCAACACCCCAACCTGCTGGTATTGGGATTCCTCGCTAACCAAATAATCAGCGAAGTTGCATTCCCCACATCTCGCAACTTCCCGTAAATACAAATCACATGAATCTTCCTTTCTCGCATCTAATCAAATTGGAAGATCATCAACCAAACTATTAAAAAATTAGCAACCGAAAGCAGCAGAACAACACTTAAACATATTATTACCCCATGATTCGGCATTTGTAGAAGACTCACCAGGTTGAGGATTGTGGTTGAGACGCCGATGATGACTCTCGCATGATTTAAGAAGCAGTGGCACCACACCAACGGCAGCGGGTTGCGATGAGCAATCGGTTGCGGTGCTGCGGCCGGCGGGGTGTGATGAGACCCACAAGCTTATGGCATGGGTGGCGACTTGGCGATATTCGGGTTGTTGTCAAGAGCAGGTGGACGAGCAGCCAATGGACATGGTTTCTCATGGCCATAGCTTCGATGCTAGGCAGAGTAGGTAGAGAAGAGGATAAGTGAACGTTGGATATGTCAGTTTCATTACTTGCAGTAGCATAGCACCATATATAGTCATAGTCTAGGTTTGGATTCAAACCAGCCAGTGAGCACGCCTTTCTTTTTTTCTAAAACTCGCAACGCCTCTTTACATCGTACACTAGCTTGTTCTCAGACGCCTTCCTAAGTCTTTGATTTTCTTCCTTTTTTTGCGAGGAAGGAAGGAGGACAAAATTGAGAGTTCCTCGACTCAACCCAAGACCACTTGGTTGAAAATCAAGGGTGCTAGTCACTTATGTGGCTTAACGCTCCTGAGGGAGGACGCAGATTTAACGATTTTCCTCGCAGTTTTCTTCCTATATATAAAAAGTATGCTACTTGGTGTCCACTTAGTCAAAAACAATTGTGCCAACCTTGACCGTTGATTGACATTCAACGCCCTGTCGCTTTCTTTAGTCTCTTCTTCCTCGAGCCGCTAAAGCCAAACTAGCGCCGGGCAGACCACCTACTCCCGCCTCCCATGGCTGGCCGTGATCTTCCCTAAGACTGCTCGCTCTCTGGCCCGAGGCCTCACCATCGCCCTCCGCTTTTGTTCGCTGCTGGGCGCCGCCGCCCCGTGTTCTCAACATGGTCAACAACCGAGAGGAATAAGGAGATGATTGTACATGGTGAGGATGACAAGAGGGACCCAGCAGAGCTGCAGTAATTTTGTTTTTCGGACGGAGAAGGGTATCAATCGGGTTAAAGGGACCCATGGCCCGTCTAGCCCACGCTTTTATTTCATATGTTTAGCACATGACCAGCCCAGTTTTTTTTTTTTCGTTTTTGAAAAATGGCTAGCCAGCTATTTTGTTTTTTGCAGAATAACCAACAAAGGCCTACTTGCTTTTCTACGCCCTCCTGGGCCGGAAATCTTTCAAGACGAGGAGGGATGCATTTTGCCCAGAAAATGGGCTATAATTACTAAGAAATGGGCTATAAGTAATAAGAAATGGGCTATAAGTAATAACAAATGGGCTGTAAAATGAAAAAAATACAGCAAACAGGCAATTAGTTTGAAAATAATGTTTCCTTTCGGATTTTGATATTTTAAATTTCATTGTTTTTGTGCGGGTAAAATTTCATTGAATTTAAATTAAGGTATATTTATATTTAAAATTAATTTGAATCTGGCTAGAAATTTCGGGCTCTATGTAGTTTGGGACAGATTTGGAGGCTGACTTGTGGGTCTACTAGGTTGACGTGTACTTTGGCTTTGTCAACTTAGTCCACAAACGATTCTAGCAGATGTGACCATTGGATGTTAATCCAACGGCCGTGTCGCTTCTTCAATATCTCGATCTTCTTGCTCCAAATTACCAAACCAGATCCTGGGACCGCCGCCTCGCCTCCTTCTGTGGCTTGGCAGGTCAGCATCGCCGCGACCGCTTCCCCACCCTACTTCATTGCTGGCCAGCCATTCCTCTACTCACCCACACCTCCTCGTTATTTTCTCGCGCCGCAGCCGACCAAGAACCCTCAGATCTCCCACCACGGGCAACCATTGCCGAGTCTTCCCTTCGTGTCGTTTCCTAGGCCTCGCCACGTCCACCGCCATGGTGCTCTCGGCGCCGCCTCGGTCAACGTGGTCAACGAACGACATCCATCGACCGTGGATCGTAGACGCAAAAATAAAGATTCCTCCACCTCGAAAGTTGGGACCCACCGAAGGGCTCTCAGATTTTGTAAAAAACGCTCTCGATCGACATGTCGGACCCACCAGCTATATCTTCGCACGCAAGGAAGTGCCTTTATTACACACACAAAAAATGAATACCCACCGCTAGCTGGGACCCACCATAGTGGGAGGATGACTTAGGGCCAACCTAAGTTGACGGGACGAGGGCTTTGTCAACTTAGTCAATATGAACGATTCTAGCTTCAAAGACTATACAATGTCCATCCAACAAATGTAGTGCTTCTTCAACCTCTGGTCTTCTTGCTCCAGCCGCCAAAGCAGCGCCGTCATGCCGATGCTCCTCGCCTCCCGTGGGTCGGGTCAGGCCGCCGGAGGCCTCATCGCCTCTAGTATTCCCATCATTGCCAGTTCTCGGTGACGGCAACCTCACACCGCAGTCCAACCAAAGGAACCTCATACTCCTCTCCGCACGGGCTTCCATCGCCACGTTTTCCCGGCCCGTCGTCTCCCTTCCTAGGCCTCGCCGCCGCCCACCATCAGAGTGCTTGCACGCCTGGTCAATATGGTCAAGGAACGACTTGCATCGGACGTGGATCAGTACGGAGAGGCCGACACTTGGTCCACGGCCCAAAGGGAAGTGCCTCCTTATTACGCTGAAAATAATGATTCCTCCACCGACAATGGGACCCACCGGACGGGCGACTGAATTTCATGAAAAAATGTTTCCTCGATCGCCGGACCCACCAGCTTCATCTTCGCATGCAAGGAAGGCCCCGAAAAAATCGATTCGCCGACCATCGGGACCCACCAACTACACCTTCGCACGCAAGGAAGTGCCCCGCAAAAACAAAACGATTCGCTTCGACCGGGACCCACCAGCTACATCTTCGCGGCAAGGAAGTGCTCGACAGCTTGGGACCCACCTGGTCAAGCGACAGAGCGTTGTCATCCCGGTCGCGAATGTGTATGTACATACCGGTCGTATGTAGAGGCGCCGCATGTGTCGAGTAGAGGCGCCGCACGTAGCATGTACATGTACGCATAACGTGCGTGGTGCAAGAAAGAAAATACGCCACATATGCGCATATACGGCGGGTCTCGAACGCCTACCGCGAGACAATGCATATGGCTGGGTCGGAACGGAGAAACAACATCGCTGTCGTGTTCATGGGGAGCCAACCGGCTGGGTCGGAACGAATGCGTGGTCATGTTCATCGGGAGGGCTTGGACGGAACATTCGATGGAAACGAGGCCCGCGCATCGCGATAACGGAAGGAAACAGACTCCCACGCTAAGAACGGGTCCCGTTGATCGGGAGGGGTGGCGACCGCAAAACGGAGGAAATGGACCTCTCACGGTCGAAACGGGGGTCCTGTTGATCGGGAGGGGTGTGGCGTACCGCAAAACGGACGAAACGGACCTCCTACGGTCTAAATGGGGGTCATGTTGATTGGGAGGTGTGGCATACCGCAAAACGGATTTAAACGGACCTCCTACGGCCTAAACGGGGTCCTGTTTCATCGGGATGGTGTGGTCACCGCAAAAACGGACGAACGGACCTCCTACTACGGTAAACGGGGTCCTGCTCATCGGAGGGGTGTGGCGATCGCAAAACGGACTCCATGGGATACTATTCATCTCAACCGTCGACCTCCTCCAGCCTCCACGGCTACCGCCGACCTCCTCCACCTCCATGGGCTCCTCGCTCATCCAGCCTCCACCATGCGCTTACTCCACCGCTCCTCGCTCAACCACCCTCCACGGGCACCCTCCACCGCTTCATCGCTCATCCAGCCTCCACACCACGGGTCCTGCTCAACCACCCTCCACGGGCACCCTCCACCGCCTCATCGCTCATCCAGCCTCCACACCACGGGTCCTCGTTCATCCAGAGGCAAACGCCATCGCCACCGCCCCGCTTCGCAACGCCATCGCTCATCCAATCGATCAGCTTCAGCTAGCAGCGAAGAGCGGCGAATCACTCGATCGGGTTCAGCTTAATGTACCATCGATCGATCGCTGGGTTCAAGAACGCAGAGCTCGCAAAGGCAATCGCCGGGTTCGCTAGAGCCCAATGCCTCGCCGGGTTCGGCGAGAGCCAACTCTCGCAGACACGCCAAGATACGTAACGAGCGAACGCGCATCGCCGCCCCGACCTCCCACCGTAACCGCAACTCCCAAATTTTCCTCGCCTCGCTTCTACCACGCTTTTTTCCGTCATGGACGGCCCAAAGAATGTCATGCAGCTGCCTCCGCCCGCCCAGATTTAAAATCCCATTTTCTATCATGATTTTGTCATAGAAGTAGGAGCCCACCACATCTATGATGATACCGGGTTTTGTCACAATTATCGTCATAGAAGTGTCATATGTATGACATAATTTTTTTTCGTTCGGCCCAAAATGTCACAGATGTGTCTTTTTTTGTAGTGGTAGTATACGAAACTCATTTTGGTAAACCGGTTCAGTAGTAAGGTGGACAGGATAACATCATGAAACAAACATATATCTATGTACTATGGTCACCGTTGTCCATATCATTCTAGTTTATGTTCCCTAATCAAGATAGAGACACAGCTCAACTCATATATTTTAAGACACAACAACATAGACAGTAATATAAGTGTGAGAAACTACACAAAGATTGGCAGCACTTGTAATGTGCATCACATGAGAACATAACTGCTTATACAACTTAAACTAAAATCAACATAGAGCAAGAAGTTAGAACAGCAATCCAGCTAAAGAAATAGGTTTAAAACATACCTGCTATGCCATTGAGTATCAATTGATCCTTCAAATTGAAAGTAGTTGATATGAGTAAATACAAGTGATGCAACAAAGAAAGGAGTATGGACCATAGCTACGGAATCGACCGAGAACAGCTTGTTTTTCCGCTTTAAACGTGAGTTTGGGTTAGTTGTGGTGGTCTTCGTGCTTTGGGCACTTCAAGAGCTTTACAAACTGCTCTTGTGGGGTACTCTATGGTGGACATGGTGCTTTTCAACTATAAGTGGGTTACTATCCACCGGGTTGCGGTTAGATGGGTTGTAGTTGGTTCTCCGCCCAACGTGTAAGTGTGCAATCCGAAGAGTCTCGATTATGTGTGGGGCTAGTTTGTGGGCCAAGACAACCATGGTTCTATCTGCATCGACGGGTAGCACTGCCTTTTGTGAAGAATGGGTTTTACTCCCTTAGATACGCCATCACCCTCCAATTAAAATGGTGATAAACAAGAAAAGAAATTGAACGCATAAACATTGTATGATAGATGATGTGGTAATTCACATATATGTTGTCTAGCCAAAAGGACAAGATGACACAATTTCACATACATGATGCCTAACTAAACAGGATAGCATGACACAGCTTTCAGATATATGATGGATAACTTAACAGAATATAATGGCATAATTCAACATATGATGTGTACCTAAACAGGATGACGTGACAAAACTATATAATGTCTTTCTAAAATAGGTTGGGATTAAATAATTCACATACATGTTGTCTAAGTATACAGGATGGCATGATATAATTGACATAATTGATTCATATACTAAGCAGTTGGCACTCGCATGTATGATCTCTAAACTAAGCAGATAGAATTCAATATTGTGCATATGATGTCTAAACTAAGCAATTCAAGACACCATATGCATCATATGAGAAGTTTAAACATTGTAACTTAGAGCATACACCTCAGGTGGGATATAGGACTGGTCATCTATCTCTGAATCCTCCTCTGAGGAGCTCCTCAGAACTATCGAGATATATGCTTCAACAGTACCATTGCCGCTCTCAAGACCTTGTTTTCACTCTAGATTTTTCCATAACCGCCTCAAATGGCTGATACACATGAAGAGTAGTTCAATATACATTGATTGTCGATAAAATGGAATACGAACGAGAAAAAAGATGGCATGAGATAATTCACATATGATGCCCGACTCCATGGCGGTGCATAATTCACATATATGATAACCGGCTGAAAAACATGGCATTGCATAATTCACATATCTGATATAGAAGGCAAATAGGAGGCATTCACACAAAGCATGTCTAATCTAAGCAGATGGCATGGCAATGCAAGACACCATATGCATGATATGAGCAATATAACCTAGCCATGTTAGAGCATGCACCTGGGGGATATGACTGGTCATCTCTCTCTAATCCTCCTCCGAGGAGCTATCTCAGAATCAAGAAGAAATCTGAGACGACTGTAGCACCGACCGCTCGAAGACCTTGTTTTCACCCAGATTTTCCCATGACCGACTCAAATGGCTGATGCATGTGAAGAGTAGATGAATGTATAAACATTGTTAACAAATGGAATACATTATGGAAAAATATGGCACGATACAATTCACATATACGATGATCTGGCTAAAGAGGATGGCATTGCATGATTCACATATATGATGCCCGCTAAAGAAGATGGCATTGCATATTCTATATATTTCTCCATTCCTTAATATTTGTCTTTTAGAGATTTCAAATGGACTACCACATACGGATGTATATAGACATATTTTAGAGTGTAGATTCACTCATTTGTTCCGTATGTAGTCACTTGTTCAAATCTCTAAAAAGACAAATATTTAGGAATGGTAGGAGTATGATATAGAAACCAAACAGGTGGCATTCACACAAAGCAAATCTAAACTAAGACGATGACATATAAGATGTATAATGTAAGCAATGCAAGGCCATATGCATGATATGACCAACATCAAGATGCGAGGTTAGAGCAAACACCTCGTGGTAAACAAAGTGGTCGGCTCCTTATGAATCTCCATCCTAATAGTTATCTTCCTCTAGAATACAATCTGAAAATGCAGGAGAGGGGGGGCACTGCCCACCATGGAGCGAAGCCTCTGATGACATTATATTCGCAGTAACGGTCTTCTTTTTTCTACATGTTAAGTAAGATTGTGTACAATATCCA